>OX578277.1:93206892-93806892 GCA_951217055.1 Gerris lacustris
CCTTGTAATTGCATTCATCCATCATACATTTCTTCAAATTTTACTCTCTTGTACAGCCATGTTTGTAATACTCTGAAATCCTTTTCAGGAAAAATGAACTCAAATGTAAACAATATTTCAACTTACATAGCCTCCAATTACTTCAAGAAGGAGCTCAACTCTGCACACACAATAGAAATACTGATCACGCTACGAGAGATTGAACACGCATTGCGTCGTAATGCTTAGGTATTGACTTTTTTTTATATCTTTTGCTTTCAAGCATACCGAAGGTACCGTTACCTTCGGTATGCGTGCTTTCGGTATTGCTATCACGTAAGCGTCATCGTTCAGAAGAACGAAAATATTTTATGTTTTCGATTTCAAAAATTCCAAGACAGAAATCCGTTTAGACATCAGGGAACATTTTTGGTTCTGTGTCTGTCTGTCGTTCAATTTTTGCGAGCCAACATATCTTAAAAACTGCATGTCTGATTTTAATGAAATTTGTATGGTAAGTCATAATTAGCTCATTGTTGGTCCCATGCCCCAACCCTCTGCGCTCATTTTTGTCTCATTCACATGCGCACAAATATACATTTATTTACACTTATAGCTTCAAAAGTGCGTATTTCACTTGTACGGAACTTTCATAGTTTATCGAAAGTAACCCGCAGAAAGCCTCAGATAAATTTGAACCGTCTTCGCTCTTTAACTTTTGCAAAATTGATACTTTAATTCATGTAAAATATCAAAGCAATTTTAATATATTAAAAAAACGGGGGATCAATTAATCAAATTAGGCAATAATGGCTTGTAAAAGCATACAATCAATAAAGTACTGGTTGGGATTCGAGGAAGCTATGTGGCACACCAATTGGCATTTAAAAAGTGTTCAACAGGTGGTTGTTAATTTTTTGTTTTCGATTTTCCACAAATCTGTTTTATTTTCATTAATATCTCAAAAACTAAATTTACCTTGGAAAACGACTTACAAAGTTAAATTATTCTTTAAATGGACTACGAATTTAATATAAATTGGTCCCTTTAATGGATGGTATGTTGGACGTAGCCCACAGATGGTCCCATATTAATTTCAATCATCTACTCTCTTTTAATTTTTCTAAATTGATACTCTTATTCATGTAAAATAAATGTGTATAAGCATAATTTAATAATTTCATTTAACGCGAGGAAACTATGTGCCACACTAATTGGCAGACTATTTTCTTATTTTTTTACTTGCTCTCTTTTAGTACACTTTATTAATACCATGAATTGGTTTATTAGTTTTACAAAATCAAAATTATCTTAACTAATATCAATATTTTGAATCTTAACCAATAAAAACTCTAAAACGCACTAGAAAACTGAATTACTTTATTAATAGATTATTGAATATAACAAATAATAGAAATAAAAGCATACCGAGTACGAGATTTAGAATCTTTGTTCTGTTCTAAATATTTCATAACATCTTTTTTGAGTGTTTTAAAGAATCCATCCTCATGAAAAGTGAAAGGAGAATTCCTAGGAGCCTTAGCATCTCTAACAAAGAACTTTGGCAGGATCGCTTCAGCATTTCCCCTCATATGATGACTCTCGAACGCTTCCGTTATGTCCGTTCCCTTAATCATAAAGGGGAAAAAAATTATGACAATGATTAAATTTAAAATATACTTGGTTAATAGCAAGGATCTTATAAAATAGGGATGGAGCACTAAGCGATAAAAGTGTCCCCAAGTACTTGGAAAATCTAGTAGGATAGATTACCTTCCCTTATGATTATAACTATAAAAGATGAAGAAGAATTCAATGTTATTTTTAAAACTAAATTTCCTTCCACTCGTGTTTCATATTTATAATTTTATAAACATGTATAATATTTACGTTAAACTTCCAAATTAATTAATATTAGTTATTCGATTATTAACAACTATTTTAATAATTAAGTTTTATTAATATAATATTAAAGTAAAACTATAAATTAATATAAATAAAACCCTTAAAACTAGAAAATATTGAATTAAAAACTTGATTAAAAAAATGAAAGATTGTAACCTTTCATTCAAAATAAACAATGGATAACAGTCGGGAAGAAATTCGTCCCACTTAAAAGTTCTGAGCGTGCGCAGTCGTAATTTTATGTAGATATTTTTCCAAGTTCTTGACGACACTTTTTTACCCAAGAGGTATACTTAGTTCTCCATCTCCATCCCTATTTTATAAGATCCTTGGCTAATAGTATTCAAGTAGCACGATTAATCTAAGGGACATTCCTTATTTTCTGGTTGTCCTTTCGTGATACGATATAGGGTTATCGTACATTCATCTGGGTAGATGTTCACCCTTCTAACATTTTATGGACGTCCGATAAGATATCCCTCAAGGAGACTTAAGGACCAAAAATGATAAAAATTAAGAATTGAACTAATAATGAAATATTTTTGAGTTTCGTAACCTTAACCAAGTGTATTTTCAATTTTACTATGATGTTTATCATGAAGTTGGTTATAAACATAATATATTATTGTAATACCTTGGTCATAGTTAACCAAGAAGGACCTCCAGGATGTTTATCAATCCATTCCTCTAAGTCATAAAGTTTATCGTGAACTCTCCAAAGATTTTCAGCTCCTTCCTCGTACCTTCTCCAGTCGAGCCAAGAACCAAGAGTTCCACATTCATGCCACCTCCACTCGGGGTAACTTCCCTTCCATTCTTCCTAAGTGACAAATTCATACATATATTACATTAAAATAATAATAAGAATTGATGAATAATTGTAAAAACAAGAAATCTAATAATTAAAGTGTTGTAATCATAAATTGAATTATTTTAAGCCACATCTGAGACTAGATCAAAAAAATGCTGGTTATAGGAAATGATAGTTGGATACAAATCAATATTGATTCTCAAAGTTATTTCGTAAAGAACTAACTATTCGGAAGTCTCCACGAACTATTAACTTTGTTGTACGAAGCCAGAAAACTTAGTTGTACTCGTAGAAAATGTTGTATATTCTAGAATCTTAAAATATATTATAAGATATAACAAGAGTTTACCATATCAAAAGTTTGGTTCGAACAGCTCGAACAAAACTGTTTCACATAATATAATTCATAATTTCATAATAAGACTGAATTTACAACAAATAATATCTAATTTAATCAATTTATTAATAAACACATTTTCAAGTGTTCAATAGATTGTGTTCACTTCATGTTCAATTTTCAGCCAAATCAAATTTAATTTTTGATTTCATTGAGTTTTTATTGAGTAGAATCCCAAATTTAAAGGTACAATTGATTTCTATATTCGCTTCTAGGTTAAATTTGTTTAAAACAAATTTTTGGGATGAAATATATTGATTTGTTAATCTTTATTTAGATATTTATAAATTATTTATTAGTGTTCACTTTAATTAATAGAGAAATAAATTAAAAAAAACCATTCTCATCGTTCTCTTCCAAATGATTTAGCTTTATTATAATTTAAGTTATAATTATTAATATAGAATAACGCTTATATTACAGGGGACCTCAGAACGTGTATATACATTAAAAATCTCATTTGAATTTTTCGCTATCGCACTACTTTCTCTACGTTTATGTGAAAGTGAAAACATTTATTAAATTAATTTTACCAAATTTTAAAAATTTATGAATTATTTCTTAGTATAATGACCCTAATCTCTTTTAATCTTTACGTACACATTTAAAGTACTTATTTTTTTTATTTTTGCTAATTTCTTGTTACTCCTAATCCAGACATCACAACATTATCCATGACCTTTTATAGTCCATATGATGTCAAGAGGTTTTACTTCTGGTGCTAAAAAAATATCCCTGTTAAATAGGACTTACAATGAGTTGGAAATATAAATAATATATTTCCACCAGTATATAAGTCTAAGATTTAGTACGTGAAATTGATACGAAAATAGCTCTTGGGAATTTTTTTGAGAATGTTAAATATGTGATCAAAAAACTTTTGGATCTGACACACTTTATGATTCTCACATTCGGTGATTTGCTTTCCCAGGGACATATTTTTATGTTGTTAATCCTCATTTTCTATCTTTCTGCACCATAATCTTAGAAAATATTTTTTAGTTTATTACCCTCTATAAGCATAGTTGTAATAAACTAAGGATTTCTCCTTGTGGTCTATTGGGTACATTACAGGGTGACTGGTGATAATGTTTGGAAAAGTTATAGGGCGTTAGTACACCTCATATGGAACAAAAAACATCATATATACCGCACAGGTCAATTCTCAACCTTTCTGCCACTAGGTCAAATTTACCGAATTTTCGAGGGGTGTCGTCCTTGTCTCATAAAATGAATTGTTGCTCTTAAAATATGAGTGCTAGAAACATGATTTTAGTATTGTTGAAAAGATAGAAAATTTCCTAAAAGAAAAGTACTCATAAATCTTTTCATTCAAATTAACATTTGCTGAGTATTCATTCTTATTACAATTATTGTGAATTTTTTTGTTTTTTATTTTTTTGGTGGTGGCAAAACTTAATAACAAGTGTAGTTGTATCGAGTTAACTTTCAGGAAAACTTCCTCAATTACTTACCTTTCAAAAAGTATACTCACAGCTTTACCCATTTATTTGACAATATTTTGAGTAATAAGCGAACGAAGTTAGAAAAAGTATTGTAAATTACCGTAAAATACGTACCAAACAGCAATTTATCGTTAAATACAATAATGATAAATTAAAGATTATTTTTTGTAGAAATGTGTTTTAAATGACTAAGCTATTATGCTTTGAAATTAATTAAAAAATGTCTTTTGGTGTTCTTGTAATCGCGAAAAATTGGTGGAGAAAAACACTTTTCAACAAAAAATAATGTTTAATTTATCATAATTCTATTTAATTATAAATTGATGTTTGGTAAGTACCTATTTTAATGTAATTTATAATAATTTTTCTCACTTCAATCGCTTATTACTCAAAATATTGCCAAATAAATAGGTAAAAAAGCTGTGAGTACTTTTTGAAAGGTCGGTAAATTAGGAAGTTTTCCTGTAAGTGTACTCGATGCAACTACACTTATTATTAAGTTCTGCCACCACCAAAAAAAAAAAAAAAAAAAAAAAAAAAAATAGAAATATTCTCAATAATTTCGATAAAAATGAATACTTAGCAAATGTTAATTTGAATGAAAGGACTTATAAGTACTTTTCTTTTAGAAAATTTCCTAAGCTTTCCAACGATACTAAAATCATTTTTCTAGCATTCTAATTTCAAGAGCAATAATTCATTTTATGAGACAAGGAATAAATTTGACCTAGTGGCAGAAAGGTTGAGAATTGACCAATGGTATATATGGTGTTTTTTTATTTATATAAGGAGTACTTGTGCCCTATAACTTTTTCAAACTTTATCGCCAGTCACTCTGTATAATTGTCCAAAAAATTACATTCAAAACAAGTTTTACAATACGCTATATTTCAACCCCTTTGGGTCATTTTCATGCTTTTTACACCAGATTCCAGGCATTGACATCTCTTTATCACTAATCCAATTCATAGTTAATTATAACATTCTCTCGAGGAATATAGCTTATTCATTATTATTATGTTAATTAGTTGTGTAATTTAATATGTCAAGTATGTATTGGATTATTAATTATGTGTAAAATGATTAAAAAATTATCCAAAGGGGATGAAATATACCGTTTTGTAAAACTTGTTTGGAATGAGATTTTTTCAACAATTATATAATAGTACCTAATAGACTATAGGGAGATACCTTGGTTTTTTTAAAACAAAATCTGTTCGAGACAACTCAGAAAACTTTCTCATATATCATATACATACGAGTTCATAATTACGGCACTTCTTTAGATTGTTACTCCCCTAATAAAGAAAACAGAGGGGAGTAACAATCTAAAGAAGGTGTATGGAATGTTCTTCTTTAGACTGTTACTCCCCTCATAAAACAGAAGTGTGATATTCCTTTGTCCCAAAGTACATTGGCTAAACATCACTTTGTCTTAATAGTTATTCAGTCAATGTCATTTATATTCTAAAACAACATAGGGGAGTAACAATCTAAAGAAGTACCATAATTACTTATCCCGCAGTGTTTTCCATTTATTAGTTTTGTGTTATCGTAGGTAGATTTAATTAATATTGCAGACGCCTAGAGCCTAAATTACTAGGCCGATTTTGACGAAATTTGGCATAACATAATCAGAAAAATAATACCCCGAGGCGAAATAGAGAAATTAATTTTAGCTCCAAATTTGGGGGCGCAATCCCCAAATAACAAAAATTATTTCTCGAAAAAGGTTCCGACCATTTTGATTAAAAAATTCTAAAATGTAGTCTATTTAAATACAAATCTAACAATATAAGCCTTTTCCCGGAAAAAATCTAGTTCCTGAAGAAATATAGCTTTATACGTGGACCGAGAGAGTCCGCGTTGTATTCCCCACTGAGGAGAAGTTATTTATATGATTTGAAGTCATTTTTATGAAATCTTCCCCATAATAATTAAATGTACAATAGGAAAACTAATGAATGGAAAACACTGGGCTAATTAATTATAAACTCGTATATGAAAAAGTTTGTCTGAGTTGTCTCAGACCAATTTTTATAGATAATTTTGTTTCACTTTTTTTTTTCGTTTTTTGAGGGCGTTGCGCCTTTTTTCCGGAGCGATCTCGATTTCACCTCGGAGTATGATTTTTCTGGACATGTATGCCAAATTTTGCCATGTCCAAATTACGAGTGTCCAGACGAGAGACAGACATTAAAAAAAAAAAAATCTTGACTCATGCACCACAAAACGTGTAAACCATCAAAATCTCAAAATCGAATTTTCGTGCTATTACAATACTTTCTCTTTATATGGGAAAGTAAAAAACAACTTGGAAACTACTTTTATGGCTCTATTTTACCATTTAAATAGACAAAAATTTAAACATTAAAATTTTAATGAACTATAAATAAAATAAAATTTAAACAATACAACAATAAAACCATTATCACTTATTTTAAAAATTCTGTATGACATCAACCCATAAAAACCATAGTATTTTGTATTAATTTGAGACCGGTTTCAACCACTTTATGTGTGTTTGTGAAAAATACCACTTTATGTGTGTTTGAGAATAATACCACTTTATGTGTGTTTGTGAACAATACTTCTTTATATGTGTTTGAGAATAATACCACTTTATGTGTGTTTGTGAACAATACTTCTTTATATGTGTTTGAGAATAATACCACTTTATGTGTGTTTGTGAATAATACCACTTTATGTGTGTTTGTGAACAATACTTCTTTATATGTGTTTGAGAATAATACCACTTTATGTGTGTTTGTGAATAATACCACTTAATGTATGTACCTATGAATAATACCTGTAATGACCTAATAAGCAAAGGGACTAAAACTACAACCAAAAAAAAAAAAAAATACCACTTTATGTATGTTTGTGAATTATACCACTTATGTATGTGTAAAAACAATAAAAAAAAAATAACTTACCTTGTTATCTAAATCTTTATTCCAAACCCTTTTGAATAAGTACAGTAACACTTCACTTAATTCCATCATTTTTAACAATTTGAAATGATAACAAATTAATAAAATATGTTTATAGTGTCGCAGTAACAAACAAACTAAAAGAATTTTTAAATTTCTTAAAATAACACAACAACAATTTGATAGAAGAAAAAAAACAAACAAGAATTTATTTACGAATCAGATCAAAATTAGTGTCCCAATATGATAATGGTACAGTCAATTAATTTTTATTGATGTTACAGTCATTTTTAATATTTAAAACTAAAAAGATAGAAGTATGATATTTATTATCAAATTAAAACATATATCATCTTCTTTGATTTCTACAATATTAATAGTTAATAAAATATCATCTTTGTTTTGATCTAATTAAAATATATATTTAGAACAAATTAGTAATTTATCACTCCGAAAATAAAATCATTAAAACAATAATGATATTAGGATCATTTTAAAGAATTAATTAATTTTTACTGATTGTATAATCATTTTTACTTTACCTAATTTATTTTAAAATTGGAACATAAAGAAAAAAAAATGTTATTATAACAAATTCTATCTTTTGAACATGAACATAGCATTATTAGTAGTCGAACAAAATTTTAATTATTTCGTTTATGATAACACTGATAAAGAAAAAGATAGTTGATAAGAGAAAAAGACGGTTTTTGATCATTGACTGTAAAATGATTGGTTGGATATGTCAGTGTATTTGTTAGAGATATAAGAACATGAAGTGGGGGATTTTCCCCGTTCTGGTTTTGTGGAGGTCAGGCGGGCTGACGTAGAAAAGCAATCTTTTGTCAGCTCGATTCCGTATAAAATTGTACCCATGTACATTGTTTTGGTTTTATTTATTCCCCACTTTATGGTCTCACGTGGAAATTGTTACTAGTTACATGCTTTTTTTCTCTTATTATTCATACTTCGATTTTTTTAAAGTTTTAAACGACCTTGATTCAGAAAAATCAAATGAATACTTTTATTTTTTACAATGTATTAAACATTTATTTTATTTTATTTATTATGCCCTGATAGGTATTAGCATTAGGTCAATAACCATGCCAACATATTTCCAATAGATGTTTGTTAGCATTTGTTTGAAGTCTAAATATTTAAATGAATAACATAGTCTGAGTTGATAGAGATCAAATTTCGATCTGAATTAGAATTTGTGGAACATCGTTGGCTTTTATTTTCAAAAATGTATAGTATATACATTCGAAGAAAGTATTCTGAGTGCAACAGTAGTTGCATATGAGCAAAAAGCCGGATATATTACATTAAATTTTAATATATAATTAATAACATGAATTATCTAAAAATATGACTACCGTTAATGCAGATGCATAGAGCCTGATTGTCGAACTAAATTCTATAATAAAAAAAAAATATATGTGTGAGGCTCTCAAGCATTAAAAGGGAAACTTAAGTTCTAGAATGGATTGCTCTCTTTCATTTTTCGACGAATTTATTATTTCAGGATTAAGAAATGGTTATGGGAAATTTAATTGAAAAAAAAAAGATATATTGCTACGCTACGGCAACCACATTTATTCCAATAAAAATAAATGTTTATCTTGATTTGCTGGTCTTTAAATAGATATAATACATTTATTCTGTAAAAATGTTACACTTGGACGAGTCTCGAATTGCAAACTTCGTTAAATGATTTCACTATATGAAAAAATTCACTCTACCGCCGCCAAAGCAGTTTCACTTCAAAAACCTATAATATTTTATATAATACATATTCAGAGGTGTAATACGTCTCAAGGCAAATTTGAAAATTCAGATACTGATATACATTTAGGAAGGCTGCTTTCATAATTATAATACATATTATGATTTTACAAAAATCAAAACTAAAAATCGGTCCGAGACAACTGAGACAACATTTCTCATATACGATTTTACAATTACTTAGCCCAATGTTTTCGGGGGTACGCTCAATTATCATTAAACGTTTCATCAAAATTTATAATAAAAATAACTTTTCCTCGACGGGGAATTGAACCCGGCCTCTCTCCGTCCGCGTTTAAAGCTATTTTCTGAGGAACTAGATTTTTTCCGGGAAAACGGCTTATATTGTTAGATTCTTAGGTAGTTCCCCCAAATTTTGAGTTCAAATTCATTTTTTTTAGGGTATGATTACTCTGGACATATATGCCAAATTCCATCTAAATCGGTTCAGTCGTTAAGACATGCGTCTGCACGCAGTCTACAGACAGACATTTTTTAAAATCCACTTTTTGGAATCAGAGGACCTTCTTAACTTATCAAGTACGAACTATTGAGTCTTTAAAATACTTTATAGATTTTGACTCTTTTTTGAGACATCTTGGTGGATTTGAAGTCCAATGTTTCGTTTTCTCAATATACTAATACATAGTTAACTAATATTATAGGTTACTCAATATACAGGGATGTTTTTGCAGGTCAATTGGAGTGAAAATGTTCATATAAGATATGGTCCAATCCTCAACGGTGTAGGTGGTATATAAGATATAAGCAAAAATATAGTGTGTTAAAATGAATCAACCTTTCCTTAAAGTTTACAATAAGCTCAAAATATATCAATCTTGAAACAATGAATAACCAATCGTTGGAAATAGAAATTTTCTATCTTCTAGTTGACTTTAGCTGTTTAAAAATAAAATATACTCCCAATTAGTCTGGCAAATAGCTTCCTCGCACCCTATTTTGTATACTTTAATGATTTTGCGCTATTACAATCTATTAGTGTAAAATTAATTTATTTTCTCCTCGTTCTTTAAATCTGCCAAAATTCTTTTGATTATATACATGAATTAAGTATCAATGTAGAAAAATTTAAAGAGCGCAGGGTTGAAATTATTCTTGGGCTATCTACGTGCTACTTTTGACAAGTCATCCAAATTTTATAAAAATAGATGAGTACTTTTGAAGATATAGGAGTAAATAAAAGTATGTTTGTGGGCATGTGGCAGAGAAATAATTGGGCACAAAGGGTTGAAACTTATATGGGACCAACAATGGGTTAATTATGACCTACCATCCAAATATTATTAAAATCGAACGTGTAGTTTTTAAGATTGGTTCGCAAAAATTGAATAAAAGATTGCACGATAGACAGGTACGAAACCAAAAATGTTCCCTGATGTCTGAAACGAATTTCTGTCTTGGAATTTTAAGTTATCAGAGTCATAAATAATTGTTGCTCTTCGAAACGATCACGTATCTTCCTTTATCTTCGGTAAGCTTTGAAGCAAAACATTTGAAAAAGATTAAGCTCACACATCACAATGATCCTAGTGAGAAAAATGCACGCAAAGTTAAGAAAAGTTGGATACAAAATATACTCACTTTAAGTGGGGAAACAAACCGTTGCCTTCAAAGAAAACATGTCGTGCCATCTGGTATTGGGCTAAACAGTGATAATTAACAAATTCTTTCCCTAATTACGTCATCACTTATAAGTCCTTCACCAGTTGCATGCACGACATATTTTCTATTACCACTTTCACGATGGCTATGTTTTTCAAATATTAAAAAAATATTTTTGTTCCAAGCTTACGGAAAGGAAACGGAAGCTGTGTGATCCTTCTGAAGAACGAAAACAGAAATCCGTTTCAGACAGCAGGGAACATTTTTGGTTCCTGTCTGTCGCTCAATTTTTGCGAACCAACATATCTTAAAAACTACTCTTCCAATTTTTATGAAAATTGGATGATAGGTCATAATTTCACTATCGGTACCATATTAATTTGATCCGTCTGAGCACATTTAATAAAAATAAATGAGATCCTAGCCATGTGACGTCTAGCAGCCCAATAGATATCACATAAATTATTGTTGGTTTCTCGTACATCTTCAAGTACTTGGCATGTGTTAAGGCGCAGGAATGTCATGTCCCCTTTTCGACATAGTCACAATTAGCCCATTGTTGGTCCCATGTAAGTTTCAACCCTCTGCGCTCAATTATTTCTCTACCACATGTGCACCTATATCCTATATTCTTGAAACATGATAATAAAAATGAGCAAGCTCTTATTAAAATGTCTTAGATATGAGAGCGTCTATGGAGGTCATAAGGGGAAAAAAATAAACTGTCACTCCTGTACATTGAAAATATGTTTTTATTTAGAAAAGCAGCTTTCAGCCTTCATAAGGTCATTGTCTGTCCCGAAATTAGTAAGAAATAGAGTTAAATTAAAAATTGAATTAGTAAAAGGTGAGTCACTTTATGTCGGAGATCGACATGAAAAAAATTATCCATAGAAAAATCATAAAATTTGTCCTAGAAGGAATCCCCTAAGACGAAAATTATTTTGAATATCTTAAAATACACAGTACAATATCTGCGTCAAAACAAAGCAATTTGTGTTCTTTTACTAATTTCAGTATCTGAGTAAATTATTTATATCTTTTTTTTAATAAAAACACAAATCTAATTATATCTTAAATTCAAGGTGAGCCAAGTCGTTCATCGATTGTTTTTTTAGTTGAATCAAACTTAATAGCTAATTCACAGTTCAAGAAGTGTAAATTAATACACTTGAATTAATAGGGATATTAAATTAAAGTTACAACTTCATGTTTTGTTTCGTAATATTTGACGTCAAAGAGAAAGACGTCATTAACATTTCAAATACCCTCTTAAATGTGATCCACTTCCTTAATTTTCTGTATAGCTGTAATGCATTGCCTTGAAGGATGACAAGCCTGACATCTCGTAACATTTGACCTCGAAGATTGTTGCTCCCATTTGCGTATCCATCTTTAGGGTAATAATACATTATAGGACGTTGCCAATTCACACGAGGTGGCATTCGCCATTCGATATTTTCCTATATCTGGAAGTAAAAGTCGCCGACAAGAGATTGGCATATCTCCCGGAATAGTCTGATATATGTGAGCCACAAATATTGCATAAAAGATATGATGAGCTAAGTTCCAAGAATTTGTTAAAAGCGAAAATCGTCTCATTACATCCAAAAATTGTTTGCCATCAAGCGGGGGTTTATTGAACAAGTTATAAACAAAACTATATTTAAAAATGTATTTTGATATTTTGAATAAGCAATAAAATAAACTGTTAAATTTCTCAACATACAGTGAGAGATAAATGTGAAAAACTCCTTATAATAATTAAGGCCTCAAAGTTGAGAATTCGAGCCATAAGATTTTATTAATATGAACACTAACCGATATTGGACGCTGTCACTTTAATTATTTTTATCGCCCTCCACTTGTAAACATTCCTATCCTTAGCGGCCGGTAAAGTTCTATTTTACTGCCCTGGGGCCTGTAAAAATTCAGGCTTTATCTTTATAGGGCCGCTAGTTGTTCGAGAAGCGGCCGCTTCCTGGCCGGGTGGCGGAGTGCAGGAAGCACTAGTAGTTCTCAGCGTCAGCTGTTCAATTAGTAACAATCAATATTTTTATAACTACGGTTTGTTTTGGTACTGATGTAACCTTGATATGCATTTATTGTTTTGAAGATTACGGCAAAATAGTTTGCATGTTTAGTAATTAGTTTACATGTGGTGGGCGATAAATTAGTGTACGCAACACGAGCAGTAAGCGACATGACAGGCCTCGGGCGATAAACGCACTCGTGCTTTCAAACTTCGCCCTCAGCCTGTAATAACGCCCTAACTGCTCTAGGAACATAAAAAGCTATTACAGACCTTATGTAAAATTATTAATGACCTAGCCTGTCATAATGCATTTTTACAAGTTTAGAAAGCATTCCTGACAGTTATTCATTTTAGCAATAAAATTCTGTTGCGCTGGACGAAAAGGAGATATTTCCTTATTTCTTAAGCATTTCTATCCACAAATAATCAGTAACAATATGACAATATGAGGGTCCTCCCAACTCCTATCTAGAATATTATAATGTTGATTTGCATGGTTTATAATTGATCTTCGGTTGAGTTCTAGCCAGCTGTTGGAACTGTCCTTTCATCAATTCCAGCTGATTGCTGAAAGTAAAGTCAAAGTCGAACTTCTTACAGACATCAATAAGTACAGGATAAAGAGTGATCAACTCGGCGTGATCTAATGTCGGGAATAGATGATGCATACTGTGGTCACCGAATGTCACCATTACAATAGGCAATTTTCCTTTGAATTCTAGACGATCTCTCACAGCATCTAACTGATACAGTCCCCAGTCTCTGTCTTCCCTGAAAAAAAATAATACAAAATTAAAAGTATTAATATTTTTAATTAATTAATTAATATTTAAAATTTGTTGAAAGGAGATTGTTCTGTACAGTTATAATTCCACTTCTTTTTTAACTCCTAGCCCTCAAAGGGTTCTCTGGGATTGTAAGGTTGTTCTTCTAGGACTGAGGTTTTTTCTTACGTTGCACAATAAATATATCACGCTTTTTTTTAAGACTCATATTTTCCCTTTGCTTATAATTAAGCTATAATATATTATTACACAAAGACATTGTATAAACCCAATTTTATATAATTGTATTTATTATAAAAACAGTCGCTAAATGAATATATATATATATATATATATATATATATATATATATATATATATATATATATATATATATATATATATATATATATAAAAGAACTTGTATAACTACGTAAAGAGCGTGTATAAAAAAAGAGGGGGGGGGGGGGGAGGTAAAGTCTAGATAATGTTATAGTAAAATAGGTATAAAAGGGTTCGTAATGCCTGAGGCATTTCAAAAAATGGGAAAAACTCTTAACCCTAGGGGTTAGCTGCACAAGGTACATTGATGAGTCTACAAATTCTAGATGAAGAAATCTCGTCTATCCTTTCTTTTCTATCTTCAACCCTCACTCTATCTACTGGGCTCTTCACAGAACGTTCATAATACCCCAGACAGCCAAGAGATATCGCTAGATAAATTTACACTGACGGTACCGTGCCTCCAAACAAGAAAATTCGAAAAACCTAAATTTACGCCTTTAAGCCGTTTGCAACAAAAACTGAAAACGTAACCAGACACTAGACCAGACTAATCAGTCTGGCTCAGCCAGTGTAAACATTTTCCTCTCTCTAGACAATTTTATAACAATCTCTTCCATCACAACGCCACATAGCATTGGTCAGAACGTGTATCTCAAATCATCATCAACTCACCCATAGATCATCTTCAATTACTTCACGTAGAGACGGTAGAGGACCCCTTCAACTCTTATCAGAGTAGCTGGTGCTTTCTGGATTCCACTCACCAACACTGACTCGCAAGTAAATAAGTGTGATTTATTATATAGATATTGATATTATCATATTAACTTAAAATCATTATGTAGTTCTCTTTTAAACTTTTAACTTCAAATTTCTATTTTATAATTTCAACATTACTTTTATTAAACATTTTTTTTTTTTTAAATTGTTAAGTGAACCAGCCTTTTTATTTGTATAATCTTGCCTAACTTCTCATCAACAATTTTATAAATTTATCTCGGGTTGTTCTTACCCCTATGGATTTTCTAACATTCCCTACGGCTGCAGAGAGAATTATTGGTTGATCTTAACATTTATCAATGATTACGTTGAATGAAAATACGAAATGAAATAAAAAAAATTGTTGTGTAACATTCTATTTTGATTTTAGTTAAAGCAATTTTTGAGATCTAGAACCCTAAAGCTACTTAGAATAGTTAGAATTACTTTTAAAGCTAGTAGATAGTAAATTGCTTATACCTACTTATACTTTTGGTTGAAAATTAAAAAAAAAGTTTAAAAGTAAAATAACCCGCCAAACATCAATGTATTGGGAAACAGTATATCTTGATAAATGCAGGATTATTTTTAGATGATATAGTTAACTTCTAGAAAATGTGTAAAAATATCAATATTAATTTATAGCACCCATCTATAATAGTTGTTTAGTAGCTGGGTTATATATTGAATAGTATTGCCTACTGATGAATTTTACATATGCATATCTCTACATTTAGAAATTGTGATTTCACCTTTTACCTGTTTTTTTTGGTCTATTGATGAATCAACATGAAAACTGTAGAGGTGGCTACATTGTGAAGAGGACATTATAGACAGATATCAAACAAAAGTTAATAAATAAAATTGTTTATTTAACACCAACCTTTCTTACTTGTGATTTATCTAGGGTAACACTCATGAGAGTTCATGATTTCTTTTTTTCCATTACTTCCTGTTCAACCTGACTGGGTGAGTAACTTTCCTGTCTGTAAACTAGGAAGAAAAGTTCACTTTTTCTTCCTTCTGGAGATAATATTATAGTACATTAAGCGTCTAGTGCGGAAAGTAGCATTTTGCATGCGAGTGTGGAGTTTGCACCCGAGCGACAGCGAGGCATTTCCGAGCCCCTGGGCAAGTTAGCACCTGGGCCCCTTTGAACAAATAAGGGGGGGGGGGTCCGGGGGTCCTCCCCCGGAAAATTTTTTAAAATTTAATTACCAAAATATGAGTTTTAAAGATTGCTGAGGGTAACTTTGTCCTTAGAGGAAAATATGTTTGGTGGGGACAAATTTTGATGTTAAACTAAGATGGGCTAAAAAAGAAACAAAAAATTGAGTAGTTTTGTAGCAGGTATCATTAAAAAACCTTCTTTTACACTTTGTAAAATACATTATATAAAATAAATCATAATATAAATTGTTTGCTAAAATAGTGAGATTAAGAAAAAACAAATCAAAATGATTAAGTTACGCATCTTCTTTTTATACAAAAGTTGCATTACTAGGAAAAAATATTAATATCAGTATGCAAATATGATTTGTCTGCCAGTTTCTCTCCTATAAATCAACATCGACCATATTGAATTAGATAAAAATCTAAGTAAATGAAACACTAAAGTTCAAACTTCCATACTTATGACACATTTGGAATAATTTTATGTTCTTCACAATTAGTGATGAACTTAGCATCTGGGCCCCTTTGAACAAATAACGGCTTCCTCCCCCGGAAATTTTTTTAAAATTTAAGAGCAAAAAGATGAGTTTTAAGAATTTCTGAGGGCAAGTTTGTCCTAAAAAAAAAGATGTTTGGTGGGGACGAATTTCAAATACATATGTACTGCTGGTTAAGTTTGTATGTGTGTCTGTTTAATTTCCATTGCGTAAATGAACTTTGCCTCCCAAACTTAGCTAGGTCATTAGGGGCCGTCGCAAAAAAAAAAAATCTTAAAAAAAAAAAAAATTTGCGTTCAGAACTGAATGGTGTCCCCTTACAATAGTATAGAAGTATAATTCCAAGTTAGATTTTATTATGCTCTCAAGAGGCCTCTACCGACATTGGTACAATGATAGTAGTTTCATGTTTTTTTTTTACATTTGGGGGCCCCTTAGCTCCGGGCCCACCCGCAATTCGGGCCTATTATAGTTATGCCACTAATCACAATATCCAACTTGCATTTTTAGTTGTTTAAAATCCAGAGCCGCCCCTGGAAGCCCGGGGCTCAAGGGGGCCCGAGCTTGTCCCTCCTAAACTAGCTAGGGCATAGGGGCCCCACGCAATAAAAAATTGATGAGGAAGAAAATAAAAAAACATTTGCATTCAGAACTGAATGGGGTCCCCTTTACAATAGTATAGAAGTATAATTTTATTATGCTCTAAAGGGGCCCCTACCGACATTGGTACAAATATAGTAATTTCATGTTTTATTTGGATTTGGGGGCCCCTTGGTACCGGGGTCCGCCCGCGGTTCGGGCCCATAGTTATGCCACTAATTACAATATCCATCTTGCCTTTTTTGATTGTAAAAAACCAGAGCTGTCCCCCGGAGGCCCGGGCCCCCTAGAGACCCGGGACCCTGGGCATTTGCCCCCCTTGCCCCCGTCGAGGGTAGTAAAACCACACGAGCAAAGCAAAATGCAGTTTTCGCCCGAGTTGCGTACAGTACTTTATCAACGATTGTGGATTTAAATAATAAATACAGAAAAAAAATTAATAAACTTCCTGTATGTATGTACGTATTTCTTTTTTGATTAAGATGACATTAATTCATCAGTTGTGTTTTGTGTCAAATTAATTATTTCGGAAGGCGTATAATTCTCCTCATTTTCTTTATAATCACTTAAATTACTCATTGCTTCTCTAAAAACTCGATATAAACAATTACTTTAATTAAACAAACAGTAAATTAGAATGTAAACAAACTCGCTAATGGTACGTTAAGGTGAAGTATTCCTCTTTTTCTCGACCTAGGGCGGAAATAAAGAGGAATTCTTCACCTCATTATGAACGCGCATGCGCAATGAATACAGCTACGAAAAGAATTACTTTCTATGCATCTAAACAGAGATATAATGTTTATATTTCGTATCAATCGTAGGTAAACTTTTGTTTAAGGTCGTATATATTATGCTTACAGAGTATACGCAATTCACCTGAAAATGTATTTAAATAATGTTATATACCTGGCATAGTCCCCATCATGGAAGATGTCAGGATGGTGATGTGCTGCGTTGACTCCTATTAGTCCAAAGACGAAACTTGCTACAAGTATTATAGCTTGCCACATGAGTACTGCTTGTTGAACACTTAAGCCTCCTAACAGTATCATCACAGCTGGATATATCAGAGGTATTAATTCTGACAAGCCATCTGGATTGATGAACACCCTGAAACGTTATTATTAATAATTGTTCCTTGAAATTTTCATTCTCCAGCTGATTGGAAGGTTGATGTCAAAATTAATGATTTTAAAACAATATTAGAATTGTAGAAATATGGGAAAAGTATTAACTATAACATTGTGTATGACGAGAGGTCATATAAGATTCAAAATTGAATTACTTTTAAAAAAGAAAACTTACCTTTCCAAAAATTGTTTATAGAATATGAAGATGTAACTGAAAGGAGAGTAAAACCAGGACATGTATCTAGCAAAAAATGTTTTGTCTCCTTTTGGAAGCCACTGTAGGAAAGGTGTAGCCATAGTAACTTCAAGATCGTACCTTGAATTCGGATACAGGTGATGGCTTAGTGCATGAGATATCCTCCAGTCTCTGAAGTGAGAAAATAAATGGGTTGCAATGGTCAATAATAAAAAAGAAATTATTTAGAGTTTAGGTAAGAATTTATCATTAAAAAGATAAATTTGGACAAGTTTAAAAAATCAGAAATTTTATTGTAGCTAATTGAATAAGTTCGAATACACTAAGTTTTTAGTATACGAACAATATTTCATTGATTCTACCTTTCTTGATCTTTGGCCCTAAATATAAATATTGGTATTTACCTGTAAGATAGCAGTGATAAGTTGAAGTAGTACATCCTGAAGTTATCTTTCTGATGGAAATAATTGTGAGCACAAACAGTAACAAAACAGAGAAATACTCCTGAGAGAATACATAATAAATAACTTGAATACATCGCTCCAAATACAGCTAGAAGTAAACTTGTTAGTAACAGACTGTCTGTGATAAAGGCCGACCTGAAACTATAATTCTATCGATAATATAGAAATATATTTCTATAATATAGAAATATTATTTTAAATATATAATATAGATAATATATAAATATAATTTTAATATAAATATGCATAAAAAGAAGATTTAGGCCTTCTGTAGCACTCTTAACCATTTGCGAATTTTAGCCCTAATGTTAAGATTTTTGTTTTTTTTTTTCACCGGATGCCTCTTATTGGTTTGAATGTTGTTAGTTTTCATCTTAGAGATTCATTTAATATATCGTCGGTACCATGTTAAACAAACGAATGTTAAAAATCGCATTTTTCACTTTCAATCGTTTAGTACAGGGGTTCCAACCTTTTTCCTTCATCGACCCCTTTTAAAAAAATTATCTTCTTCATCGACCCCCTTGCATTTTTCCATTAATATGCAGCACACAACGTTAGCAGAATACTAATAATTGCACTTAAAAATCTCTAAGATAACAATTTGTGCTAAGAACTTGGACAAAAAAATTGGAAAAAGTGGTTTATATAAGATTTTGGATAACAGATATAAACTTGATTTCAGTTATATCGATATTGTAATTGGACAATATTTCGATTTTTATTTATGTGGTCATTACGTGATATATATTAATAATTGCTTCCGAGCTTACCGAAGGTAACGGAAGCTATGTGATCGTTCTGAAGAACGAAACATTTTTAGGTCTCCGATTTCAAAAATTCCAAGACAGAAATCCGTTTCAGACATCAGGGAACATTTTTGGTTCCGTGTCTGTCTGTCGGTCTGTCGGTCTGTCGTTCAATTTTTGCGAATCACCATATCTTTAAAACTACACGTTCAATTTTAATTAAATTTGGATGGTAGGTCATAATTAGCCCATTGTTGGTCCCAAGTTTCAACCTTCTACGCTGAATCAAGAGGAAAGTAGAGAAAGTACGTAAAGAATCACTTTCTACGCATCTAAACAGAGATTCAATGTTTATATTTCGTATCAATCGTAGATAATAGTACATTACGCGTCGAGTGCGGAAAGTAGCATTTTATGCCGTTTTTGCACGAGTTGCGTACCGTACTTTATCTACGATTGTTAGATTTTAACAATAAATACAGAAACAAATAAACTTGCTGTATGTAAGTTCGTATATCTCTCTTGATAAAGATGACATTAATTCATTAGTTGTATTTTTTGCCGAATTAATTATTTCTGGAGGATTATTATTCTCCACATTTTCGTCAAAGTCACTTGATTCACTCATTGTTTTTCACTAAAAACTCGATATAAACAGTTACTTTAATAAAAGAACAGCAAATTAGTTTTGTTAAATGTAAACAAACTCGCTAATCGTGCGTAAAGCTGAAGAATTCCTCTTCTTTACCGCCCTAGAGTGGTAAAGAAGAGGAATTCTTCAGAACTATGAGACGCGCATGCGCAATGTAAAGAAAGTAGGGAAAGTACGTAAAGAATCACTTTCTACGCATCTAAACAGAGATACAATGTTTATATTTCGTATCAATCGTAGATAAAATATATTATTGTTCCCCATCTAAGTAAATGGTTTGAAAATTAGTCTTATTCCGAAACTAAGTAAATTGTTTTTTAGAAGTAATACGATTTACGTTTGCCAAAAATCATAAACAACAAAAGCTTACCGAAGACTTCTTGTATTATTCCTTCTTTGGTTTAAGTTTTTATTAATCTCTCTCTTTAGAGTCCTGAAGAATCCATCCTCGTGAAAAGTAAAAGGAGAGTTCCTCGGAGTCTTAGCATTTCTGACAAAGTACTTCGGCAGGATCGACTCAGCATGATCGCTGATATGGTGACACTCAAATGCTTCCGTAATGTCTGTCCCCTTAATAAAAATAAATATATACATATATATAATATTATAGTTTATTTATCACATACATTTTCCTTTCATTCTTATACAAAGGTTACAATTAACTTAACCGCATTACTATAGTATTATAATATTTATTTCTTTTGCTAGGCGTTAGAAAACTTTGGTTATATACCCTCTATTTTTATCTTTCTATATTAGTAAAAGAGTTTTGTGAACAAATAAGTCCATCGAGTAAGAAAGAGTAGGATATAATACTTACCTACAAGGTTAAAGCAAAAAAAGAGAATAAACTGTTAAGGCACAGTCGTTTGACAGCCAAAAGAATTGAGAAAAAAGGGTGGATTGGGAGTTTTGTTTACTCCCCACTAATTGCAATGTTTTCCATATAATTGACCTTCTTGAGCCTTTGTAGCTCCATGGTCCCATGGTAGCAATGCGCGGCACATGGGAAAGGTCATGAGTTCGAATTCGGCTGATTAAAGATTTGTATCCAAAATATGCCCTTCTTTTGCACCGGGACGAGACAGCCTCCTCAGACAGCCCGCAGACAGTCTGCAGACTGTTTTGCCCCCAGTGTGTGCCAAGTTAATCACGCGCGTTTTAATCACAAGTGAAACGCCGTAATTCTTTTACCCAACAAAAACACTAGTGTTAAAAAATTGCCAGGTCTGGCGTAAAAAGCTGTGAGATCGTAGGATTAGCCAAGTCACCCGCTGTCCGAGTAAGTTCTACTAGGTCTAATTTATCCAGTGCAAATAGATGATGTTTGTCTGTCCCTTTCTCTATTCTCTTTCCCAAAACACTCTACACGTTGAAATTTAAAAACATTTTCTGACTTGGCAAATACACACCAAAAAGTGGCTAAAATTAAATGCAGTGTCGTATACAAATTTGTATCCTTGTGCTGCGACGCTCAAATGAAAAAAATATATATATATATATTATTTGATTTAAGTTTGTGGTGTGTATTTGCCATTCATTTAAAAGTTTTGTTTGCTAAAAATGCGTCTTTTGTATTTTGTTGATGATTCATTGTCGTTATAGATTCAGTTCAAATTAAATAAACAATTTATTTTAGTTAATATGTTATTATTTTATTAATATACATAGTTAATAAATATAATAAGCTAGTATTTTATTTTATAGTATTTAATTTCATTTTTCTGTCGGCTGAAGATAAAATATTGTATGCAAAAAGGCAGCAAAGAAAAAATGTCTGTCTCGTGTAATTCATTGCCTGCAAGTCAAGTATAGGTAAATTACCTTAACTTCATTAATTTACATGTCCTCACCTTCTGCTAGGAGGTTAACCTCACCCCTCATCAGTAAAATTCCATTTTGCTGCCTAGTTACATCAATAACTATTATTGTATACATTTTATTTTTACTCCAAAATATACCAAAGTTACTATTTACGATGAAGTTGATTATTATAATTTTTTTAAAAAATGGAGAACATGGAATACTGTTTTTGAGTGTTAGGTATGGGACAGTCGTACATTCTTTTTTATCAAATTTGAACGATAATGTATTAATTTCATAATACATTCATCCTCATTAATGCATTCACTCTGCGCCTTCACCATTCAGCAGAGTAGCGGCTCCCCTCCGGGGGATGATGAGCAAAGTGAGTAGGGGCAGAGCCCCTAGTCTTTATAAAGATATTGTTTTTTTTTTAAGTAAAGTAGGAACTACAAATAAAGGTAAATAAAGAAAGAGTGGCTTTAGAGAACAGTGACTTCCGATCAATCTTGCAGTCTATCATATTGTGCTAAATTCTAAATTTTTGACGTTTACCTTATACTTTGAGATTAGGATTAGATATCTGATAATTCTATGCTAAAGTTTAGATTGCGTCAGAGATAAGTAGGTACCCATTGCATGGATCATCTCAAGGTTGTTGCCTGTGATGTGAGTCATTGAACAGCATTATTAATGGCTACGATTTCGCAGTTGTTAAATGGCGTGAAATTGATCCTAGCATTAAAAACTTGGCACTTTAAGCATCTCCAATTCTAGTTAACACCTTTTTTTGTACTGTGTTTTTTTATAGTGAATATATTTTTTAAAATAATGTTATATAGAGAACTTGGTTTCCAATGAGGACTAAATCAATTATTTGTGTATACATAAAGTAATTAATACTTAAGATTTAGTATGTACCAAGTACCAAGTACCCATAAACCAAATAGTTTATTGGTTACTGATATTAGTAAGCAGTATAACCTTGGTAGTTGATATCCAGGAAGAACCTCCAGGATGTTTATCAGTCCATTGCTCCAAGTCATATAGTTTATCATGAATTCTCCAGAGATTTTCAGCTCCCTCTTCTTCTTTTCTCCATTCAAGCCATGAGTTCACAGAGCTGCTCTCTTTCCATCTCCACTCGGGGTAGCTGCCTTTCCATTTTTTCTGTAATATAATAATCTATTATAAAAGTTATGCTAATCAAGTAATTGTTAAAGAAAACCCCAAACGAAAGCCTAATCTTGAAGAAAAGGCCAAGTTCCAGTAGTTAACCTATCCATAGTAGTGATAGCTACAATTGTGGCCAAGTTAAGCTCTTTCTTTAGTCCATATCACACTTGACCCCTACTTTTATGAGCAACACTGCTCGTTTATTTGTATTGCTTGACATTTGTCCAGTTTCTGAATGAGGTATAAAACAGACTTGGCTGCAATTACTACTTAGAGTGCATGCTTAGATATCTCTACATTGATATGTGACTATCAAAGTAGTGATTTCACAAGCTCATATTAAGAGGAAGTAGAGATATAAGGGTAAAATAATACCAGCCCATAGAAACTAAGTTTTTATTATAAATCCTTTATATTTTTGCATTTTAGTTGTGAGGGGAAATATTGGTATTATTTCATTCTAATTTAAATAATTATTTAAAAATTAATTAATTAGTAAAATTTAATTAATTAATTAATTTGTTAGAATGTTTTGTATTGGTAGAGAGTCGATATGCCAAGATTCAGCTCGGTTGGACGACTGGAAGAGGGTTAACTAGCCCTCCAAAGATTTTATATACCTACCAATTAATTATTTAATTAATTACATTTTTATTTTATTATTATTACTTAATTTTTTTAATTTAAATAATCCATTCGTTTTTAAAAAGATAATTAATTAAATTGAAAAATTAATTAATTTATATATTTATTAATTAATTAAATTTAATGAATTAATTAATTTGTTAAAATCTTTTTGTATTGGTAGAGAGTCTATATGCCAAGATTCAGCTCGATTGGACGACTGAAAGAGGGTTAACTAGCCCTCCGAAGATTTTATATACCTACCAATTAATTAATGAATTAATTAAATTTTTATTTTATTTTTATTACTTAATATTTTCAATATTTAATTAATCCATACATTATTAAAAATATAATAAATTAAATTGAAAATTAATTAATTAAATTTAATTAATTAATTAATTTGTTAAAATGTTTTTGTATTGGTAGAGAGTCTATGTGCCAAGATTAAGCTCGATTGGATAATTAGGCCTCCAAAGATGTTATATACCTACCAATTAATTAAATTTTTAATTTTATATTTATTACTTAATTTTTTTAATATTTAATTAATCCATTCATTTTTAAAAAGAAAATTAATTAAATTGAAAAATGAATTTATTAATTAATTAATTTAATCTAATTAATTAGTTAATTTGTTAAAATGTTTTTGTCTTGGTAGAGAGTCTATGTGCCAAGTTTTAGCTCGATTGGATAAGTGGAAGAGGGTTAACTAGCCTTCCAAAGATTTTGACGTCAGGCACCCAGGCACAAAAGTGAAGTTAATATAAAGGATTTAAAAAGAAACGGGTGCGAATTGGTTCGAGTATAAAGAACTTGGTATTGCGAACTTCCGAACACTCAGATAGACACAAAAGTCAGATTTCTTCCAACTCTTGTATCCGAGGTACATACCTACTCACTTAATAAATTACTTAATACACTAAATTAAATACCAATGGAGTCTTCATAAGGTGGCCACTTTAGCACTAACTTTTAAACTGATGGAACTTTTTAACAGGATGGAAGAGCTTTACAGCATGCTAATATTGTGATGGACCTTCGGTATATATTTCTCATTATGCGGACTTACAAAAATGCGATCTAACTTTCGTAATATTATTATTCCTTAAGTTCAATGACATATGAACTATATGTATTTATACATTATGAATGTCTTACCTGATTCTCCAAATCTTTATTCCAAATTCTTTTAAATAAATTCAGCACATCATTAAATTTCATTTTTATCACAAATTTTGTAACATCTTTATCAACAATAATTCATTCTTTTATTCATTATAGATTTTTTTTTAAAAATAATAAAATAATAATTTTTTCAATTTGATAAAATTGTTTTGTGTTTCAATAAATTTAATTCATTATATTATCGTTAGCTATTCTCTTTTTATGTTTTATTTCTAATATAAAATATTTAATGACACTTTAAATAATATTAAATAAATACAACTGAATTGTGATACGAGTTATTGAAGCACATTTTGCTTAAGCTAAAAGTTATACGTTATTACACCTTTCATAACTCATTTTCTTAACTTTGGTATAATTCTATTATAACACTGAAAAGCCGATGAAAAGAATGAAGATTGCCTTGAGTAATGATTGATTTATTTGAATCCATTGTTATGGATTAGTTAGCCACTACATAAATGAGATTTGAATAATAATGAAGAGTGGGGATGATTTTAATCTGCAGGTCAGGTTTTTGACGTTAAGATGTTTGTCTATTGTTAGTTTATTTAACTAGCTTTCTGAACAACGTTTTGTATTAGTAATTATATCTTCAGTGGTAGTACCCTTTTTTCAATATATATATGTGTAGTATAGTTGGATCCACTTAAGGGTTAAGGCAAAAAAAATTCAAGAATTCATGCTTATGGCGACGTTTCGACCTTTTCCGATTAGTAATTATGTTATTATAATGGCTAGTATTATTTCTTTCAGTTAGGTACCACAATAAATAATTCGCTCCGAGAAAATTAATAAATCTGGCTATTTCTGAGTAGCTGAACTAAAGTAGTATACAATAAATAATGAGAAGGGAACTTAATAAAATTAATATCTCACGATATAGATGTATGCTTCAACAAGAAGTGCACAATTCTACAAGAGAAGTGCAACTCAACAAGACGTGTATGATTCTACAAGAGATGTACGATTCTGATTCTACAAGAGAACTCGCAAGGATTTTTGCGTTATATGACCTCAACACCATGAAGTACTTCAGCATTGCATGACCTCTCTCTCGGCGGGCTCTTGATGGTTCAGAATAAGGCTTTTTGCGTTATATGACCTCAACACCATGAAGTACTTCAGCATTGCATGACCTCTCTCTCGGCGGGCTCTAAATGGTTCAGAATAAGGATTTTTGCGTTATATGACCTCAACACCATGAAGTACTTCAGCATTGCATGACCCCTCTCTCGGCGGGCTCTTGATGGTTCAGAATAAGGCTTTTTGCGTTATATGACCTCAACACCATGAAGTACTTTAGCATTGCATGACCTCTCTCTCGGCGGGCTCTTGATGGTTCAGAATAAGGATTTTTCGTGAAACCTATCTACTCGGCACTTTTTTAGATCGTTACTCCCCTTATAAATAAAACAGAGGGGAGTAACAATCTGAAGAAGGTGCAAGGAATGTTCTTCTTTAGACTGTTACTCCCCTTATAAAAACAGAAGTGTGTTATTCCTTTGTCCCAAAGTTGTACATTTGACTAAACATCCCTTTGTCTTAATACTTATTTAGTCAAAGTCATTTACATCCTAAAAAATCATAGGGGAGTAACAATCTAAAGAAGTACCATTTACTCTACTCCAAGAATCTACTCTACTACAAGAAATAATTTACTAATTCCAATAATTTATTAATTTCAACAATTTACTAGTTCCAACAATCTACTAACTCCAACAATTTACTAATTCTGATAATTACATGTAATTACTAATTACACTCTTCTCTTGTTTTTTTTTTTTCGGCGATTTTGATTTAAAATAAATTGGCCAAATATGTGGCTTGCAAATATATGACTTTTAATTTCATGGCCCCAGATTAATTAAACCGTCTGCACTTTTTAAATATTGCTAAATTGATAATTTAGCTCATGTAAAAAATAAAAACAATTTTGACAGTTGTAAAAATTTCGGGGGGGGGGGGGATTAAATAAATTTTACAATATTGGGCTGTAGAAGCATACTATAAAGTATACTAAATAGGACGCGATGAAGCTATGTGCCACACTAATTTGGAGTGTATTTTGGTCTCGTATCACATTTCTTACTCTTAATGAGGAATATATTATATTATATTTTTTACTCATATTCACATATATTATGAGGAAGTAAAAACCTAGAACTAAGAACTGCCCCATCTAATTATTTTTAACTGTAAGACTCGAGTACACATTAACTGTTAGTTTTCATTAGACTATTGAATAATTATTTTTGTGTTCCTATTTTAAATAATTATTGGAATTGAAATTTATTGGTTTATTATCATTACTATATCTATTCTGGCAGAGTTAATCCACGATCTTCGCTATATCAAGGTGAAGAGGTCAAGAAAAGGTCAGATAACAGTTTCTCTTAGTATTGCTGAAGGGGAAATACCTCGCATTAAAATTAAATCGTTATCTAAACAAGTGCATATATACAAGCATCATTTTGAGATAGAAAAGCAATAGTCTTTTAAGAAACCAGCTTTGAAGATCCTTAAAATCACGGGGATCCCCATTCTGGAATCTACAGTCCAAAATCTAGCTTTCTCTTTAAAACAAAATGGAAAGATAATAATCCCCCCCCCCCCCCTCTTTACGTTTATATTTCTTCACTATAGTTCTTTACTTCAATCGAAGATGTTCATATGAAAATTGTTATTTATTTATTTTTTAAAAAGTGATAAAATTTAGTTATTAGAATAAGTGAGACATATTTCTTAATAGTATTATATTAAAATTCATCACACAAATCATTTTTATTATGTGAACCAAAATAATAATTCAATATTTTGGTAGTTCTTGTTTATTGTGAGGTGTTAAATTTAATTTAAATGTTTCGATTACAAATATAATATGTATTTTAAGTGATTCTTTAAGACATGGATTTAAAATAAGTTAGGTTTTTGTTTTCTAAAATTGACATCTGACGAAAAAAAAACTGTAAAACCATATTACGAAGGTAATGATACTTGTTTATTACTTAATTTATTACCTTAGACCTTATCGAATAGCTAAACTTAATTAGTTTTTTATAGCTGGAGTACCCTGTGTGCGATGCCGCGAGGGGGAGGGGGGGGGGGGGGGGGGGGTCGAAATCTCATGTTTAAAGCGGTTTGAAGATGCTCTTGGTTTGAGGGTTAAGTGGGCAAAATTTTATCAATCTCGAATAAAACTGTAGAATTATAAAAAAAAAATCGGTCCGAGACAACTCAGACAAACTTTCTCATATTCGAGTTCATAATTATAATAGCCCAGAGTTTTCTATTTATTAATTTTCGAGTTTTGGTAGGTGCATTTAATTATCATTCAACATTTCATCAAAATTTATCATAAAAATAACTTCTCCTCGGCGGGGAGTCGAACCAGGTTTAAAACTATTTACTCAGGAATTAGATTTTTCCCGGGAAAATGGCTCATATCGTTAGATTTGTATTTAAATGGACTAAATTGTAGGATTTTTTAATCAAAATTATCGAACCCGTTTTCGAGAAATAATTTTTATTTCTCGTTTTTCCAGAGGTTTTGGGGTAGCGCCCCAAAATTTGGAGCTTTAATTCATTTCTCGATTTCACCTCGGGGAATGATTTTTCTGAACATGTTTAGCAAATTTGGTCAAAATAGGCCAAGTAGTTAAAGCTCCTCGCTTCTACACAGACGACATTGACGTCAGCATTCTAAAAAAAAAAAAAAACTTTAGTAAACTCAAGGACCTCAAAACGTGTAAATCTATCAAAATCTCAGAATCGAATTTTTGTGCCATTGCAAAACTTCTTCTTTGTATGAGAAAGTAAAAATTCAGTATAGACTCTCGCTAGTCCGGATTTGATGGGACCGCGCACTGTCTGGATCCCCTATAGTCCGGATTAAACGGAATCAATTTTAATATGTCTGTAAAACAAATTTTAAAATTTCTGTAAAACTATTAGACAAATATCCATGTTTTTATCATAAGAATCGCTGTTTAGTCTCAAATTAGGTCTACTTTTTAAACCTTGAAATTGATTTAGGATAAAAAAAAACTTAATATCTTATTGACATATAAATTAAAAGTTTATCGATTGTACATTATTAGAATAGTCCACAGGCCACCATAAGAAGTGAGTCGCTGACTGATAAAGTTTTCTTACCTTATGGAATCGCTTATTTATGCCTTGTCCACCGATGAATTGGGTATATGGCAACTGGGCGCTGGGCCATTTATTTTTTGTTGACATGCCAAACTTGCCCTTCTGCGGGAACATTGAAAAGAGATAGATAAAGTTTTGATTTTCACAGGATCGTTTAGTTAAATTATTTAAAAAACAGTGGTAAAGGTGGCCATCGATACGAGTGGGCCGTTTTCTTTTCAACGTCCCCACAGAGAGATATGTTTGGGGCGGTGGCCACCCCAAACGGCCCACTCTTATCGGTGGCCACGTTTACCACTGTTTTTGAAATAATTTAACTAAACGATCCTATGAAAATCAAAACTTTATCTATCTCTTTTCAATGTTCCCGCAGAAGGGCAAGTTTGGCATGTCAACAAAAAATAAATGGCCCAGCGCCCAGTTGCCATATACCCAATTCATCGGTGGACACGGCATAAATAAGCGATTCCATAAGGTAAGAAAACTTTATCAATCAGCGACTCACTTCTTATGGTGGCCTGTGTACTAGAAATGAATGAGGTCCATCTGGATTAACCGGATGTCCGTACTAGCTAAGTGCAAAGTCTGGATTACTGAGACTACTGTAAGCACTTTAATTAACACCTTGGTTACAACAATAATTGTCGGCACATTATATAAATTACTCTTGTAACCTGCTATTATTCTCTATCCAGTCTAAAGACATCGCTCTGTTTAAACATAAGTAATAACTGTTATTAAATAATCTAATTGTAATTGGGTCTAATAATATGTTACTTTCTTTCTTAATCTGTTAACAGATGAACACATGTTGGAAATTATTATGGATGATTCTATTATTACCAATTATTTATCCTTGTAAGTTTATTTATTCTTATTAATTATCATTCTGGGTATATTTTGCCAACCTCGTTCCAAGCCTTTCTCTTTTAAACCTAAATCTAGTGGCACGACAGTGCCCCGGTCATCATTACCTACTATCCAAATTTTATTAAAATCGGACGAATAGTTTTTAAGATATGTTGGTTAGAACAATTGAGTGATAGACTCACCGACAGACAGACACGGGACCAAAAAGGTTCCCTGATGTCTGAAACGGATTTCTGTTTTGGAATTTTTAAAATTGGACACAAAAAATTCTCCTTCTTCAGAACGATCACATCTTCCGTTCACATAGCTTCGGAAGCAAAATATCTTAATTTAAATCATCGAGTGATTTGGGAATGAAAATGTTTAAGTATGTGAGGTGGAAAGACAAACAACATCGCTAACTTTTGCTAGTTGTGCTGGATAAATTAGACCTATTAGATCTTACTTGGACAGGAGAAGAGACTTGGGTCAACCTATGATCTCACAACTTTTTACGCGAGGCTTGGCTTATTTTTTTTTTACATATTATGTAAAAAAAAATGTGTTTTTGTTGGGATTTGAATTAAATTTAATAATAAGTTTACTGCTAACCAGGTTATGTATCTAGTAAGAAAATAGTGTGCTATTATGCTAAAAGTAGTGAGGAGAGGAACTACGAGTATAGACTTGACCCAGAAGATATCGATGTTAGCCTGTGTACACATTTAGTCTATGCTTGTACCATACCAGATCTAACTGAAGGGATTCTTCCAACAGAATTTCTTAGATCATTGACCTCTGAAGGTAAGATACAATATGTCTCTATGCTATACATTACCAATAATTTATATTTAAAAACAGACATCTATAATTATACGAAAGAAAACATTCTTTATTCATTTATATATTATGATTTAATTGAAGTTTCATTGTATGTAAATTTGCTAAACGTGAAGTTAAATGAGAGATAAATAAAATTACTATAATAACACTTCGAAAAAAAAAAAAAAAAAAAAAAAAAAAATTATAATAATAATAGTACAAATATTTTCAAATATATTATTATATAAAAGTTGCTTGACTTATTCTGCATTATAAGTATATGTACATATATATACTCGTGTATATATACTAGAAAAATTAAACATTTAACAAAAAAACGTGTTCATTCTTCCTTCTTTCAAGCATTATACAATTACGGAGAAATGGAATCAATTGAATGCAATTTATTACATGAATGACTACAGTTTAATAGTTAATTATTTTTTATTTGTTTATATTATAACTAGCTAGATTCTCGTGCTTCACAACTGAGTGTGTTATTTTTTTATTGGATGGGTTTATAAATTACCGTTAAGAAACATTACAATTATTTTACTAAACGAGAATATCAAAATGCCACAGAATTTCTATAATTTCCCCTTAGATAAAATAATTGGAAAACATTTCTGATAAATCCGTATAAGCCCTTTGGCAGGTCTAGGGCCTAGGCCCTTCACGGGCTATTGAGCCACTGAGTTAATTGGTAACTAATTCCGATTACTGAAGAAACAGTTTTATAAATTAACTTTTTAGTCCAGGAGCCAGGTCGAAAAAACCAGGTCGAGCTGGAAAGTATTTTGAACTTAATGGAATTTTTACAGGTCACTCAGAGGTCCTCTGGGATGCCAATGCTGAGTTTTCGACCTCGTGGCCCTTGTGCTAACTTGGGGAGGGGGGAAAAACCCCAATTTTTCCGCCAATGTTTTGGTTTTTCGCCTCTAGCTCGAAAACTACGCGTCAAACAAAAAAACTTTACCAGTACAATATTAAAGAGCATCAAATTTCCTATAAAAATCACTGGTCATACGACTATTTTCACCCATTAGGTACTGTGATACAGCATTGTGAAAAAATGCCATATTTTAAAAAAGGTGGATTTTAGCGGAAAAAGCATGTTTTTGGGCTTATAAAATAGATTTATCATCATAAATTGAGTATTCAACATTTCTATGTATACCATAATAATATGTAACCCCCTCCCCCCTCACTGCCCTCTCCCCCCCCCCCCCCCAGAACCAAATTAGAAAAATAAGTTAAATAAAACCTTCTTCCCTGAAACATTCAACATGATGCTATCATCAATCTTACTTTAGGGTGGAGGGGAGGGGGAAAGGATCCGCTGATCAGTAGCGTACCGAAGGCAGGGGGGCTGAGGGCGGTCCACCTCAGGCCCCGTTCAAACGGAGGCCTTAATTTTAATTTTAAATTGAAAAACCAAAGCAATGTTGAGAAGCGATAACAATGTGCGTAACTTATTGATTACGTAGGTAAGCAAGTTATCTATAATTATGCTACATAATAATAAAAATAATATGAAAATAATAAACAAAAAATGAACATTAAATTAAATCTTCGTGAGTCTCTTCGATAAGCGACTCGTCAGCCCCATCTTCGTCCATGCCTTCTTCTGTTCTTATGTTCTTCTGCAGAAAATTAGTCCAAATAATGATACACTAAAATAATGTTCAATATAAAATAATAAATATTCGGGGCACAACACTCTGCGAGAGGAAGAGACCAATACCAATAACTGAACTGTGCTTGTTGGTCCAGTAAATAATGCTCAAAAATGGCAAAACCTCGCAATTGGTTCGACCTTCATCGATTTCCACAACATTTTGGAATTAGGCTCCTCTTACCCTTCTACTTCAAAATCTATATTATGCCGATGGGCGCTGTTTATTTTTTAGGGGTGAAAACTACCCCCAATTATCAAAACGTATAAAGTAACATTTTAAAGCTTAGGGTGGGTAAAATTTCGTTTGGATTAGTTGAATAATGATTGTTTTATACTATGGAACACAATTTAAAAATATTTCAACCCTTGTTAATCCTTAATGTAATAAAAAAATATTTATCCTTAAATAAATGATTAATTTATCATATCGACTTAATTTAAGAATGTTGTTGCCTAAAATATTACCAATTTCATTATTTTGCAATTTTTCAATCCTTAAAAACCACCCCTTACAACGATTTGCACCCAAAGTACTAAATGCACACAAATTATTTCATATTCTTTTTTCTGACATCAAATAAAGCACGTATACCAATTTTCATTCATATCGGATCTAAAATAATAATATTTCTAATTTTTAGCTAAAACCATTTATTCCTGTTTTTCCATTTTATCCCCCTCTTAAATGAAAATATGACAAGTGATTATAACAACAATTACTTCTCTCTTATAGAGCTATCCAACGACATTCATCATAAAAGATTTATACTATTTTGACTTTTGTACCCCATACCCGCCGTCTGGATATTCCCGAAAAGTTGGAGTTAAGCTCTTCTCATGTGTCCCATGTGATCCACGCAAAACCGTAGAAGGACGAAGATCAATTTGAATTAGGGTGGTAATTAGGGGGTTGTTTTCACTGATTTTTTCGTAGAATAATGTAGGGACTAACTTTATTTTCATCGTAACTCGCTTAATTTTGATGCTATCGACTTCTATTTTTTTTTAAATGAAAGCTCTTTTTGTCTACTTTAAACAAACGTCTATAAGTTTTCCTCGTAAAATGCACAGTTTTATCGCTATTTGACTCTGAATCTCTCAAATTTAGCATTTGACGAACAAAAGCCAACAATTAACAAGCCGTAGTTCGGTCCGTATTGGTCGTACATGATTTATAAAATAAGGATTTTCTTTCTTTTTTTTATAGGCTACAATTTTGTTCTTACAGTTTGTTTGATAAAATGAATATTTTTCGAGTTAATCGCGAAAAACCGATCAAAAAGGTCGAACAACTTTCACTTTCAATCGCGAATAACTCGAAAAATATTATTTTTTTTAAAAAAATGTATAGATAATTTTTGACTTAGAATTAGCTTTTCCATCGATTCCTGTGGTTAAAATAAAATAAAAAATGTCAACCCCCGTGATGGGGTGGCAACCACCCCCAGGGTAATAGAAATGATGATATAGATGATATAGATTTTGATGCTTGGACTATTCTCTACCTACTGTCAAATTTTCAAGTAAATCGATGTATGACGAAAGAATTTCGAGCCAAATTGCTTCATTTCCTGGACTATTGATATTTTTATTTTATTAAAAGATAAAAAGTCAAAAATTTTGAGGGAAGGATAGAACTTCTTTACCTACGTAATCAATAAGTCACGCACATTATTCGTCATCAAATTTGTTTCTGGGGGGAGGGGGCGGGGAGAGGGCAGTGAAGAGGGAGGGGTTTACTGGGGGTTACATATTATTATGGTATACATAGAAATGTTGAATACTCAATTTATGATAATAAACCTATTTTATAAGCCCAAAAACATGCTTTTTCCGCTAAAATCCACCTTTTTTAAAATATGGCATTTTTTCACAATGGTGTATCACAGTACCTAATGGGTGAAAATAGTCGTATGACCAGTGATTTTTATAGGAAATTTGATGCTCTTTAATATTGTACTGGTAAAGTGTTTTTGTTTGACGCGTAGTTTTCGAGCTAGAGGTGAAAAACCAAAACATTGGCGGAAAAATTGGGGTTTTCCCCCCCTCCCCAAGTTAGCACAAGGGCCACGAGGTCGAAAACTCAGCATTGGCATCCCAGAGGACCTCTGAGTGACCTGTAAAAATTCCATTAAGTTCAAAATACTTTCCAGGTAAATCTACCTGGCTCCTGGACTATTTCTGAAGAGCAACGGTATTTTCCGTTTGTGTTCCCCCACTATCTTAAATCAAAATGGTCGATTGGAAATCCCTTCCACAATAGTTGTTTATAGCATTTAAGGAAGTTCACTTCTAAAGTTCAAGATTCCAGTGTAATTAGTTCCGGAGATATCGTCATGTATAATTCCACATATATATAAAATTGTAAGATGGCGCAGATCGTAATAATATTTCTTAGTTAGTACCTGGGGTAAAGGGAACCTACCTACAAAATTTCATGGACATAGATCCAGTGGTTTCAGGATTATCGTGGTGAGTCATTCAGTATAGAATTTGTATTTTTATAAAACCAGTAACTGGGATTTTATCACTACAGTGAAAAATACACGATACTCTACTCTGTACACTCATCCATTGTTGACGTATTTCTTCTTTTTTCTTTATCATCTGAGCGCTAGGCAGTGCACAAGGCCAAGTAGCAATAAGCATGCAGTGAATCTTCACTTGAACCAATTCACCCGGTTTTCCTCACACTCGTGTCTCTACTTACTCTTAAGATATGCTTTTTAAATTTAAAACATAGATTAAGCTTAAGTAGCTTAGGACAGTGAAAAAATTGAGCCTTTAATATTTAAACTTTTTATAAAGAAAGGGTTTCAAAGTTGACATTCTGGTGGCTCACTCACTGGAACTTGCAGTTGACTGGTCGAAAGGTCAGGTCAAAGCAGCCATTAAGACGTGGGTATGGGATGAAGCAGATAAGGAATGGTTAAGCACAGAGGGATGCAGGCAGTCTAAGATGTTACTGCCAAAAATAAATAAAATGAAAACCAGATGGCTGCTAGGACTGAGCAGGACCAACCTGAGAAATCTGGTTGGAGTGCTAACTGGACACTGCAGGCTAAGAAACAAATCTGGCATTACTAAAAGTAGAAGAGGACCCCACATGTCCAGTGTGTGGTGAGGAGGAGGAAACAGCTTACATTTTCTGGGAGTGTGTGAAGGATATGGGAGATTACGCTTTCATATCTTAGGGAATGGAGAAATTAGGGAGGAGGAACTTGAAAATCTTAAGTGGCAAGATATCCTCTACTTTATAATCCAAACTAAAAGGTTTGAAGATGAGGTGGAGGTGGTTTGGGGGGTGTGGGTTCGTCTGGGGTTGGCAAAAAGGATCCAAAGATGGTCTGTTTGCCAGACAAGGCCTCCCCGCCCTTACTACTACTACTACTGACTCTCTCATTATCACAATGATAAGTAACTTCAAGAATAGCTATAGAAATGTGGCACACTTGTAGCTAAATCCGTATTGGTGCTTAGTCTTCCGCGAATAGACTCGTAATAAACAGCTTGGTTTTCCGGTTAAATTCGCGTCCCGATGGGTTTGAAGTCCGACGTTTCCCTTCCACTACTGGAAGCACCTTCAGGGTTGTGGTGCATCGTGATGTTGACTCGAATCAAAGTAGTACATCTTGTGTTTGGTTCGAGTCAACATCAAGATGCACCTCAACCCTGAAGATACTTCCAGTAAAGGAAGCGAAACGTCGGACTTCAAACCCTTCATGACGTGGATTTTCATTTGAAAACCAAGCTGTTTATAGCCGTATTCATTATAAGTTACAAGGCTTATGAAGGCTTTTAGTTATCTCAGTTATGAAGGCTTTTTTAGACTGCTGGAAATCTGATTGGAAATTAAAGTCAAGTTTTAGATTTTTTTATATATTTCCAACCAAACCTTATAAGAATATTATATCGATAAACCCACTGACATACCACCGAATACATGAAGACTTGTTTGCCGCTGCGCAAAGGACCTATTTAACATATTTACACATTAGCTTTAGATTAAAGTTTGTTAATAGTGCAGGAGATTGGGTGCAGAAAAGTGTCTGAATAACATCAAGCTAGAATTTTGTCCAAAGTTAATCTTTTGATGCCTTTTAAGAATATGTGGTCGGCTAATCTTAAGGGTCTAATATTTCTTAAGCATAAAATTTTATTTTATCATCTCCAAAACGGAAAATTGTTTGTTAATATGACTGATTATTTTTTTAGGAGGAGCAGAAGAATTTACTAAGTTGCGAAAGTTGAACAGTAATCTTACTCTAATTCTGTCTATCGGAGGTTGGAATGAAGGCTCTGTAAGATTCTCTAAGATATCGTCCAAACATGAAGATACGAAATGGTTCGCTCGTCATTCTATTGATATCGTTCGATATCTTGGCTTCGACGGAATTGATATAAACTGGCAGTGGCCGGGACTTAGAGAAGGGGGCACTGATGAAGACAAAATCGGCTTGGTCAAGTTGATTCAAGTACGTTTCTTTATTTATTTATAATTAAGTATTTTATTTTTCACTGGAATTGCAAGAGGCCTAATCATGTCGAATATATCTTATATTCTAGACTTACGTTATTCATTATTATTATTTTTGGAAATAAAGAATTTTCAGGTAGTCCTGCCTCTTAAGATGGTTTATTTACTAGCCGACATGAGGTATTAAGAATTTAGAAATGCGAAAAGTTAATTCTACAACGCAGTTAGCTTTTAAATAAACTTTTTGGGTCACTTTTTTCTCATTAATTCTTTCGGTGTTTCCAACCATCTCATTAATTTTGAATGCCAATTTCTAGAGGTTTCGAAAAAGAAGTTCGAATCGGAGAATTCTTCATTCCATCCTTATACCTTCCAGAGTTATATTTGTTTTTAACTCATTACATATGCGGTTTTGTTTTTGGTTTATTGGAGGTTAAAGCTAAAGATCTACTACCGCTTCAAGGTCACTATGAATACTCCCTCTAATATATGCATTAAATAAGAATAAGTAGTATTTTGAAGACTCAAATGTTCTGTTTTTATGTTAACATGTCCAAACGGCCGTAATACACGCAACGGTTAGAACTAAATTTAATAAAAAAGCAGACCTTGAACCCTGTGAATTTATCAAACTTTCCTCTCCTTAAGATTATGTAAAAAAACAAAAAAAAAAACAATAATGAATGCATCAAAGACGTTTTATGTACACAGTGACTAATCTGCCGATTGTGTTATGTAAAGTTGAGAAAAAGACTCTCTTTCATACGGACCTTTATGTTTATCTAATTAAATAATTTATTGATAATATAAAGTTTGCTACTACATTATGCAATTTTAATTAAGAACAGTAAGTTCTTAGTGAATAAGAAAAGGTTTGATCAAATTCTTACAGCTTAATTATAAATTATAAATAAAAATGATTGTAGCACATCCTTAGATTAAACTTATGTTTCTGTTGCAGGCTTTGAGATGGGAGATAGTAAAAGATTCTAAAGAAAGAATGAAAAATCCTCTTCAGCTTTCCATTGTACTTCCACCATTTAAGGAGGTTGTGGCCAAAGGCTTTGATTTGAATGTCCTCCGAAGGTATCTAGAAACTTTTTTATTAATTTAACTTTTTATTCATTTCTTTGTGTACACTATAACTGCTAGAATCGCACGTTTGGCTAAGTATAAGTTTTATGTTTCAACTAAACGATCAGAAGTAAATGTATATTGGATATAGAGCTCTGAAAACTTGAGCAGAAAAAACCTTTAAGGCAGTTTATCAGTAAAATCTTGAAAGCATAAGTACTAACCTTCCTTTACTTTTCATACCAAAAACATGTCCAATAATTTTCTTTTTTTTTTCTTTTGGGTTTTAATCCCGATCAACTGCCAGGGTTATTACAGGACGGGGGTTATCCATTAATATCATAACATGTCCAATAATATCATGACATCAGTTAGCTGTCACTTGATTTGGTCATGCTGATTTCTACCCAAATGTGTAGCCTATAGATTTAACACAAAATCTATTTGTAGCTTAGCAAAGGCAACAGAAACACAGAGATCATTCTGATCTGAAGAACGAAATTCAAAAATTCTTTGACAGATATCCGTTACAGACATTGGAAAACATATTCGGTATCGTGCCTGTCTGTCATTTAATATTTTTACGAACAACCATATTTTTGTCATAATTGGTCCACTGTTGGTACCATATTATTTTAAACTTTCTGTTCACATAGCTTGTTCTCTTCCGCATGCTCTCAAACTTTTTTAATAAATACCAACATCTGTAAAAGTATACTCATCCAGCTTTAAAGTAACGAAGGATTTGTTGAAGTTGAAAGTAAGCCACAGATGGTTCATTATAAATATCAACACTGCAAAAGCTACGTTCCACCACAAATTGGCAAACTACATAATAAGTTTCATTATAAGTTCATTTCAAGTTTTTATTTACTCTTTGTAAAGGGAAGTGGACTATTTTACACTGATGACAATGGACTACTACTTATCGACGGATCCGCATATTAATCACCATGCTCCTTTACACAGTGTACCATACAAAAATTGCCTCAAGGATTTTGCTGTGGTAAGATTTCAACGTATACATTAAATAAAGATAATATTAATTTAAGATAAGCCTGTACGACTGCTTTCCTTATAGCATTTATAATTGGTTAATTTGGCTAAACCTGAAGTAAATCTTGAGAATAAATAGTATTCATTTTCAATTACGATCATTTATAAATACATATATTAAAAGCGCCAATACACGGTGCAATTTGTGGTACAACCTAGTTGAACAATTTCATAATGTTTATAAGATCTGTTTAGTTTATAATGAAGAAGTTGTTCAACAAATCGCACCGTGTATGAGCCTAGTTGTTCAACTCGGTTGTCCAATAAATCGCACCGTGTATGGACCACCTTGTTGCTCAATTTGACTGTACAACAAATCGCTCTGTCTGGGCCCTTTAAATATAAAATATTCGAGGTACTTGCTCTTGTAGTCCAGGAAATAAAAGGGTTTGAAAAACCAAAAAAACACATAGTGTTGAAAATTGTTCATGCGGGGTGTCCTGTCGATCATACTAAAAGCACTAAAAAGGGGGGGGGGGTATTTTTTAATAAATATCTCAAAAATTAGCAGTTTTTAAAAATATTTCATTTCGTATTAAATTAAAGAGCATAAAATGTATATGCATGTTTGTTTTAAATGTAATAGTTACCGAGATATTCGCCCTCAAAGTTGGTAAAGTGTTAAAATCTCTTGCTCGGGGAGACATGACAAAGTTTTTATATTCATAACAATTTAAGTTTTATTTTGTACAGTTTGTGAACATTTTCCTTGAATTAGAATTGTGGAAAATGGGAGGAGGTAGTGGAATGGTTAGGGGGGGGGGGAGGTAAACAGATGACACAAATGTGAAATCAGATAAAATTGTGTATAATAATGAAAGAAAATCATATAAAATTAAAAATGGTATAAGACTTCTTATTTATGTACCTATCTTTTAATATTAACCAATTCATGTTCTAATGAAGGTTGTACCTGTACCTGTACCTATGAATATTTGTACTCATAGTCAGTAGTCTCTTTGTTGTAATTATACAGTTCAGATTACTATATTTACTTTTTTTTCGTGCGAAAAAAAAGAGAAACAAAAGAGCTCGGTATCTTAATGTTCACAATACGATTCTTAATGCTATTTCATTTTTATGAATGACTGTAATTAGGTGTTAATTACATGAACGTTTGAAGAATTCAACACAACGTTATCTGTACTTAACAATATAACAGTTTTTACGCATACGTACTTTATATAAATTACGAATCTAAATGCATAATAGTCTTCTTTTTTTGGTGTAACAATTAATAGTCTGGTGAATAATGAGTAGCTGTTATTTTTTAGTCCATTTCCTTTAAAAACACTATACTTTATTACTTAGCAAGAACATATGAATGGAAATTAAATTCTCACGCTTAAAGTGAAAAAATATTATTTGATGTTTCATTTGTTTATCTTAATAAAATATCTTCAATTAGTGGTTGTTATCAAATAAATCTAAAGGAGACGTCCTTGAAATGTTGCCAACCTCAATTAAAAAACATAATTACAATTTGGAAGAACTACATTCCGTGGATTTTTTATTTCGTATAAAAAAGTAAACACTTATCGCTATAAATAACTATTGACATTTATCGTAAATATTAATTTATACAAAAGCCTTATTCCTTAAAAACCAAGTTATTTTTTTGTTTTTTTGTTTATTGACTAACGAAGTATCCAATAATACTGGTATATTATTCTCTATTATTATTTAAGGAGAATTTCCCGTAAACTTTTTTAAATAATAAAGTAAAATTAATCATTTATTTTCAATCAAATGATTTACTGCTTCAAAATTTGATTGTTTTGTCAGGAGGCAACGGTGGAGTACTATTTAGGAACGGGAATAGAGCCTGAGAGAATGATCCTTGGAATTCCTCTGTACGGAAATTCCTATACGCTTGAAAATGAGCATGATAACAGTATAGGAGCTGAAGCTGAAGACGAGGGTATCAAAGGATTTGGAGCAAAGCTCTCTGGAAATTTAGCATATTTCGAGGTTAGTAGGAAACACACACTTAATATATCTTATATAAATTAACAGAGAGGTAGAGAAATCAATGATCAGTTTGTAATTCAGTGTATGAGGAATACATTTTTTCTTACTTAAGAGGGTAAATTGCATTTTAATTCTACCATTTCTCTCTTGATATAGCTTCTCTTTTTGCACTTTTTGCCAAAACATTCCTCCTACGGATAAAATAATATGTGTAATATTATTTGATATATTTTTTTGTTTTGTTTAATTCAGATATGTAAATACGTGAAAGACTATGGCTGGACTGTTAATTCACCTAACACCACAGCAATGGGTCCTTATGCTTACCTTTTAAAGAACTGGGTGGCTTACGACGATCCAGGTATCATCAGGAAAAAGGTAATAACTATATTAAAAGCATTTCCTTTTACTAATTTATAGTCCTAACCATTGATATTTTTGGAGTAGGTAGTAACCACTTAAGAAAGGATCCAGGATTAGCACACCTGTGCCAATCTTTCGGCCACGACTTTAACTCCAATTAGGTTCATGTGAGAAAAGTGATTCTTTTCAACAACCACTCCTTTCACCATATGCCATTTAATGTGAACTAGTAGGCAAATAATAGCAAGCAAATTGTCTGGTCAAACTATAATAAACGAGGCATTGTTTTGGTGAGTGCAAGTACGATAATCTCTGTACTAATCTTTTCTTTATCTCCTACTGCTCTAATGGGCCTCATACACTCTTCCATTTGTTTTCCAACTTAGTTGTGTTGTATTTGAAGTTGGACAGTGTATGGAAAGGTTGGGTGACCAAATCACAAGGTGATCCACAATTTTGGAGGGAGACATCAAAACCTTTTCATATTTGTGTGCAGAGTATATAATGTTGTGCCTACAGTTGACAAGTTGTTCAACACGGGTGGACAACAAGTTAAAGTGTGTATGGGGCCTCTACTCTTATCGATAACGTTGTATGTTGAAAAATACATAAAAATTTGCTTATCGATAAGAATAATTCTAAAATACGTATATTAAAAATACACCCTCCTTTAAGGAAAAATTTAGGAAAATTGATTCTTGCACCCTCTCAATATATGTCACCAAAGCCGAGATTTATCAAGATCTAACAATAATACTTTTATAATGTTCATAGATTATATTTATTTGTAAATCGAGTTGTTAGATTTGGCTGTTCACACACGTATAGCTAGTGAAATTAACTATTTACTTACAGTAATATATTATTTAGAAACCCAAATTATAATGGGTTGGTAAAAAGGAACATTTAAATAAAAACTTCGATCTTAAAGCACGCTAAAAACCATAACCTTTATTTTCTGTTACCAATCAGGTTATCCAACATAATAATGTCACCCTTACTTTTCTCTTCTACCTTGAATTTACCTTCTTCTTTCCCTCTTTTTTAGGTTCAGTTTGCTAAACAGAAGTGCCTGGGTGGAGTGATGCTTTGGACTATTGATATGGATGATTTTAAAGGATGGTGCAACGAACGATACCCCCTTACCAAAGCAGCTAGATATGCTTTGCTTGAGTCTAGTGATAAGATATCTTGTACACCGACCATAACCATTCTAACACAAATTGAAAAAGAAACAACAACCACCACCTCTTCGACTACAACACCTACAACCACCACCTCTTCGACTACGACAACACCAACAACAACCACCATTACAAACCCTACAATCCCATGTAACTAACATTTTATATTCTCGATATTTAACTTGTATTGCGTCTCACATCTCACCTATCAGGAATGATAAATGAATCTTTACTCATCTCTTCTTTAGACCCTATTCACACTAGGATTTTAGAATACGATTCGAGTGTGTGATTCAGAAAAGTATCAAGATTCACTGGCTCGGTGCTTGACTCTCCCAACTTCTACTCCCACTCGCCGACTACTTTTATATAACGTAAATAAACTGCAAACAGGTTGAGTGCAAATCGATTAGAAATATATATTGTCTGAATGAACCCGTATAGCACAATATAACATCAGCTACTTGGCTCTAAATAGAATAGAGGCGGCTGGATTTGAAAATCTGTTACACTTTTTCTCAACTATGTGGTGCCACTTGGCTTTTTGTTTCGTTTAATCTTTCATTCGTGAATCGGATTCCGAAATCTCTACCGTATTAATTGGTTGTTATTGATTCTTCTTTTGAAATTCTATAAGTAAAAGTTGAGTTATAAAATCTTAAACAATGCCTTCAAAATAAAATAATTTATTACTTTAAAAATTATTTTCATAAGAGTACTTAGTGATCAAAGTATACTCGAGGGTATGATTCCCAAGTTGAAGCGTATTTATATTTTTTTCTTCGATAATAATTATTAGGTACAATTATGGTTGGTTATTAATAACACAAATGTAATTTTAATTTTGTTTCAGATCATAAACCTTTTAAGATGATCAAAAGAGAAAAATGGCAGGCTAGCCCAGCTACGGAAAATATTCCCAAATTAAGAATATTTCCAGCACCGTACGTAGTCATAACCAACACAGTATCGCAGTCTTGTTCGAATTTCGCAGAGTGTAAATCGATAGTGAAGAACACTCAGAGCTATCACATTTCTATTGGTTTCGGTGACATAGGATATAGTTTCCTCGTAGGAGGTGACGGTCTTGTCTATGAAGGTCTCGGTTGGAATCGTCATGGAGCTCACACCTTACCATTCAACGCTAGAAGTATCGGAATCGCTTTTATCGGTGATTTCTCTGAAGTTGCTCCACCTCAGAAACAAATAGATGCGGCGTTGAGACTTATTGCGGAGTCTGTGAGATTGGGCCAGCTAAGACCCGACTACAAAGTATTTGGCCAAAGACAACTTATTGCTGTACTTAGTCCTGGTAATAAATTAATGGAAATTATTAAAACATGGCCTCATTGGACTGAATATGATCCAACTGAACACGATGAAGATTAAGCAAGGAGATTATTTAAACTTAAAACTAATCGTATCGGTAAAATATTTTATTTTATTTTTCTCTCAATCCTTCTTTTTGTCTAGAACTTCCTAGGGAACCTGAGCATAAGTTACGATCATGTTAATTACTTACTTACTTAAAGATGCTATCACACCGGGCCTTGGGCGCATAGTGCCATAGTGAAGTTTTTTCAGTCCTTACGATTTCTGGGTAGGTCCTTGTCCTTAACTTGCCGCCACGTAAGTTGCTGATTCGCGAGACTGACTTCATTGTGAAGGCTGCGACGCCAGGTGCCTCTGGGTCTCCCTCGTCTCCGACACCCTTGAGGGTTCCAGTCTAGGGCTTGCCTAGATATCTCATCGGCATCCTTACGCAGAGTATGGCCAATCCACCTCCACTTTCTCTCCCGGATCTCAATTTCAACAGGTCTTTGGTGGCATGTAGCAACAGTTCTACATTTGAGATCCATCTTTCCGGCCACCATATTTTTAGTATTCTGTGAAGGTATCTATTAATAAAGACCTGCAATTTGTTCGTGCTTTCAGTTGAAACTAGCCATGTCTCACAGCCATATAATAGCACAGAATTAACGTTCGTATTGAAGATTCGGATTTTTGTGTTGTTTCCAAAGCATGAAGAACGCCATATGTTGTTTAATGCTGCAAAAGCTCCTCTTGCTTTTCGTATCCTCATAGCAATATCAAGTCTAGCACCTCCATCTTGAGCAATCTGACTTCCAAGGTTGGTAAATGAGTCCACGTTCTCAATATTATGGCCCATTGACTGAAGTTTCCCTTGATGTGCAACATTCACCTTAAGACATTTTGTCTTTTTGACATTGATTTTTAAGCCTGCTTGCAAGGATCTTGTTGAGAGGTCATCTAGTTTGGCCTGCATACTACTGCGTTTCATGTTAATTGATCAAATATTAATAAAACATTCAGGACCATTAATTCAGCATCAATCACTTGTATGTTGATAGAATTACTAAAGATTATGTTCCTAATCCCATGCAAAAACAAAGATCAAATAAAATATTTTATCTAAAAAATTCAGTTTTAATTTTTTAATTTAATCACCTAAAAATGTGAAATTTTTACTATCAAAATTAATTTATTACTTTGTACCTCAGTCATTAGTTTATAACTATTAAAAATAATTAATAAATCATCAAATTGCAAATAAATAGAAGGTTAAATTATAACACTATTTTTACGTTTATCTCTAGTCATTTTATTTGTCTATAAGGCACAAGTTATATGAAACCAAATAATTTTGTTTACATACAGCTAAAGATTTTCAAAAGTTACTGAAAATAACATTTGATTTTGTAACAAAATTAAGTAAATAAAGAGTAAAAAATTTAGTGTGAATGTAATTTTTTAAACCTGATAAAAGAAAATTGACCGATTGACGAAGGTTTATGACTGAAATGATTTCCACTAGGTTTTTGTCACCAAATAATCAAAAGACTTCATTTTACCTTACTTCCAATTCTTTTCTTAATCTTCTACACCTGGAATGCATCTTTGATTTGTAATAATTCCAATCTTAACAACTTTCACAATGGGAAACACCCAAATCATTTTATTACGTGTTCATAAGTAAATGTGAGTCAGGGTGGAATTCCCAGAACGCCCTACATCTGCAACATTAAGTTTCTCCACTCTAGTGGAGGCGTTCATTTCTACTCTTTCACCTTATGGTAAAGACTTTAGACTTACACCAAGACTCCATTACAACACGTACTAAACTTTTTCAAATGCGAGAACACAATTAGTTCTTTCGAGTTATGGTAGTTACATTCAATTATTACTTAACATTTTATAAAAATAACTCCTCCCCGGTTGAGAATCGAAACCAGCCTCTCACCATCCACGTTTAAAACCATTACCTCGGGAACAAGATTTGTCCTGAGAATTTTTTTTTTTCATTTTCTGAAAAGTAGTGTCTTAAACATATTAACATGTAGTATATTCGGAATCAGCGCAAAATTTCCTATAAGGCCACCTAGGATCAGTAATAGCTGCGCATGGGCATTTTATTACTTTCTCATATAAAGAGAAAGTATTGTGATGGAGCGAAAATTAGATTTTGATGAATTTACACGTTTTGAGGTCAATTGAGTCCAAGAAAGTAGTTTATAGAAAATGTCTGTCTGTGCAGACGCCTAGACGCTTAAATTACAGGGCAGAGTTTGACGAAGTTTGGCATACATGTTCAGAAAAATCATACACCAAGGCGAAATCAAGAAATGAATTTTAGCTTCAAATTTAGGGGTACACCCCCCCCCCCCCCCAAAAAAAAAACTATTTAGAACGTTAAAAAAAAAAATTACATTTAAATACAGACCAATTAGCCTGCTCCCAGTAATGGGTAAAATCCTAGAAAAACTCCTTCTTCGCAGACTTATTCCTATCCTCACAACTTTCCTTCCAGATCATCAATTTGGTTTCCGTTCACATCATTCCACTATCCAACAATGCCATCGCATTGTCGATGTCATTGCATCCTCCCTTGAGAATAAAAAGTACTGTTCAGCTGTCTTCTTAGACGAGTCACAAGCTTTTGACAGAGTATGGCATTCTGGCTTGCTTTGGAAGCTCAAGGGCATCCTTCCATTCACCTACTACCTTATCCTCAAGTCCTATCTCACTGACAGATTTTTTTGTGTAAGTCTTGGATCTTCCTTTTCCGTTATATGCCCTGTGAGTGCTGGAGTACCTCAGGGCAGTATCCTAGGACCCCTTCTCTACTCCCTATATACTCATGATATTCCCCAGCATCCCTTAACATTCCTTGCCACCTTTGCAGATGATAAGGCAATCCTTTCTGTCCAAGAGAACCACCTCCTTGCATCCGATAATACCCAAAGTCATTTGTTACTTCTCGAACCTTGGTTAAGGAAATGAGGATAAAGATAAACGAACAGAAAAGTGTGCACGTCACCTTTGCTCTTCGTCATAACACCTGTCCTCCAGTCACCCTTAATCAAGTTCCCATTCCTCAGTCCGACTCCGTCCGATACCTTGGCCTTTTCCTTGACCGACGATTAACATGGCAACTACACACTAAAACTAAACGTACTGACATCACACGACGATACAAGTTACTGCTCGGTCTTCTTGATAGGTTCTAAGATAAGGTAGGTCTAAGATTTCTCTTAACAACAAGCTTCGTATTTATAATGTAGTTCTAAAACCAGCTTGGACCTACGGTCTGGAAGTGTGGGGTAGCACCAAGCCTTCCAATTCCCGTCGTCTCCAAATCCTTCAGTCAAAAATCCTTAGAAAAATAACCAATGCTCCTTTCTATGTTTCCAACCTAACTCTTCATGAAGATTTAAATGTGCCCTTTGTCCGAGATCTGACCGTATCCCGATATAAAAAATTCCATGAATCCATATCCCACCATCCAAATCCTCTTGTACAACTCCTATCCTCTCAGTTTATCCCAAGCAACCCACCAAGACGTTTGAAGAGGAGATGGCCTAGAGATCTCTTATCTTAAAATATCGTTTTCCCATATATAATGTTAAACTTTTATAATAATTAATATAATCCACTTCATCATTATTTTATCATTATAAGTTAATTTGTATTATAATTATTTCACTATATTTACTGCTAACGAAGTGTAGTCACTGGACTACTTCTTCTTCATGTTTTTTCCCGCCACATAACCAATGTATCATCACTATCACTTGTTGCAATTTAAATTTGTAGTTGTGTTATCCAATAAAAAAAAAAAAAAAAAAAAAAAAAAAAAAAACATTTAAATACGAATCTAATGGTATAAGCTGTTTTCCCGAGACAAATATTGTTTCTGAGAAAATAGCTTAAAATGCGGACGGAGAGAGGCAGGGTTCGATTTCCCGCCGAGGAGAAGTTATTTTTATGATAAATTTTGATAAAATCTTCCATAATAATTGTTTGACAACTTGGTCATATAAATCTGATTACAATATATATTTAATATAATAAAATAAGCATTTTCAACTCAATTTTGGACCTAAAATATGATATTTTAGCTTAAATTTAAATTGGAGTCTACTTGTTATGAATACTACGTAAATAATACTATAACTATAAATAATACTATCCATTCATCTCATTGGAATAAATATAATTTGAACTACAATCAAACAAAATAACTAAGTGAGGAAGACAATATTGAGAGTAAATTTAAAAAAAAGAGTTCTTACAATTTTACAGCAATCTTAAAGTTTAATGAATAAATTAAAATAAAAAAAAAGGAAATAAATTAGTGTGAAACGATACACTTGACTTAAAAAGTAATAATAATCACAGGAATAGCATATGAGTAATAATTATGAACACGGGTAGTCAAGGCTGCTCAAAACATCTCAACAGAGGAAATATCCAGTCAACTTTAACCAGCCTATTTTTTGTGTTAGATTAATAGTAGGGGAAGGTGCTTTTAATGATTTTCATTGGGTTTTTTTCAGTTTTGTGTTCGTCAGTCTTCACAAACCAGTCCTCCGAGTCACGGGGGGAAATAAAATAATGGTTAAGACGAGTTCATTGGCAAGTCTGCTCCTTGGAGTAGCCAGTCTTAGGCCTTATCTTGCCATGTAAACAGTTCCTCTTCAAAGTAAGCTTCGTTCGAAGTACTAGTTTTATATTAAAATACAAAAAAAAAGTTTAGTTTTTTATACAAGTGATATTAGTGAAATAAGTTTCAAGTGATATTTTTTATACAGATAATAAAGTTCTAAACGAAGAAATACTATTTTACTTTAAGTACGGATTTAATAACCAAGGTAAGAAAGTAGATTATTATATTAGTAAGGTACACAATTAAAGTAGATAATCATAATTTGTATATATAAATAATTTCTAGGCGAGATTTTGTTTGACATATTTCAGGTTTTAATCAGTTTAAGCAATAAGTTATTAATGATTAAAAATTAATCAGTTTATTGTCAATAAAATAACTTAATTTAAATTGATTATCATCAATTAATTGAATGAAATCGAATTGGTTATCATAAATTGATTAAATGTAATCAAATTGGTAATTATCAATTGATTAAAAGCATATTCAAATTGGTTATCATCAATTGATTGGCTAACATTAAATTTACAAACTTAGTAGCAATCAAGAAGAGGTAAACATAAATATAGAGATAAACGAGATTATTTTTGAGATAAGAAACAGTGAATAAAGGTCAAAAATCAAAATTGGTATTTAAAATTGTCATTAAAGCTTGTTCACTGGAAATAATATTTAATAAATGTGTTAATAGTTTTAAGTTTAAAGACGAAAGTTAAAAACATTTTCATTTTTTTTTTTTTTTTTTTTTTTTTTGTGGACAATGCGATTTTCATGATCCTGAGTACGAACTTAGTTAGTACACCAATTATTAAGTTGATGGTAGAACTAATTTAGTTCGTAGACAAAAAATCAAGTTGATGGTAGTTTCTCACTCAAACGGTGACCTCTATGATTTGGAGTAATATTTGACTAACTAACCTATTAAGTGACAACCTATCATAATCTTGATTTTTGGTGTACAAATTAACCAAAAAGGGCGGGAGATGGACGCTCTCCACCGGTTTGTTTTTTTTCAAATGCCTATTGCCAAGCTATGTCCCGCAGACCAACATTGCTGACCACATATTCTTAAAAGGCACCAAAACACTTACTTGTACACAAAATTCTAGCTTAATGTTAGTCAGACACTTCTTTGCACGCTATCTCCTTGACTATATATTTATTTTTCAATATAATATTAATTTAAAAGAATGAAATTCTGACCAAGAGTTATGCACAGATAACCACGGAGTTGTCTATTATGTAATCTAGAAGTAATCTAATATTATAAATTTAAAAAAAAAAAAAAAAATATAGTGGCTCGCAAGGAGTGTGAAAGAACCACAAAAAAATTCAATATCAATTTGAAATGTATAACTTGTTTATGAAAATATTTATCCAAAGTTTACTTATATAAGGATTTTGTTGGTTTTTACTTACCCATATTAGCAGTAAATATAGAGCAATGTGATGGCAATATTTACTGTCTCGCTTCGCTCGACAGTATATATAATTGCCGCGGTAAAGAAAATACAATTCACAGTCGTGTAGCATATGCTATTTTTTCCGAGGTAGCAGACAATGAAAAAACATTAAATATTAATCAATATAATTATAACAAATATTAGTACTTACTTAAGATTTTTAGAAAAATAAACCTTATAGAGGTTACACAATAAAAAAAAAATTGTGTACAGGGTACCTCGGAACTTTTCCTCACTTCAGAGGCCACTAAAGTGGCCTCTCCTGCTGCTTCGCAGCAGAAGGTAGCAGCATTGGACGTGGTCAGTACTTGGATGGGTGACCGTTCTGAACAAACTGATTTATTATCATTCTTAAAAAAAATCCTTATTTTTAATACCTATAACTTATTTAATTATTTTAAGTTTGGCGGTATTTTGACAAATATAAACAAAAGTTTGACGTCATCAAAATTATCGCACTAATAAATAATTATATTCGCTTATAACTTTTAAACTAATTAATGGAATTTTATCGGGGTTTTTTATATTTGTTCCTTAATTTTTTCCGGTCCCAACGATATGCTATAAGTCAAAAACCTATTTATACTTTCGGTATTATTAACCGTCAAAGTTTAAAAAATCAAAAATTGATAACTTCAAAATGGCGGCCAATATCAAAATGAAATTTGGTGGGGTTATTTGTCATACAGAGAGGTATATTCGTGCCAAATTTCAACTCGATCAGGACCATTGTCGATTTATTACAATTTTTTAAAATGTTTGCTGACTCAACAAACTGGGTTCAATTAGGCGGAAAAATTTGATTTTCGGGGCGGATCCACTACAGGTAAGGACTCATTTTTCTGCCAAGTTTCAACTCTCTAGGTTAAATACCTTGGGCGCTACGATGATAACACACACACATACTTACATACATACATACCATACATACATACAGACGTCATGCTGAAAACTACTCAGGAGGTCTTAAAAACACCCAAAACGGATAATTCCGTTGAAATCTCGAAAAAAAATATTTGGTGAAAACATGACTTTTCCTACTATAGGTAGTGAGGAAAAGTAAAAAGATAAATAAAACGCATTGATGTTTAGTGGATTTTAATCGTTCTAAGAAGCATTTCTACAAAGATTGCAGCGCTAAAATGGCACTTTTGATAACTACCCGTAGGACGTAAAACATTTTTTCTTTACAGTTTAGGAGTAATGAAATTATTTTTTAAGTCCACGTAATGAAAAAATGGATTTGAGCTATGTTTTTTAGGCTCAAAATTACTATTTCACAGCCTACCACGTGAAAAATAAAAAAAAGTTATACTAAAGTAAGGCGTTATTAAACGTGACTTTTCCCCCTAAAGTAGACAGTGTTGTTACTTTCACTAATCATGCCTTGGGGCTATATGGTAAATTTTACCTCACGAATACGCACACACGTGTTTTTAGAGGCTATATTTTCCAAAATTTTCCGTCCCCGTGGAAACCAAACAAATGAAAAATACTGAACTAAATTTACAATTGTAACACTAAACTAAGTGTAGAATCGTAACACTAAATAAGTGTGGAATCGTAACACTAAACTAAGTGTAGAATTGTAACACTAAACTAAGTGTAGAATCGTAATACTAAACTAAGTGTAGAATCATAACTAAGTGTAGACTCGTAGAAACTAAGTGTAGACTCGTAATACTAAACTAAGGGTAGAATCGTAATACTAAACTAAGTGTAGAATCGTAACACTAAACTAAGTGTAGAATCGTAATACTAAACTAAGTTTAGACTCGTAATACTAAACTAAGTGTAGAATCGTAATACTAAACTAAGTGTAGAATCGTAACACTAAACTAAGTGTAGACTCGTAACACTAAACTAAGTGTAGAATCGTAACACTAAACTAAGTGTAGAATCGTAACAATAAAACTAAGTTTAGACTCGTAATACTAAACTAAGTGTAGAATCGTAATACTAAACTAAGTGTAGAATCGTAACACTAAACTAAGTGTAGACTCGTAACACTAAACTAAGTGTAGAATCGTAACACTGAAGACTGAAGCAGAAATGCTTTTAGATTTACATATCAGCCAAATAAAATTAGAGGAAAAAAAACAGAAAATTAGAGGAGCGAGAAAATCACGTGCAAGATGTATCAATTCTAGATATCTAAACATTTTATAGATCTAAACAATTCATATATTATCATATGAAAACTAACACAATAATATTAACCAATAAAACATTTGTATTGTAAATCTATAATACTTTTGTATTTTGCCTGTGTGAGTTATCTGGAAATTATTTGTTAATAAAAAAAACTCTTTGAAATAATTCATAACAATCACGGTCAATTATTTTTTACAAGCGACGTCATTAATCAGCCGGGTGTGTGTAGGTGATCCAAACAAATTTGATAAAACATTTTTTATTGGCTCAGAGTCTACGCGCCAAGTTTCGGCTCCATTGGATGACTGGAAGAGGATTACTTAAAAACCCCTCCAAAGTTTTAATGACCTCCATAAACAAACAAAATTGAAACAATATAAAGGATTAAAATACGATTGTTAATTTTTTAAGGTAAATTTTCTTTCTTTCTTTATTTTTTATCGTAAAATAACATACCTGTTGGGGTACCCCTTACAAGAGGCCCTACGCTATTTCCTTTAGTGGTTTTTAACAGACCATTAAACACAAATTCTCATTATACATTCCTACAGGCATAATCCACACAGGTTATTGGATGTTATTCCTTTACGATTTGTTCTCCATCGATCTTTGGCCTTGACAATCCTTGTATTGCTTAATGAAAGAAAACTATGTATTATATTCCATAAAAATAAATAAATTAACACTGTCCTCATAATATGAAATCGTTATTGACTTTAGTTTAAAATAATAATGAAACAAATCTAATAAGCATAAAAGCTACTTAAAGGTAGCTTTAACTACGCTTCCACGATTTTCTGCTACCTGCAAGATTGATGTAGATATATATATATATATATATATATATATATATATATATATATATATATATATATATATATATATATATATATATATATAGCATGAATATTGATTTACATGTAATTATGGAAGAAAACAATATATTATATGATTATTTGAAGTAAAAATATTACTTTACCTATTGGAAAATTTATAATATTTCATTTTGTTTCTTATTATTACAGTATTCATTTTATTGTTTATACTTTTTATTGGCAAACACTCTTACATCGTTATTGGATAGGGTGATTAGCTGTTGTGATCTACTCGATGTGATCATTAGTATAAAACGTGTCTCTCCTGTTTGGTTTTCGAACCTGAAGTGTAGGCGTTAGGAGCTACACCGATTTCTTAATTTATTTTTGATGATACTACCATCTACTATACATAAATAACATAGTTAGAATTATTAATGCTATAATATTTTTTAAAGGTACAATTTAAAAAGCAAGTTTATTTGTAACAAAGTTGTGTTAAGTTTATTTGTATAATTTAAAGGTCATAAAATTACAATTCATATTATTATTAACCCTTTATTTCCAACGTCTGGTTTGCCATTGACTTTTTTAAGGATGCCTCCTCTATCTTTTACTACGTTTCCATTATATTTAAATACGGATTGAATAAGAGATGAATACAGTTTTAGGATCCAAAGTGTCCATGGAAGCCTAGATTCAATACAGATTAAATACGATACCGATCCCGATACGATACACTAAATTGTGCGAGGTATCTGGATCAAGTTGCATGGAAACACCTGTACTCGATCCTGACATGCGCAAAGCATGGATTTGAGCGTACTTAGCGTATTTCTGTAGAAACTGTAGTCAAATCTGTCAAAATACGTAAAGAAGCATGATTATAAAAGGTGATGGCTACAAAATTATTTATAACCTTTACCAATAGTAACTATGATAAAGTTTTTTGTTGTTTTTTATTTCGTATTGAATACGGATTCAATACCACTACACATGGAAACACCTTACTTGTTAAATCCCAAATCAGGATTCAATCCGTTTTTAAACACATGGAAACGTAGTATTTGTCAGTGGCAGACTCTCTCTACCTCCTACGTATGTTATCATTATCACCGTTTAGTGAAAAAAAAAAATAAGACAAAAAATGACTTTTTTAACTTGTTTATGAGCAGACAAGAAGCGTCGGGAAAATATGCAGAAAAACTCTGGTCAGTACCTGATTTTATCTCTTCTTGGTTTGCCTTTAACAGAGGTATAAAAGTAATTATTGGATTCATTATGCTAAGTTAGCTCTGGTATACTTACTCTTAGTAAATATGATCTAATATTATTTATTTATATATATACTCCATTTATAACTGTAAGCAACTAAAACCAACTACAGAAATACTTTACTAAATTTCATATTTATCAAGCTGTGGATACTTTCGGGTAAATTGAGTTGCCTTAATTCTATAATAAATTATTTTGTCTCGTATATAAAAATAAAATCAAAAACTTGTTTACAAATTTTAAATAATCATATATACAACAATAGGTTTGTTCCAACCACACTTCAAACTGGTTTGGAACTGTCCGACGCATGCGCATCGGACCAAACTTGAACGTTTTTTGCTAATGCACATGCGTCGTACAGTTTGGAACTAGTTTGAGGTGTGGTTGGAACAAACCTAACATGTTTGTTGTTGTTGTTATTTTTTATTAATGGGTGTTTGACGGCTAAGGTTATTAACACCCTGATCATGTTAGGGAACTAATTGTTCCCTCAAACCTAACTATATAGAAATTTATAAATTTATAAATTTGTTTATTTATTTTTATCTATCTATATTATTGAAAAAGTTTTGTGAACAAACATATGTGTCAAATTTCGAAGGATCAAGATAGAGGCCCCGTTTCGACGAGCGCAGCGAGTAGGGGGCAGATCCCCTAGTTTTTATAATTATTATTTTCCCCTTATCACAACAGGCCATACTTCGGAGTATTGATGGTTTTCATTATTTTCAATTCAGTCCTATCATGGGCTATTCTTTGCCAAGTTACAATGCCTCTTCCTCGCAAGATTTATTTATGTCTCTTTTATTTTCTTGGGTACCAGTGTATTATACTTTTCGTCCATCTTTCGTCGTTACTTTTTACCCCGAATATAATATAATTTTTAATTCAATGTAAACATCCTCTATATTATTCCTGTACTGCCGCTCTGTTTTCATGAGTTGTTCGCTGGTAGTTAACTGTATAATTTTATCTTGAACTTGGGTATACTTATTGTAGTACCCCTGTAAACTAGCTAATCTTACTTCAAATCTATTTTTTTCCCCCAGGATACTAGTGTGGTTAATATGTGGTTTTTCCCTTCACCGTTCCCCATATTGTTCGATATTTACTATAAGGTCTAGTAACTTAGTTTCTGCACTCGTCACCATTAATAAATCATCTTGTAACATGGTGGTACTTATTAATTGATACTACTATTTTTACAAAACATTTAAAATATCATTATTATTCTCCTAATACTTCAACTTCTTCTAGGGGTAAAATGGCCGCCATTTTGGAAACACGATATATATTTGTGAATCAAATTTCAATACCTATAAAATGATACCCAACTTCAAATTTTCAAATAATAAAAATATTGGGTCTCCATAGTTACGGCCCCCAAAAATTTCTAAAAGTTGACTTTTAAATCAACTCCCAAAAATATCATTGGACCACGGAGATGTATATTTTTGTATTTCTGTCTTATTTTTGGGACCTGTCCTAATGGGATAGCGGGGACATTTTTTTCGGCGGTAAAATTGCCACCTTTTTAAAAAAGCGATATGTATTTGTAATCCAAATTTTAATACCTTTAAAATGATATCCATCTTAAAAAATTACAAAAAAATATACATTTTTTGTTAAAGCTTATTAAAATTACATTCATTCAATATCACAGAAACTAGATGTATAGTTTTATTATTATATGGTTAGATTTGTATTTAAATTGACTGCATTTATTGTTTTTTTTTTTTTTTTTAAATCAAAATGATCGGAACCATTAAATAGCTTAATTTCCCTTTATTTTCAGAATAGAATATTGAAGAACAGAATAGACTATTGGCATCCATTAAACCAACCCTGGTTTGGTTTTCATCAAAGCCATTATTTATCTCATCTCTTTGGTATCTCAAAAATATTCTCATCCGCGTATAATAAAGGATCGATTCCTCGTGACCTTTCCTTCCTAAAATCATTTTGTATTATTATTATTTTTTTTTTTTTTTTTTCTTCTGCTTCTTCTAACGTAAGTTATAATTATTATAGTTATTTCCCTGGAATCTGGTCTCACATCTGATGTATATGAATTTTTATGTTTGTGGTTTTTAGCAGTAATATATATATATTTTTTTTTTTTATATTTTTTTTGTAGGAGTTTTTTTTCCTGTCTTATATCATAATCTTTCAAATATGGCTTTGATCAAGCATCTTTAAGTGTTATTACTCATATTATGTTATAACGCCTTGCCTATTTTTTTCCTTTAATGGGCTCTTTTGATGAAAAAGTTTCTGATTTTTTTTTACTAAACCTAAAATTGTACGGGCTAACTTCAATATTTACACATCATTATTATCTTAATTGGAGTAGATGTACAAGTTAGCTTGTTTTATGCCGAAGCTACTCCAGCTAAAGTCATAATTTACTGCATTTCCATGATGTTTGATGTTAAAATTCAGATAGAATCCTGATTTGGGATTTAACAAGCTATGCATTTCCATGATTACCTATAGTAATGAATCCGTATTCAAAACACCAATCAGCCGATAGAAAAAAAACTTTTGATGAAGGTTATAAATAGTTTTGCAACCTTCACCTTTTATTACCATGGTTGGTTGTGTTTTAAAAACAAAACTGAAAATGACAAATAAAGTTTAGGTTTTTTGACAGATTTGATTACAGTTCCTACAGAAACACGCTAGGAGCGCTCACACCCACATTTCAGGAACGAGTTCAGGTGTTACCATGAAACTCGATCTGGATAAGATCCCAGAATTTAGTGTATTGTATCTGGGATCTAAATCGTATTTAATACGTATTGAATCTAGGTTTCCATGGACACTTCGGATCCTAAAACTGTATTCATCCCATATTCAATCCGTATTTAATATAATGGAAACGTAGTAACTATAGTCTAGATTTTTAGGTGAAGACCCTGCCGTTAGAGACGTGAACTCTATGTAATTTATTTATTATTTATGAAATTTTCAACAAACAAACTATTAGGGTCGTCACAAAGTGGATTTACTATTGGTTTAACCTGAGAAACCTAGTTAAATTTAATGGAATTTGAGGGGGACGAGTCTATTAGTTTGAGTTAGTATAAAAGCAGGTCTTGAGCCCTGCTCCTGCGACCGTAGATGATTGAGCCAAGTCAGCACCTGTTTTAGCACAAAGACGGAAACTTGCTAGTCCGAACTCCTCTCTCACCCAGTAGTGGAGGGGTGTTTCTATTCAGGCAAAAATCATTTTTAAAGATGGCTTTTTGGGCCGACTCGCTGAGCTGAGCGACTATTACTCATAGTCTGCTTCAAAACAGTTTCAGAGACACCCTTTTGAGACAAGTTCACTCCAAGGTAGTTAAAGGTGGATACCTTCTGTTAATTTCATAATAGTAAAAACCTGTCTTCTATTTGGGCACAGTCCACCTCTACTTAAGATAACTAACTTCCGTGCCTTGGAGAGAGGCGAAATATAACCAAATTTCGTCAATGATGAAGGAAAACGTTTTAGTTCTTATTAAAGACCTTTACCAGAACTGTAGACACTATAAAAGGGACAAACAAAAGAAACCACATAATTAGAAAAAATAAATAATAATTTAAACAGAATAACACATTTCTTTTTCTTTATGCATTTATAAACACGTTTTTAGTAATTCCAGCCTTGATTCTGTGAGTCTATTCATCAAGTAATTTTGCCATCTCAATTATCTTATCGTAAGATCTGTTAATAAATTTATCTTTTTTGGAATCTTTCTAAACAATTATTTCTGTGAAGCGTGTATTTTTAAAGATATTTTACTTATTCCTTTGAGTATATAGGTAATTGTTCCTCTATTTCATTCCCTATGCGCTGTGTTCCCTATTAATAACCGGACCGCAAAATAATTTATATACAATTTTTTTTTTTTTTTTTTTTTTTTTTTTTTTTAGATGACTTTATACGGATGCAATTGGATATTGTGGTTTAGCATAATAATTATGTTAACGCCCTACTTATGTAAGTGTAATATTACTCACTTTTATTTCATTTCTAATAAACATTATTTTTCTTAATTCATGAACGTAAACTGTTATGGGTTTTCTCTCCTTAAATATTTCATTGACCTTTTGGCGTCTATTGTCCTCTATAAGTTCTTAACATCGGAATCTCAATTAAAAAATAAATGTTATAGGTTTATTGCATTCGAACTGAACACTACCACGGCCTGATGAAGACAAAAAGAAGTACGGATGTAACCCCAAACTAATGAATAATATTATTTATAAAGAATGCACTTAAGAGATTGCCAATGCTCAGGACGATTTCGTTGGACCACGTTGCCTGCCTAAGCATTCGCGCGCAACGCTCGCGGAAACGTGCGCTTTAAAACTAAAATTGGAATTTTTGGACGGGAAAAAATTCTAACTTTATCTATTCGATGAGACGAACATTTTTTTTTTAATAACATTTTGTAGTAAAACCAATAGCGACACCGCTATAAATTAATAAAGATCGTTAATACTATTAAAGCGGACCTAAACGTTTAATGGAGGAAAAAACAACGTTTTTACTGATCTTACGCCGCTGACCTAATATTATACCCTTTATCTATCAACTCATCATGATCATGATTATCTACTTTTTTTCTAATATTCAATACATATTTATTACTATACGCTCGCTTCAATGACAGAGCCACGCGATGCCTAGTTACCTTAAATTTAAACCTCTATATAAATTTTGTTATTCGAGTGCTACACTCGGCGAAACGGTCCCTGTTTCCTTATTAGGTTTCTGTACGAAGTGCGAAAAAAAACCTTATATATAACGGCTCTGTCTGTCTGTCCGTTGGCATGTTTCAATAATTCATCAACTACTATAGCTAGGAACATGAAATTCGGCGCACAGGTTCATCTCAGTATTTGTGACAACTGCGTACACTTTTTGGAGTTTTCACACTTAATATTTCTAAGATGGAGGCTAATATGGCGGGTGACTAAAAAAAAGTGTTTAGTCACCATGACATATTATACATCAATTTAAATGTCTTGAAGTTTAGAAAGAGAATATGCAACTATTAAAATTTTACACCTAATAATTTTAACTTAATCGTATAGAAACGAGTGATTATCGCCTCACGTTAGAGGTGGGTCGAAAATAACAGAACAGCTTAGAATAACATGTTATTGGAGAATAACAGTTCGTCCGATAACATGTTCTTGAAAAATACCTGTTATCAAATAACAGTTCACATTATAACAGAACAGTTCTTCCTGTCTCACGTACTTACGTGAAGCGCGCCTTACTTGTTGAATTAGAACTTGGCCTTGAAAAGATTCTACCTTCCCCAATTATGAAACCTCTGTCTTCAGTCTCTGGTCAGATCCCATAAATGAAAGGACTCTTCAATTTTCGGATACTACATCCTAGCCTCCATATGCCATACTGTATACTGTCATAAATGACCTCATCAGAACACTCAACTCACGGCTGGACCTTCAGGTTCAATCCAAGCATCCAAATCCTTGAAACTTACTGTTCTACTACTTTCAACCTTATGTTTTTAATATTTTCACAATATTATCATTCTAACCTTTATATGTCCTACGGTATTTTACTTTCTTATACACGAAATATATGTGCAGAGGGACAGTTATGTATTTATTGCAAAAATATATGAAGGTCTCTTGAGTCCAAAAAATTTGGTATTTGTTCTTAACAATGTTTATTTGTCATAAATTTACAGGTACCGGTCCTAAAAAATATAATATGTCTGAAAAAGAAGAACTAACGCCTTGTCCACACCAGTAGACATGTTGCGCGATTTTGGTCTCAGAGACATGTCTAGCGATTTGTCTATAGACATCGGCTGAGACAAACGGCGTCTACGGTCTCGTTGTTAGTCCAAAATCGCATGTCTATGATTTTCCATTCTAAATGGTAGGACATGGTGCAACGTTAGGCATGTTGTGCAACGTGTCTACAAGTGCGGACGCTAGACCTAGACCATAGACGGTCTCAGAAGATGTCTATAGACACGTTGCGAGACAAATGTCTCGCAACATGTCTACTGGTGTGGACTAGGCTTTAGATTTACATTTATTCGCTTTTTGTTACCTTACCTTGACTGTCTAGGACAAATCTTGTAATCTACTATATTAGACCACTTGCTGTTCACCTAGAAAGCTGACAATTTCACAGATCATTTTTTTTATTTTTAATGAAAATATACAATAATTATTCATTAGTTTTACAAAATCGTTAGTATTAGCCAATAAATAAATCAACACAATGAATAAATTAACACATTTAGGAACATGGAGATATTTTGGTAGTTATAGATTCGAAAAACAATTGTAAATATAATCTTATAAGTAATTAAATCTTATTTAAAAATCGAAAATATTATTTTTTAATTTAATTTTATTAATAAGTTAGGTTAGAATATATTATAAGATTAAATGTGAGGAAGCCTAAAAAAATAATGTGTAAAAAAACGCAATTGTAAAGAAAGCACTTAATATGAAAAATAAATAAATACAACTACTGTGCAAGGGGCGACGACGGTAATTGCGTATGTCTATGTCACTAAAAATAAAAGCATGGGACGCTTTCTGTTCGCAAAACATCAAAGAACGCTACTTCATTTACTCAATTATTTTATTTAATTTTCTAAAGCATTAAACGTGAATGGAATACAGAATTTTAACAAATGGCTAAAAAATGTTCATGCAAAACTTTTATTTTTAGTGAAAATCAAATACATTGTGAGCACTCGTAGTATATATGAATTGTATATATGCTGTGGCCGTTAAAGACAGTTTTTTCCTCTTTAGTGCATTCTTTATAAAACCATGTTTTTATTGTTTATTTATTATTCTTACTCCTCATATTGTCAATCCTATTTCTTTTCTTTTTTTTTTTTGTCTTAAACATTCGGTACCTTCTAGCATTTTGTGTTGAGTGTAAACCAGACATTTACTTTATATTTTAAGTAACCTGTAATAATCACCAACATCTGGTATTCAGTTACCAAGTTTGATTAGATAAAGTTTACAAGTATTAAGAGTCAAATCTCTTTTTCCATAATAGATAAATGAGTAAATTAAAAAAATAATAATAATATAAGTTCATTAAATAATAATTAATAAATCAAATCCAAAATTTAATAATACATTTTAAATCCTTAATAATAAATTAACAATATAATTTTTTTTTTTTTTTACATAAAATGACCAGGTACATTAATAGAACGTGGATATAAAAAAAATATATTTATTATAATTAACATTAATTATACTATTGAATAATAATTATGTATTAATTTACAGATGCACAGAGAGTACTTTGCTACTACGCTAACTGGAGTGAAACAAGGAACTCAAGCTTCAGACTATTTCCAAGGCATATAGACATAGCTTTATGCACTCATGTGGTTTATGCTTTTGCCATGCCTGATCTGTCTGAAGGTGTCGTACCCTTGGACTTCCTTAACACTTTGAACGATGGTAAATAATAATTATTACAGAGTAGAGTATAAAGAAAGATGATATAAAATGTACCCGGCCACCGAGAATTGAACCGTGGATTCCTGCGTTTTCGCTGCAATGCTCTAACCACTGACTGAACTACCATGGAGGAGTCAGTAAATAGAGTATGCAGCGTGAATGCTGAGTTCCGTGGTTTGATTTCCAGCTTCAAGGTGCATTTTCATATAAGCTTCCTTTTATTTTTTTATCTACGTTTAGCTTCTTCAAAAATAATTCTGAAGTCTCTTTCAAATTAATAGCCCACATAACTTATTTCTTTTCTTTGTAGATGCGTCGAACGAATTCGTAGCTTTGAAGCAACGGCGTCCTGATTTATTATTGTTGCTTTCCATTGGAGGTTGGCAGGAAGGTTCCAGAGATTTTTCACAGATCGCTGCTGATCCAGCTGCCGTCACATGGATCACTGAAGTCCTCTGTCAAAAAATCAGAAATGTCGGATTTGATGGACTAGATATAAATTGGCAGTGGCCAGTCCCAGGCCTCAGAGAAGGAAGTAATTCGGCAGATAGAGAAAATTTCGTCAACCTAATTAAGGTAAAAATTTCATTAAGCATTCTAAAATCTAAACTAAGAATGATTTAGGAATTCTTATGAATCAGCTTAAAAGCTATTGTGTGTACGGTTTTAGATACTGCACTGTAACTGGTAATCAGCTTCATGAATTTTGAGTTATATCAATCAAAAAGTCTAATCTCCGAGGTATTAAGTGAGTAGTAAGTTAACTGTGACCGAAACAGGTACGTGTAAATAGCCAGCTCTCGATGCCCAGCTAGGTCACATTCATTTAAAAAAAAATTTTGTATGGTGTACTAAATTAAATCAAATATTTTGTGTTTACATTTCGCATGGCCATGCATATAAAACTGAGATTTTTGCCACTACATTATAATCTATAAACTACTTTACAGATTCCAAATACGAATATATTTGACAAGATTGTTGGGCCGTTGAGCATTATAAAAGAACTTTTTTTAACGGGTTATAAATAATTAATTGAATTTCAATTAATTACTTGGTTTCATTAATAGTTTAGCTTCAATTTAGTTACTTAATAGTTTAGGTTTCATTAATTACTTGGTTTTCAATTAGCTATCTAACTATTTATTATTTTATGTGTCAATTATTATTGGAATGTTTCAGGTGATGAGAGAATATTTTGATCTCGAAGGTCGAAGGACGAATAGGAAACCACTTCTCTTAACAGTCGTTCTTCCACCGTTTAAATCATATGCTGACAAGGGCTTCGACCTTAATCAAATAGTTGGGTAAGTTTTATTTGTGCAATTATGGAGAATAGTTAAAGAAGATATTTTTATTTCTTAAAAGTGTCTTAATTTTAGCGTTTTTAGTTTTTTTACATTGCTAGTATAAGATTTCAAGAGAAATCTGAATGATCCGTACAAGTCAGAATGCTGTGTCTACCTGGTATAGATTCAGAGCAGTAGATAAAAGGAAATGAACTGGTTTTTTGCTAGCGAGACTGGGTTTCTGGTCTAACTACGCCCGTCAGAGAAATAGTGTCATCTTGTTGTTCGTCTTCTCTTTGCAATTCTTTGACATTGATGTTCAATAAACCTGGAAATATTTATTCCAAAATTATCTAAAGTTTAATATTTTATTGTCATTAAGAAGATGTGGGCTTGGTATTTGATACTATATTAAATTTTAACAATTTTTATACATATATTATGCAATCAAGCTTTGTCGTTTTAAAAGTATGCTATGACTACACTAATGAGATAAGATTACAAAATCCTGCTTAAAAAAAGAATGGCCGTGAAAGAATAAAGCTTTGAATAAAGCATTCTGAAAGAAATATCCCTGGTATATTTCAATAACTATAATAAAAATAAGCGAAAATGAATCTTCATTTGATTATATTCAAATCGGTAATTATGCTTATTGTTTATAGGATAGTTGACTTCGTTAATCTTCACTCTATGGATTATCACGTTTCTACGGCATCTGAAGTGAATCATCTTGCACCACTCTTCGTACCCAGGCCTTCAACTGAACCAGAATTTACTGTTGTAAGAGAACATTGCCTTATAAATCTATACTATTATTATTAAGAAGAAAAATTGTTTGCATGTTTGTGTTTGTTGGAGGTACTCTCTGCAACTAATGATCCAATTCTGAAAATTCTTTCACTCGTAGAATGCTATACTGTTCCCGAGTTACATAGGCTATTTTTTATTCCCAGGCAACGCCAGGTACCTAGCTAGAATTATATCTTTTAAAAAAACCAACAAGGTTTGTTGTAATTAACGAATTTGTGGGTCGAACTTTATATTGGTATTTTAAACATTTATGTTACTGTGTAAAGTGTTTCCGTGAATAAGACTTAAATGTCCATGTCTATCGATGAAAGTCACTCTTTTATTAATATTACATATTGCCTTGAATGAAAGATATAATAGTATGTGTTAGATATATTATTTGTTTTCTGTGATATCTATCACAGAAAACAAAAATTACATACATTACAAATCTATTCGAGTAGATAATTTCTCATCACCACTTGGAATATTCTCTCTCTCCACTTGGAGAATCGAACAATATAATATAGTGGTTATACTTACTTACTTACTCGATGGTGCTGCAGCCCTGGGAGGGCTCTTGCCTGCTTCACAAGACCTCTCAACCATATTTTTCTTGGCCTTCCTGGCTTGACCTACCATCCTATTTTATGGGGCTTCTCCTTGGCCCATATCGAATTCTGTAAACCTTGATTTCCTTCACTATATCAGGATGGCCAAATAAATTCTTTATTTCCTCATTGGTTCATATGGTACAGTTGTTCATTCCCTCAAATATCCCCACAGAGTAGTTTTTCAGAGTACTCTTTAGGTTTTCTTCGTCCAGGGACAGCAGTCGACGCTTCGGGCCCATAGGTTACCCATAGTCTCATCACAGTCCGGTAAACAGTAACCTTTGCCCTTCTACTAATATTGTGTAACAAAAAAAGGGGACCACCAGGAACTGATCCGCTATCGCAACTTCCACCATTACACGACTTTTTGAGTGCTCTGGTGTCATTTTTGTTATTTTAATAAGCCTACTGCTTATTCCAAGTTCCTCCATTGCCTGGCATAAAGATTATCTGTTTAGCGTATCATAAGGCTTTTTAAAGTCGATGAAAAGGTTATGCAAGTTAATGTTAGCATTTTTCCAGTATTATCCTAAGGGTAAATATTTGGTTGGTTGTGGCCCTACTCCTTCTGAAGCCACATTGATACTCACCTAGTAACTGCTCAGTTACAGTGTGAGCATAGTTGCACATGGGAGAACACTTTATAAGTGGTGTAACAATTTTGGCACTCAGCTTTGTCCTCTCTTATATATATTGGACATAACAAACCTTTCGACCATTTTTCTGGCCTGTTTCCCAACATTGTCAACTTCCTCATTCATGCCGATCAGAAGTTCTTAAAAGAACTCTTCCCTTTCACCATTCAGATTCCCATTTCTGTCCACAAAATGTTGCCCTTGGTTGAAAACCTTTCTTCATTTCTCTCACCCTTCTATAAATTCATTTTGCAACACCGCACTGCTGCACTTCTTCAATTGTCTCTATTATTTGTTTATTAAATACTCTTATCTTTCTTCTGTATCTTATCAGCTTGCCTCCTCTTTATCTTTTGTCGGTATTACTCTCTTACAATCATTTGGTCTGAGCTGAAGTAGCTCCAATTCAGCTACTCTCCCCAATCGTGTCCAAAGCATGTCTAGTGCCTATCATTATATAATCTATGGTGAGTGCCATGATTCTATATAGATGTCTTGCCTTGAGAATCACGTACTCTTCACAAATTCCACTACCCTTAATCCATTCTTACTACATTCTGCATGTGTGCTGTGGCTGCCTATGGTTCGTTTAAATTCATTCTTTCTTATTCCCAGTTTTGCATTAAAGTCCCCCATCACTATCTTGACATTCTGTCTTGGTACTTTATCATATTCTTGAACCAAGTTTTCCTTACATACCCATCCTCTTTTCTTGTAAGCAATATAATTTCTTGTTTAATATAATTTATTATATGTTTTACAACTAAGGAATAAACACCAATTCAGCCAAAATTACTAAGAAAAAGTACACAACTTAACATACTTGTATAACTTGTTAAACACTAACTAAAATTACTTGTTTAGAACATAAAAAAAATTGTTAGCTAACATCTGAAATAACCTTTCAACTGGATTGGGATGGAACTTTATTCTATTATTCAACTACGAATTAAATATCCCAGCTACCAGCGTGTATTATTGTTACACTTTTTTTTCTTTTTTTTAATATGCAAAGAATAAGTTAGTGGAAACAAGAACCTTTATCCAGTATTCTTTTATTTAAACTTCTTCGTCAAAACTTCCAAAGGTCGGCTTTTTAGAACCTTTCTTTTGTTGGCACATTTTTAGATTCTTTGCTGCATCCTATGTGAGCAATTTCTCTACTTGTTTTACTTGTGGATTGACTAAATGCATTTAAATGTTCTATTTAAGTGACAAGAAAAGCAACAGGTTTAAGAACTAAATAAAATAATAACTATAATCATAAATGAAAATTAATTATTTATTATAACTTGTTCAAGGACTCAACAGTGAGGATGTATATAGACTATGGAATACAACCGAGTATGATGAACCTTGGCATACCCTTCTACGGATATTCATATGAGCTGCAAGATCCAAATTTAACAGATCTCAGAGCGCCAGCAGAAGAAGAAGGAACTCCTGGATTTGGAATCAATACCCCAGGCATGCTCGCTTATTTCGAGGTAATCAATAACCATTCTTGTTCTTCTATGTCCATTTTCTCTTTATAGCCCTCTGGCACATCTTATCTCCTGCGCCTTTCTACCACTCCCTGTTTTTTCAGACCACTTCATTTTTCCTCTCTTTGCCATTAGCATCTCACTCACCAAGGCCTAGTACCTCTAATCTCACATTACCTATTATTTTTTTCCCCAAACATTTCCTTATGTTCTAAAGCATATATTTTAAACTGGTTTCCACGATTGTTTTAGATATGCAAGTACGTGATTGATGAGAAATGGGTAGTAAAACAACCAAATCAGTCAGCTGTCGGCCCATACGCCTACCATAACAAGAATTGGGTTGGTTACGACGATACTGAAATCATTCGCAAAAAGGTACAAACATTGTAATTTATTTATTTTGCTGTTACTTTCTTTCATAAAAAATAAGTCTCAGTAGCGTCAAAAATGTCACACTCAAATGGGAATCAACCGGAATAAATCTGTGTTAGAGCAGTGGAGTTAACGCAACATTAATTAGTTAAACATATCTCACCTCTCTGAAAATCGAACTGGAACTGGATATATCTGGATACAACTGGTGTTAGGACACTGGTTTTAGGCGAATAAGACTATCATTTTATTATTATTTTATCTAAAACAAATATACTGTGTGATAAACATACTTTTACGCAAAATTTGAGATCATTCTAATATAGATATGATATAGTTATATCATTTACCCATGTTATATGTGTCCATGTTGTACAATTTTGACTAATTGTAAAAAAGATAAAAGGCTTGTAAACCATTACCTAGAAGTGAACCGTTACCTGTGAGTTATGGCTTTAAATCAATTATTCCCACCCCTATTCATTCCTCGACCTGCAAATGAAGTAAACTATTTTTTGTGGATTAGAATTGTTAAAAAAAAAGAATACAAGAACAAAGCGGTGATTTTAGAGGTGGTTAGAGGTGGAACCGACGAAAATATTTTTACGGACCGGCTGTTGGGAACCACTGCTCTAATATTTTTAAGTTGCTCCATTAAAACCATTCATACTGATCCTCTTGAATTTTAATTTAATTAAATATTTTTTGTCTAATATAATAGGTGGAATATGCAATGAAAAAAGGGCTCGGCGGGATAATGCTGATGACAATCGATATGGACGATTTCAACGGTATTTGTACTGAAAGGTTTCCTTTGACAAAGGCAGTTACAGAAACACTTAGGTCTGCACGACAAACGCCAGAGCAGCCTGTTGCCGTACTGGAAGAGCCTATTGGGTTAAGTGCCAATACTCTGATTCAACCTGACGATATTAATTATGGGAAAAAGTCCAATCCTACAGGAAAACCCCCTCCGAATATTTCGGAAGATGTACCTAGTGCTAATCCTCCTACTCAGAATGCTGCTGTTAATAATACACCTACTACTACTATTCATAATGGACCTGTAATTCCGCAAGTTGTAAATCAAAATAATAAACCTGCAGATTATTCTACCTTTTCTTCTCCAAATACTGGATTAAAACTCCCCAACTACAGGCCAGAAAACACTTTTTCCCCTGGAAGAAAAGTACCACTAGTGCCAAATCAACCATTCTTCAATCAAATGCCAACATCAACAAACAATATTGTCCCTGATGGCCCTTACGGATTGATTAGAACACCAGGCAAGTTCACTTTAAAGTCAACAAGAATGCAATATAATAAGAACCATTACTATTATTGAAAAATAATTTATGCTGAGTCGAGTTTTTAAAATATAATGTATGTGTTATATACAATTAAATATAATGTATTTATTTAATAAATGTGCCTTTTTAAAAAAAAAAAAATACCTTCTTTTTATAATTATTTTTAATCCAAGTGCATGCATAAATTGTTAGTACAGTAGCATAAGTGCCCATGGTACGTAAGGATATGTTTCGTACGTATGCATGCTTGAAGAACCTCTTTCATTTACCACTATTATATTTTACAGGCTGAGGCTGAAGTACCCTGCGTTGTCCAGAGAGGGAAAAGTGGTTTTTCGAAATCTCGTGTAGGCAGTGACCTTCCTCTTGTTTTAAAGGTCAAGTGCGGAAAAGTTCATCAACCTCGGAATAAAACTGTAGATTTCTATAAAAAACATACTTACGTATCCACAAAAACAACTTTATATTTGTAGATGAAATTATAATAATAATATAAACTATAAGTAGATCAAATAAATAAATCATAAAATTTAATTTTACTTTGAAAAAAACAATAAAACATAATTATGTCTTCCGAGCCTACCAAAGGTAACGGAAGAAATATGTGGTAGTTTTAAAGAAGGAAATCACCCCCCCCCCCCCCCCCCCCCCATTTTAAAAATTCCAAGACAGATATACGTTTTAGACCAACCAAAAATGTCCCTGGTTGTCTAAACGAATTTTTGTCTTAGAATTTTTGAAATCTGATACATAAAAAAATGTTGGTTCTTCAGAACGATCCTATAGCTTCCGTTACCTTCGGTAAGCTCGAAAGTAAAATGAATTCAAAGTGGTTATAACACTGATATAATTCATAACTATTCATTGCCAGAGAACTGATGTACAGTTCACTGTTTACCTCATAAGTGCTCCAAACCATTCGCTACTTCAATTAAAACAGGCATTGGAGTAATTTGTGTTTATGAAAATATTAAATTCCTGGGCATGGAGTGACGCCGATAAAGCAGAGGTTTTTGCCTTTTTTCTTTCAAATATTTTTGTCCCTCACCCAGATGTCATCGACCAAGAACACACCCGCTTTATATCAGACGAACTTTCCCAACCTCTCTAACTGTCATTATCTCTAACTGCTTTTAATCCTTCAGACTTCCTTTTTACGATCAAACATCTTCCTCCCAAAAAAGCTCCTGGATACGACCTATTGGATGTGATCAATATCCTGAAACAACTCCCTAAAAAAGGCATTCTTTATTTTACTTACATATATATAATTCAGTCCTTAGAACAACCCACTTCCCAACCCTCTGGAAATTCGCAAAAATAGTCATGATCCCAAAACCAAATAAACCTCCTCACCTACTCTCATCCTATTGCCCTATCAGCCTCCTTCCAGTTATGGGGAAAGTCCTTGAAAAGCCTTTACTGCGCCATTTACTCCCTGTTATAAATTCCTTGAACCTTATTCCTAACCATCAATTAGGTTTTAGATCCCTTCCCTCCACCATCCAACAGCGCTACAGCATTGTAGATGAAATATCCTCCACCCTTGAGGAGAAGAAGTACTGTTCGGCTGTCTTACTGGACGAGGCACAAGCTTTCGATCGGGTTTGGCACGCCGGCTTGCTTTGGAAGCTCAAGGGAATCCTTCCCTTCACTTATTACCTTATCCTTAAATCCTTCCTCAAAAATCGCTTATACCAAGTAACTTATCCACATACACTATTTTTCCTATTAAAGCAGGTGTACCCCAAGATAGGATCTTAGGTCCTTTATTGTACTCTCTTTATACCTCTGACAACCCCGAATATCCGTTTACAAACCTAGCTTCCTTTGCTGATGACAAGTGCATCATTTCATCACACAATAATTGCCTTACAACTTCCGAAAACGTCCAGAACCACCTTTCTCTCCTAGAAACCTGGTTGAGAAAATGAGAAATTAAAATAAATTTAATGAGAACAAAAGTGTTCATGTTACTTTTTCATTAAATCATGGCAGCGCCGACGCTACGCACAGGCGGGGCAGGCGGCCGCCTATGCGGCCGCCTGTGCGTTCTTACTTATTCGTTAACTCTTTTCCTGCCCCTTTATAGTTGATAGCTGTCATCTTATTTGCCCTTCCCTTAAATTTTGCATTTTTCTTTCATAATATAATAAAAATATAAAAAAACATAATATTAAAAATATAGTCATAGAAACATTTTAGGGCCCCGAAAATAAAGTTGTATGATTATATAATATAAATATAATATAATATAAATTTTAGGAGACACCCAAACATTTTTCAAAAATTTTAATCCAGTTTTGTTAAATTTACATAATCTCTGATCCTTAAAATTTCTTGCGTTTCTTAAAGAAGCCTAAAAAAAAATCACCTCTCAAAGACAAGGGGTTGCAATTACTTTATAACTGAAATGTGTCATGGGGGGGGGGGGCTGTTAAATAAATGGATACTCTGAGTCCAATTCATATTTTTGCATGTCGTATCAAATAAACGAAATAATTTTCTTGGGAATAGTTTAAGCTAGAGATTTCCCAGTACTTTGATTGTGTTTGAGCAATAACAATGAAAATAAAGGCGTTTGCTTTACGTCATTATAATAAACGGTTCAATAAATTAATGAAAAACTGTTCAGAATTTTAAACTTTTCAATTTTGTCTTTACTAAAATTATAATTATTTTATTTTATTTTTTACAATAGATTCTCTATTTCATATTTGACTACTTAAAATTATTAATTTCATTGCAAGTTATAATCAAGTTACATTAGGTAAAAGTACAAAATTAAATATATGACCGAATTTATATGAACATGACAAGATTTTAGTGAAAAAAACTCAATAATTTGTGATAAAGGTAAATAAAGAATCATCTGTTCTCTATATATTCCTTTTTTTAATTTTTAGGTAGTAAAAAGGTATAGTAAATAAATATTTACATGTATGATGATTTTTATATATATAGTATATATTTATACGGAAGAGAGGGGGGGGGGGGCGGCCTAGCGCTACCCGCACGCAGACGGCTATGAGGCTAGGACTCTCTGCTTAGAAAAAGTGACTAACCATATCCTCCATACTGATTTCCAAGTTCCTTATGTTCGCGATTGCGCAGTTTCCTGATACAAAACCTTCCATAGTTCCTTCTCCACTCATCCTAATCCATCTCATCCTATCTTCCCACCACATAGCGGGCCATCCTCCACGACGCCTTGAGCGGTAGTGGCAAAGAGACTTGCTAATAGTGTAGTTAAAATTTGACACATATATCTATAGTTATATCAATTAATCAATTATTATTATTTAATTATATATGTCATCTAATTATCTGATTTAACATGTCAGTAATAGTAGGACGTTTGCGTAATACGATACAACGTCTGAAGCCGGTACAAACAAATCACAGAACTCGAGAGAATACGTTTATTTATCCCCAGCTAAGTACCGCCTCTCACGTATTCATTAGACAAGACGCCATACGCAAGTCTCTACAGCCACCTTACGACGGACCTTACAAAGTGACAAAACGGACGCTAAAATACTACACAGTTTTAATCAACGGAAAGGAAAAAAATATATCTATTGACAGACTAAAGCCAGCGTACCTACTTAACACCGACGACTGTACACACCAACCTACCGCAACACCTTCACCTCCAACCATATCACCCAAACAATCACCATCACATCCCAGCAAACAACCTTAAGATAAGGAATCTGGGATGCATTTGAAATCTAACTGGTAATTATATCTCTATACCATTGTCAGGGGGCCCCATGCAGTTCTGAACACAATTTTTGTTTACGCTCATACATTTTTTTTGGTGAGGGGCCCCCAATGCCCTAGCTACGCCACTGATTGTCATGAACTTAAAATTATTCCTAATGTGTCATAGTCATAAGTATGGAAGTTTGAATTCTTGTGTTACATTTAGTTACTTAGATTTTTGTGATGTTTTCATCTTATTCAATATGGTTATTGTTAATTTAAAGGAGAGAAACTGACAGACAAATCATATTAACAAACTGATATTAATAACTTACATTTTCACTCGTTATGCAATTTTTGTAAATAAAATGTGTTACTTAACTATTTTGATTTGCTTACTCTTAATTTCACTATTTTAGCAAACAATTAATATTATGTTTTATTTTATATTATGTATATACAAAGTGTAAACGATGGTTTTTTATTGAAACCTATCAGCTACAAAACAACTCAATTATTTTTTTAGCCTATCTGCTATCTTAGTTAAACTTCTAAATTCGTCCCCACCAAACATCTTTTCCTGTAAGGTAAGGACTAATTTGCCCTCAGAGGCCCTTGAAACTCATCTTTTTGTACTCAAAAGTTAAAAAATTGGGTCCGGGGTGGGGGACCCCCGGACCCCCCACCGTTGTTTGTTCAAAGGAGCCCAGATGCTAACTTGCCCAGGGGCCCGGAAATCCTCTCAGCGGCCCTGGAATTGACGTTATCATAAGTAGAAGCACTAAAGCAATAGTAGGACTCCCAGCTAACACCAAATCTGCAATACTCACCTCGCCGTTTTCGGGGCTTGGTATTTTAAGATGCACCTGGGAAGCTCCTTTACAACATCTTAGTATTGCTCAAAAGTTAAGCGTAGTTAAAGATACCTTCAACTTTGATGAGGAAGTTACGGAGTCTTTGAAAAGATTAATTCTACAAAATGAGTCTCATGAAAACATCAATGTTAAAAAGCATAAAAAGCATTAAAAACCAATGACATAGAACAAGCCAACGAACTGCATGAAGAGAAGAAAATCATCTATGAGAAGTGCATTGAATTTTATAAATATAGATTTAGAGCTTCTCATGGTGGTAGAGATTATAAAGTGTATGGGATTGAGGTTTGGAACAAGAGTGACTATATACCAGCTGTGATTAAAAAATTCTTTGACGTTATCGGTACGGACCAACATTTTTGAAGAATTATTTCGGAAAATATAATTTTGGACTCATTATGTATCCTTTACCACCATATTATTTATTCTTAATTGTTATGTTTATACTATTAATTGTATTATTTTGTAGTTGATAGTGGGTCAAAAGGGATGTATAAAAATCAAACTCTCCTATCTCATTTTCCTTGCTATATTTCGACTCTTACTTGAGTCATTATCAAGCATCTATAACACAAAAAAACCACAACAATATCAACCATTTTATTTATCTGAGTAATCTCTATACTACTCTTTTTGATTAATAATGATAATCAATTGGAAAACATTTTAGAAAATCACAACTCTTACCATTTACATTTGCAAAGAAATACTAATTTTGTTTTGAAACAAAAACGTCAATTTTTAAAGTGCTTTTGCACCCAAGTCTCCTAAACCTATCCATCCTATGAAGGACAATATCCCAAGTCCAACCTAAACATACAATCATAGAAATCTGTTTAATTCTCATCATTACATACACATACATTTTTTTACAACCATGCTTTAACTATGTATGTATACTACTTACATTAATATCAGCCTAATTCTTTATTGCACAAATATAAATAACTTATCCATAATTAAAAAAATAAATAAACAAATTCCCTTTCTAAACATTCACTAAATTACAAAACAATCAACAAATTTTAACAAAGAAACAATTAAAAAAATCACAGCTCTGGTCTAACTTATTTCTTTAAAACACAACAATAGTAACATTTAAATAAACCCAGACTCATCAACATGGTAACTTCGTGTATTGCACTTTAACAAACCCTTCTACTTTATGAGATATTAAATTAATTATACCTATGACAATCCTAATTACAAAATTCCTGCATAAACTTTATTCATATCTTTGCTATCCTTTTTGTAGTTAATGCTGTTAACTTGTTTAGAAATGTGCATAGCTTCTAGTGTCAATCTTTTTTTATTATTTGATTCATTTATCAATATTTTAGTATTGTTAAAATTAAAAGCATGACCCGTTTCTATTGCATGCTCTGCGAGTGCGGTTTTGTTGTCCCTTAACCTTACGGTTGCTTCATGCTGTTGTCTTCTATTCCTCCATGTTTGCCTGGTTTCTCCGATGTAAGTGGCTGGACAGTCTGAGCATGGAACCTCATAAACCACACTAATTTTTTCATCTGTGCTCAATTTGTCTTTTAAACTAGTGAACATTTCATTATCCATCTTATTTATGGGTTTCAACCCGAAACTAAGGTTGCACTCCATTTGCTTAAAAATGTTTACCACTCCTTCTGATAAACCCTTTATATATGTCAAACTAGTATATTTATTTGGTCCTACTCGGTCGTTTGCAAGTGTAACTTCTGCGGGTTTATTAATTGCAATGTACCATAGTTTATTAATTAATTGTATGGGGTAAACATTTTTTAATAATTTATCGTAAACTTGCTTCTTTATATCATTGAGGTAATCCTGGTGGGTTAGTTTTATAGCTCTCTCGATAAAATTTTTGGCTGTGTTTCTTCTTTGTTGGTAAGGGTGATTAGATGTGTAATTTAAAAATCTATTACCTTTTACAGTTTTATTTAACCATTTTGTTTTGATGGTACCATTGGCCGACCTTATGACAATTACATCCAAAAATTCTAATTGCTTATTTTCTTCCAATTCCATGGTGAACTTTATATTCTTATGAAAATTGTTCAGTTCCGTGAGTAATGTTTGAATGTCATCTTCTTTTATGATCAAGAAACAGTCATCAATGTATTTTTTAAAAACTTTCGGTTTGGTAGCTGACCTGCTTAATATAATATTTAAAAGGTGGTTGATATATATCCCACTAAGGTTTACAGATAATCTACCCCCCATAGGTACTCCATTAAGCTGTCTATACAAATTATTTGAGTATGTAAAAATATTATTGTTGCAACAAAATTTTAAGCTCTCTAAAAACATATTTTTACATTTTATAGATGTGTACGGTTCTATAAGTTCCCAAGACTTTTGAATAATTTTATACAGTTCGTTCAAAGGTATGTTTGTAAACATAGAACTAATGTCAAAAGATACCAATTTCTCATTGGCTTCTAATTTTATATTTGAAATAAAGTCCTTAAATTCAAAAACATTCTTTATGTCAAAGTTATTATTGTTATTTAAGTGGTCTAAAGCTGGGTTTAAAAATTTTGATAGTTTTTCTATGGGTGAATTTATATTATTAATAATAGGTCTAATTGTTTTTCCAGGTTTGTGTGTTTTAATCAGTCCATATATCCTACCAAAATGACAATTGTTAATATTTAAATTTATTTTTTGATTATCCGATATATACTTTTTGTTTGCTAGGTTTTTTATGAGTTTTTTATATTCTAGTTGGACTGATTTTAACATCTTTGTTTTTTCTGTTCTAATTTTTCTATATGTATTCTTATCTTCCAAGAGGTCGTTCATTTTGTCTTCATACTGTGTTTTGGTTAATATAACAGTTATTTTAGCTTTATCTGCTTTACATATTATAAGGTCCTTATTGTTTTTAATGAAGGTTTTAGTTTTATTAGCATCACTTAAAATTTGTTTGTCTAACATGTTTAATCTCTCTAAATGGCTATTTCTACTGTTATTGAAGTTAGTGATTTTATTAATAATTCTACTCCTCAAAATGTTAGTGTGATTGGGATGTGTGTCTACCATATCAATTGCATATTCTATGTCTGCTATAAATCGTAGTATTTCAGTGTTTGGTTTTTTTGAAATTAAATTGTAATTAGGTCCTAAACTTAAAAAATTAATTATATCTGTTGGTATGATGTGCTCTGATAAATTGCAAACCCAGTTTTCCTTATGTAAGTTTGAATATCTTTCTAGATTATCTATCCGATTGTTATTATTTGAAAACTCTTTCCTACTATTAATTTTATGACTATGTTTATCCTTTAAAAGTTCTAAATAGGTAATTTTGAAATGGTCAGTAATAACTTGAAAATTTACATACATTTCTCCTAAAATTTCCACTAAATTCATATTTTCAGCTATTTCTTTCTCAATTCTACAAATTTTCCAATGGGCTTCTTTGATTTCTAACTTTAAACTGTTAATTCTAAAATTATTAACAAAATTATTACTATGATTACGTAGAAAATCTTCAGAGAAACTATGGAGAAACTAATATTAATTAATAAACTATGGTACATTGCAATTAATAAACCCGCAGAAGTTACACTTGCAAACGACCGAGTAGGACCAAATAAATATACTAGTTTGACATATATAAAGGGTTTATCAGAAGGAGTGGTAAACATTTTTAAGCAAATGGAGTGCAACCTTAGTTTCGGGTTGAAACCCATAAATAAGATGGATAATGAAATGTTCACTAGTTTAAAAGACAAATTGAGCACAGATGAAAAAATTAGTGTGGTTTATGAGGTTCCATGCTCAGACTGTCCAGCCACTTACATCGGAGAAACCAGGCAAACATGGAGGAATAGAAGACAACAGCATGAAGCAACCGTAAGGTTAAGGGACAACAAAACCGCACTCGCAGAGCATGCAATAGAAACGGGTCATGCTTTTAATTTTAACAATATTCTATTCCTCCATGTTTGCCTGGTTTCTCCGATGTAAGTGGCTGGACAGTCTGAGCATGGAACCTCATAAACCACACTAATTTTTTCATCTGTGCTCAATTTGTCTTTTAAACTAGTGAACATTTCATTATCCATCTTATTTATGGGTTTCAACCCGAAACTAAGGTTGCACTCCATTTGCTTAAAAATGTTTACCACTCCTTCTGATAAACCCTTTATATATGTCAAACTAGTATATTTATTTGGTCCTACTCGGTCGTTTGCAAGTGTAACTTCTGCGGGTTTATTAATTGCAATGTACCATAGTTTATTAATTAATATTAGTTTCTCCATAGTTTCTCTGAAGATTTTCTACGTAATCATAGTAATAATTTTGTTAATAATTTTAGAATTAACAGTTTAAAGTTAGAAATCAAAGAAGCCCATTGGAAAATTTGTAGAATTGAGAAAGAAATAGCTGAAAATATGAATTTAGTGGAAATTTTAGGAGAAATGTATGTAAATTTTCAAGTTATTACTGACCATTTCAAAATTACCTATTTAGAACTTTTAAAGGATAAACATAGTCATAAAATTAATAGTAGGAAAGAGTTTTCAAATAATAACAATCGGATAGATAATCTAGAAAGATATTCAAACTTACATAAGGAAAACTGGGTTTGCAATTTATCAGAGCACATCATACCAACAGATATAATTAATTTTTTAAGTTTAGGACCTAATTACAATTTAATTTCAAAAAAACCAAACACTGAAATACTACGATTTATAGCAGACATAGAATATGCAATTGATATGGTAGACACACATCCCAATCACACTAACATTTTGAGGAGTAGAATTATTAATAAAATCACTAACTTCAATAACAGTAGAAATAGCCATTTAGAGAGATTAAACATGTTAGACAAACAAATTTTAAGTGATGCTAATAAAACTAAAACCTTCATTAAAAACAATAAGGACCTTATAATATGTAAAGCAGATAAAGCTAAAATAACTGTTATATTAACCAAAACACAGTATGAAGACAAAATGAACGACCTCTTGGAAGATAAGAATACATATAGAAAAATTAGAACAGAAAAAACAAAGATGTTAAAATCAGTCCAACTAGAATATAAAAAACTCATAAAAAACCTAGCAAACAAAAAGTATATATCGGATAATCAAAAAATAAATTTAAATATTAACAATTGTCATTTTGGTAGGATATATGGACTGATTAAAACACACAAACCTGGAAAAACAATTAGACCTATTATTAATAATATAAATTCACCCATAGAAAAACTATCAAAATTTTTAAACCCAGCTTTAGACCACTTAAATAACAATAATAACTTTGACATAAAGAATGTTTTTGAATTTAAGGACTTTATTTCAAATATAAAATTAGAAGCCAATGAGAAATTGGTATCTTTTGACATTAGTTCTATGTTTACAAACATACCTTTGAACGAACTGTATAAAATTATTCAAAAGTCTTGGGAACTTATAGAACCGTACACATCTATAAAATGTAAAAATATGTTTTTAGAGAGCTTAAAATTTTGTTGCAACAATAATATTTTTACATACTCAAATAATTTGTATAGACAGCTTAATGGAGTACCTATGGGGGGTAGATTATCTGTAAACCTTAGTGGGATATATATCAACCACCTTTTAAATATTATATTAAGCAGGTCAGCTACCAAACCGAAAGTTTTTAAAAAATACATTGATGACTGTTTCTTGATCATAAAAGAAGATGACATTCAAACATTACTCACGGAACTGAACAATTTTCATAAGAATATAAAGTTCACCATGGAATTGGAAGAAAATAAGCAATTAGAATTTTTGGATGTAATTGTCATAAGGTCGGCCAATGGTACCATCAAAACAAAATGGTTAAATAAAACTGTAAAAGGTAATAGATTTTTAAATTACACATCTAATCACCCTTACCAACAAAGAAGAAACACAGCCAAAAATTTTATCGAGAGAGCTATAAAACTAACCCACCAGGATTACCTCAATGATATAAAGAAGCAAGTTTACGATAAATTATTAAAAAATTTTTACCCCATACAATTAATTAATAAACTATGGTACATTGCAATTAATAAACCCGCAGAAGTTACACTTGCAAACGACCGAGTAGGACCAAATAAATATACTAGTTTGACATATATAAAGGGTTTATCAGAAGGAGTGGTAAACATTTTTAAGCAAATGGAGTGCAACCTTAGTTTCGGGTTGAAACCCATAAATAAGATGGATAATGAAATGTTCACTAGTTTAAAAGACAAATTGAGCACAGATGAAAAAATTAGTGTGGTTTATGAGGTTCCATGCTCAGACTGTCCAGCCACTTACATCGGAGAAACCAGGCAAACATGGAGGAATAGAAGACAACAGCATGAAGCAACCGTAAGGTTAAGGGACAACAAAACCGCACTCGCAGAGCATGCAATAGAAACGGGTCATGCTTTTAATTTTAACAATACTAAAATATTGATAAATGAATCAAATAATAAAAAAAGATTGACACTAGAAGCTATGCACATTTCTAAACAAGTTAACAGCATTAACTACAAAAAGGATAGCAAAGATATGAATAAAGTTTATGCAGGAATTTTGTAATTAGGATTGTCATAGGTATAATTAATTTAATATCTCATAAAGTAGAAGGGTTTGTTAAAGTGCAATACACGAAGTTACCATGTTGATGAGTCTGGGTTTATTTAAATGTTACTATTGTTGTGTTTTAAAGAAATAAGTTAGACCAGAGCTGTGATTTTTTTAATTGTTTCTTTGTTAAAATTTGTTGATTGTTTTGTAATTTAGTGAATGTTTAGAAAGGGAATTTGTTTATTTATTTTTTTAATTATGGATAAGTTATTTATATTTGTGCAATAAAGAATTAGGCTGATATTAATGTAAGTAGTATACATACATAGTTAAAGCATGGTTGTAAAAAAATGTATGTGTATGTAATTATGAGAATTAAACAGATTTCTATGATTGTATGTTTAGGTTGGACTTGGGATATTGTCCTTCATAGGATGGATAGGTTTAGGAGACTTGGGTGCAAAAGCACTTTAAAAATTGACGTTTTTGTTTCAAAACAAAATTAGTATTTCTTTGCAAATGTAAATGGTAAGAGTTGTGATTTTCTAAAATGTTTTCCAATTGATTATCATTATTAATCAAAAAGAGTAGTATAGAGATTACTCAGATAAATAAAATGGTTGATATTGTTGTGGTTTTTTTGTGTTATAGATGCTTGATAATGACTCAAGTAAGAGTCGAAATATAGCAAGGAAAATGAGATAGGAGAGTTTGATTTTTATACATCCCTTTTGACCCACTATCAACTACATACTTATTGAGGGATCACCTTTCAACTACAATTTGTATTATTTTGTTTTTGGAACGAAGTTCCTTATGGCACGTTCTGGAACCCGGGAGTGAATCCGAAAAAAACGACCAAAATCACCGTCACAAAATCACCGTCACAAAATCACCGTCACGCAAAATCCGTCACGAAATCTACCGATGGCGATAACTGGAGTAAAAGTTGACCGACTTAGTTGAAATTTGGTACACATGTTCATTTTACCAATGTTCGGGACAAGTTCGTTGGACAACATTATCCGCCCAAGTGTTCATGCGCAACGCTCGCGTAAAAGTAAGCTTCGAATTTAAAATTGGAATTTTTGGACGGGAAAAAATTCTAACTTCATCTATTTAATGAGACAAACAACTTTTATAAATAATTTTTTTTAGTAAAACGAACACCGACACTACTATGAAGTGATAAAGATCGCTAAATTTATTAAAGCGAACCAAACCGATTACAATAAAGAAAACAACGTTTTTACCGATATCTTACGTTCTAACGTAAAGATTTAAATGAAACTTTGTATACATCACCTACAGTACAATTGAAACAATCATGTAACATTTCAACTTGATACAAGCAGAAGTTTTTGTGAGTTAATGATTTATATTTTTTATTTTAATATTTAATTGGAGTAATATGCCGACGGGGCCTGGGAGGACAGTTTTTTTTCGTTCTACAACCATCTGCTTTAACTATAAATTTATCATTAACTTTTTTCTCAATATACAATACATTATTTATTGAAAGACGCTCGCTTCAAAGATAATAAAAAGATTTTCATTTAATTTTGCCTTCCTATATTTGCGTTCCTACCGGGTGTCCCACGACACCACACGTATTTTTTTAGTTTTATAAGTTGATGATTTACTTGTTAATTCATTATATCCTTGACAAACCTATATTATTTTTATCGTGCTACTGTGTATGAATTATTTTTTTATCTTATGATATATATTTTATGTTTATAACTTACCTAGCTATTATCACTTTAAATTTTTGTCATTAGATTGATAAGTACGCTGTGTGTGAAAGCGAATTTAGGATAAGGCCAGCCTCACTTGTTTATATTTTGTAAATAAAGTGTTTATAATATAATGAGGTAATTAACCTAACGCGTGGTTTTTCAGCTTTTTGTACACTAAACTTGGGAAATCAGAAAATCCCATAAAAGTTGAAGGATGCAATCGCCCGATAGGAGTGGAGAGGGAATAACAAACAAGTCCACAATTTTTAGGTCAAAATAATGAGAATTAAAGATACATATTATCAAAATAAAAATATAGTCATTGGAAATACTGACGAATAAACATGTAGGTGTATAAAAAAGCTTGCCTCTAATTGAATCTTGTAAAAAAACTCTTAAAAGTTACTGTCAAATACATTTTTTCATGATCTATTAGCAAAGTTGGATAAATAATACATTTTTTATTTGGCAATTCTGTTCAATACATTTTAAATATATTTTTCAATTTTAATATTTATCTTAATATATCCGTTAAACAGTGCCTAGCTGCGTACAGCAGTACCTAGTCGGCAATCTTGGCACATCAGGGTTCTTCTGGAAAAAACTTTTTTTTTAATTATTTAAAAATTGAAGAAAAGATCATTCAAGATAATATGCTCGTACATTTTCACCTACTTCTGCGAATACTTCAAAAATATATCAATTCTCTACAAGCAGGTTGAGTATATATTATATAATGTGTCACCGGATCCTCGCATGAATAGGTGAAAATGTCTAACCATTTTTGACCCTCCGCCTTCTTTGATATATTATGTAATGTATATTATGTAATGCAATGTATCATAATTTATGATACATTGCATTATTTATAATTTTTTTGAATTTTTGAAGATATTGGAAAATTTCGGGAAAAGTTCCTTCAAAATTCATCAATTATGCAAGTGTAAAAAAATGTTAGTTTACTTTCATTCGTCAGTTAAGATATTTAGATAATTTTTATAAGAAATAAGAATAATAAAATAACAAAATACAAATAAATCACGATTAAATTTAATTTCATACTAACATAACAATAATTCACAGTGATATTTTAGAAATTTGAAATCTATTTTATGGCACAGAAAACACAAAAACAAATTTTATAGCACAATAAGCAAAATATGGAATGGATATATACAAAATTTCAAAGTAGGCAAAGGGTTTTAAAAATTTGAATTCTTATTTAGTTTTTTCTGATTTTTTTTTTTTTAATAACGTTTTGTCGTATCTCCTAGAGAAAAAAACACTTTAATAGTGATAAAAATAACTTTTTTTTGTAAATTTCCAAGACATACTTGATTTTTCGTATCTACGAGTAAAATTATGGCATGATTTAGTTTCCATCTAAGCAGGGCTGAAAACTTCAGAAGATGAAATTTCAATTTAAAAATGTTTAGTCTTTTTCATCTATATGTATTATATGTATTATATGCGGTGTCGTGAAATAGATATTTTGAGATCACCTGTAACGAAAAATACCGAGAATATGTTTAGTGTCAGGCAACAAGTTCCGCACAGAAACCAGTCTCTCTACCTTGACATTCCCACCCCTTAAAGGTCACAAAGGCTGCCAAAGAAAGAATATACACAATATGCACTGTTCACCCAGTTTTAACTTAACCCTATCTAACATCGGACTATAGAGCCGACACTGCTCGAATCTTTCATCCCGTAAAGACAAATTCTTAATTAAATATTTTTTCGCGATTCATTTCTTTATATTTTGTAGATATGTTGCTTTCTTTGTTAAGTGATAATGCATTAGAACAGATTAATTATAATACATTATATTAATATTAATATTAAATAGTTAAATTATATGTTTTAAGTGATATAAAATAAATGGAGAAGAATCTATAACTTTTAAAAAATATAAATATCTAATCGTAAAGGTATGTACATGTTATTTTATTTTCTTAAACCCAGTTACAATATAGTATATTTGGCATGACCTGTTCTAATTCTGCAATAGCTTCTGAGGGATTAAGAAGTAACTTAAGAATAATTACGTTTGATTTACGAGTCGATTTTTTAAAGTATTATTTATTTACATTATTACAAAAAAACAATCCAGTGTCCGCTTGTCGGTTTGTCTGTCGCTCAATTTTTGCGAACCAACATATCTTAAATACTATTCCTCTTAATGCAATTTTTATAGGAAGTCATAATTAGCTCATTGCTGGTCTCATATAGCTTTCAAACTAACATTTGTTTCTATTTAACATGCGTACTTACATTTATTTACACCTATATCTTCAAAAGTACTTATCTGATTTTTAAGAAATTTAGATGGTTTGTCGAAAGTAGCCCGCAGATAGCCCCAGATTAATTTCAACCATCCTCGCTCTTTAAATTTCGGTAAATTGATACTTTAATTCAAATAAAGAATCTAAACATTGTTAACAGATTTAAAAAACGGGATGCATAATGCCTTTTGACTGAATTATATTACTGGGGTGGTTTTAACCCTACTAAACTATGATAAAATATGTTACATAACTGGTTTATGCATTAGGAAGACTGGTTATAGTATTGCACTGCACATGTATGATGGATGCACTTGTGTAAGAATACTGAATACTACGTCACTTTACCTCCAACTAAGATAATTAGGAGTGTGGCCATCATAATTTTGTAAATATTGTGTGATTCTCGACCGGAAGTTTTCTCTGCCAATAAATTATTTTTGAATTCGCACTTTCAAATCCAGTATTGTCAGTGGGCGTGTCTCAAAATCCTTCGACTTGAGATATCCCCATAAAAAAATAATCACAAGAATTCTGGTCTGGGGATCGTGTCGGCCACTGAATTATCTCGTTCCTACTGGTGCGTTTGGGAAGCTGTTGAATATAGACAGGGACCCGTTTAATATTCAAGGTTTAAAACTTTTTTTTCTTGTATACTAATTTTCACTTGGGCTCTTTTCTTGCAATAAATTAAGAACAAAAAATGTTTTTGTACGTTCTTTGTGACACCTAAAGAAAAGAGATTTGATTCGCAAATTCACTGATTTTCGGGTACTGTGTTTATATCAGCATTGCTAAATATTTGGATAGGTGAAGTTCACCAAAAGTGGACCCCATGTTTAAAGCTGACCTCCTTACAGTTAAAGATTATTTTTTAAAATACCTATAAGCTGTGTTATTTCAAAATCCTCCTATGTCCTATGTTTCATTTTGTCCTTTCCAACAGTATCGATATTTCTTTCGTTTATATTGTCGAAATAGTTCCGAAAATATTTATAAGTTTCAAATGTCGATATTTCCAAAATTGCGGCAGATATCAAAACAAATTGCAGTGGGAATATTTGTCTTGTAACGAGATATAATTACAACGAGGTATAATTGCTGCAAATTTCAGCGCAATCGGAAAATTTTACGAATTTTCGAAATATTTTCTAACTCAGCAAAATGGGTTAAGGCAAGTAAGTAGAATAGATGAGTGTAAGTACTCCCGGCCACTCGCCCAGCCTGTCCAACCTGTTTACCTACTCACGCTGCTCTATTCCATGCTCACTTCCACGGAAGTGGGCTGAATGTAAATGAGGCATTTCTAAGCCAAGTTGAGCCTACCTCTAAAAACCGAAAGCCAGTAACCATAAAATTGTTCATTAATAATATGAATAATTAAAAATTAACCCAAAAAAGTGGTTGAAAGTATTAAAATAAAATCCTTTTAATTTCTTTGAGATCTTACAAAACTATAAAACTTTGATCTCAGATATGTAGTGCATTATTTAATTAATAATTATTATTTTATTCTCTAATATATTACCGATAATTAGAGATGATTTTTTTTAACAAAGATAAAAAATTTAAGAATTCTAGGGTAAATAAAATTAAATATTTTATAGCCTATCAAATACGTATATAAATGTACCAAATTAAAAACACATACTTAAGATATTATTAAAAAGGAAAATTACCATAATTTCATAATAAATAATTATAGACTTCTCAGAATTAGCTTCTAGTTATTATAATGGCAGGGTTGTTTTGGCTTTTATTTTAAAGCCTAATTCACTATAAAACGTGGCCAATTATTTTTAAAAAAAAATAAATTGAAAAAGTTGTTTTTGTGGTTTTTATACTTCCAAATATTGGTTATATAATGATATGGAATCTGTCTAGATTGACTCAATCTCAGACCGTTGTTTTTTATATTTATCAGTAAATAAATGTGTGTCAATATTTAACAGATATAAATATTTATTTTTCTTGTAAATCAAACCACCTACCTATTTTCTGTTTATAGCTTTATTTTCTCCCACATATGCTTATTGTTGCCAAGCTTGCTGAAGATAACGCAAACAAATCCTAAAGAATGAGATTTATTTACGCCTACGAATTCAAACAAAAATTTCTAGACAGACATCTTTTTCAGATTTCAGGGAATAATTTTTAGTCTCGTATCTGTCTGTCGTCAAAATGTTTGTGAACCACCTTAACATAAAAATCACCAATCCATATTTAATGGTATTTAGATAGAATGTCATAATTAATCCACTGTCGGTCCCATATATAAATTTCAACCTCCTGCGCCTATATTTCATTCTCTTCTGCATGCGAAAAATTGAATTAACACATACGTAGTCTATCCCAAAAATACGTATAAAAAATTCATTTCTTACTTTACAATTAATCATTTACAACAATTTTGTCTCCATCAAAGTAATCCCCCCCCCCCCTGATAATACGCACTTGGCCCAACGCCGTTTCCATTATTGGAAACATCTTTCCAAGTCCTCTACTTTAAGGCTCTTTAGCTGCCTCGTCGTCGCTGCTTTTATGTCATCCAAGCCCTCCAATGGCACCCGAAGCAAAATTTTGCACTTTGGAAACAAAAAAAGTCACTTTGTGCCAAATCGGGTGAATATGGGGGCTGGTCAGAGACGATAATGGAGCTACCCGCCAAAAACTCGCGCACAACCAACGCCGTGTGTTTTCCATTGTTCTTTTTTTTGTAGTGTTTTTTTGATTTCCATGCCGACGTGACACTTCGAAAGGGGTTGACGACACCTGCGGTGCCCTCCACCTAGCTCAGGCTTGCTTTGGTTGTTAGGGGGGAGGGAAGCTCACTGTCTAGTCTCCTCACTTCCTACATAAGTCTCTATAATTATTTTATACGTATTTATGGGACAGAGTAGTATTATGTTAGTAGTAATCAACCGGTATTGAAGAAATTTGGGTGGTCTGTTGAAACTAACCCAAAATTGTTCCATATCAATTTTAACCGTCTACACATAATATTTAATATTGAATAAAAATATGTGTGACCCCTCTGTCAATCGAAATAGGACCAAACAACCACACTTTTAATTTCCATGGGACCATTCGTCCAATAATAGGACGAAAATGATAGGCGAGGAAAATAATTGCGATTATAATTTGCAGAAAGTTTTACTCGTGACTCAAATTATATTTAATTTTCATGTTGTTTTTTCCTGTTACCTGTTTGCCTGCTAAAGTCTTATTTTCTCGATTTTACAACTACACCACGTTCACCAATTTTCTAATAAACCAATTTTGTCTCTGCATAGAACCGACCATGCCTTAGTATCCAGCTAGTATAAAATAAAATATAAAAGACTGCCCTATTAATCATTACAAACATACAACTCCAATACTTTGTTCTAGACAGGAGGATGTGACAGAAAGACAATCACAAGGCCATCTTCTTTCGTTATAAAAATATAGCATGGCCTGGGCTACTACAAAAAAAAACTGTATTTGTACCCAGACCCAGACGTGCACACTCCCTACACGTGTGCCATTCTAAGTACCTCTACGGGACAATAAACTAAATTAAGATCTATCCGCAACACTTACTGTTCTTTATTTATTTATTTTTTTTTTTTTTGCTTATCAAACTGTTTGTTCTTATTTTGAAATTTTAATCTCCTGGTTGATTATTTTCATTTTATTTTTTTCCTAATTACAATTTATTTTGTTGTACGTTTTAATCGTAAAAGATATGGGTCTAATTTTGGTACACCAAAAGAGTTTTCATTGTTTAAATTAAATTGTGATTGCATAATTTAATAAAATAAGGCTATATTCTCATGTTGCTTTTGGCAAGCAAAATATTGTATTTGTTTAACATTTAAAACATGTACAACATTGCATGTCATTTTAAGATGTTGGGACACCTTTTAGCTGGGATTGTGAGAGGTAAAAATGTTGTTGTTTAGAAAAATTAGACAATTCTACTTTGAAGAACATTTACTTCCAAAAAATGTTAGTAAATCTATACATATAAAAGTCAATGTATGTGTGTGTATATATATGTGTATGTTCTTTATACAAATCTACAGTTTCAGTCCGATCTCGATGAAAATTTGCACACTTGACCTTCAAAGCAAGGGGAAAATCACTGTCTACATAAATTTTCGAAATTTAAATTTTGGTACACTGGGGTACGGGGCACAAGTAATGAATACGGGGTCAAAGTAATGATACCCTTCATGATGCATATCGTTGAAATGATTTTTGAGTACAGTAATTGTTGTTAAGTATAGTTTTATCATATTTTTATCGGGGGGAGGAGGGGTAAATTTGGGATGAAAGAGGAGGGGGTTTAGAAATAAGTGGGAGGGATAGAATCTAGATATTCTCACATAGTAAAATAATTTAAATGTTTCTTGAGGGTAGTTTATAAAGTTATCAAATTAAAATAACACTCCGTAGCGAAGCACGGGTATCCAGGTAGTATAAAATAAAATATAAAAGACTGCCCTATTAATCATTTACTTTTGATTCCAAAAATAAAGTTTGCTGTTTTTTTACGTCCCGATAACTCAAGATTGGGTAATTTAAGGACATTCAAGAGACCCGTACAGACGCGAGGAGCCTAAACTATTTATTTTGGTTTTAGGATGAAATAGAGTGGTTGTTTTAAGTTTCTAAATTTTATCGCGTGATATCCTCTGCTAGTATTATATGTGAAGAATGAAAAAACTTCTTGTTGGCCTTGTCATCTGTAAGTAGACAATTTTACAATTAAATTAAATAAAAGAAGATATCCTTGCGCCTAAGACCTTATTTAACACACATAATTCCTTCAAAATCTTTTATCCTATTTATAAAAGGTCGGGGCAAGGTAATAAAAAATCTTTCCGATACAACTCATCTTCAACTTTCTGACATACAAGTGCATAATTACTTCGTCCAATGTTTCCCACTTGTTAGTTGTTTCTGATTTTTGTGGTTATATTAAATTATTAATAAACATTTTATCAAAATTTGTTATAATAATAACTCCTCCTCGGAGTCAAGTCGGAATCAAGTCCGACTTCGATTCTCAGGAACTAGATTATTCCCGGAAAAACGACTTATATGATGAAATTCGTATTTAAATAAACTACTTTTTAAATTTGCTTAATTATTTATTGTTATTTAACTATTAACGCTAAATTTTATCGAATAATAATTTAGTTTAGGCCCCTCGAGTTAGCACAGATCCCTTAAATGTCATTTAATAGCCTAATCATATGTTTTCGGGACGTAAAAGAAACAGTAAAAATTAGTATGATTATAATAAATCAATAATCTAAGCAATTTTAAATTCACTACCAGACGTGGACCAAGTTATTGATTGCTCAAAAGAGCTAATCATGTAAAAAATAGAAGAAATTACTATTCCTCTCATAAATTACAAAAAAAAAAAAAAAAAAAAAAAAAACACACAATATGAATATAATCAAAATAAGAAAAATGTCTCACATAATTTATTTATAAACCCTGCATAAACTTTGTACTAGACATCTTTCAAAGATTATTCTCAAATAATCTTCAATTTACAAAATGTCTGTCCGTCGCACTTTGGTTCATATCTTCTGAACCGTTCAAGCTAAAATGTTGAAATTCAAAACACTGGCGCAACATTTTCATTAACACATAGCAAAAATTGAGGGAAGTTAAACATTTAATATGCAAACGCGAAATTCACAGATTCATGGGTAAACTCAATAAGAAATTCATATATTGCATTTCTTATTGATTTTATTTGAACTATACCCCCTAATAAAGACCCTCCCCGACAAACCTAAAATGGCTATAGTCTTAAAAGTTTGAAATAATTCATGCTAATACCTTATAATGGGCCGATGAAAATGTAACGGCAACCTTCTACAAAGCTGTAACTGAACTCGCTCTTTTTCACAAACTTTGTGTATCATTCATAATTTAATTTATTGATTAATTAGTTTTTGATATTTATTATTTTTCAGATGCTAAATCTTAGAAGAAGTCTGTCATTAATTATATTATTTTTAACATTTTTACATTCAAAAACCTGTAAGTATTGATTTTTTTTTTTTTTTTTTAATGCTAATTATTAACAAAATTAATTTTATATAATAAATTAGAATTTAATTAGTATTTAAAATAATTGTAACAGTTATGAGGAAGAAAAAAATATTTAACCACTCCAGTCATCAAACCATTCGAAAACATCCCAGACCTCTTGAAAGATAACTAGATGAATAATCTACTGTGAATTGAGGAAAACGAGGCTAAACCAAAAGTAAAAATCAATATTACTATAATTAGATTTACCGACTTTTCGATATAATATAATGGTGTCCTCTCTTTAAGGTATAAAAAAGAACAGGTATAATGGAAAAACGTCAGAGAATCCATACTTTTGAAATTATACTTTTGGCTGGACCTCCTATATTCGACCATCTTTAGCTTTCGTTAACTTTTGGTCTCAACTATGAATTGATATGCCAACCAAATGACTTCTATTTGTTTTTAACACCTAGTACATACAGTGTGTCCAAAGATAAAGTATCCGAGAGGAAAACTTTTCTTATTTTTGGGTTTTCGAAAAAAAGTCATTCTTCATAACAACTCCTGCTTGTTCTTAAACCTGTAAAAATGATAAAAATTTCTAGATTTTGTGTACAGGGTGTTCTGTTTTTTGAAAACTTTAAAATATAACCAAGACTAAACTACCCTTATTTTTGATGGTATCGAAAAATATTATTTATAAAAGTGGTTCAGAATTGCAAAAAACGTACAAATATTAAATATTAATTTATTTTATGAATTATTAAATTGTAGTTTATTTTTTGAAATATTAAATTTTAGTATGATTTCTATAAAAATAAGCAATAAGTTGACTACAACATAAAGTTCTCTTTGGATTTTTATTATAAACATGTGTGCTAATTGTTATGACAACAAGTTGTTTTAAAGGAAAGAATTGAACAGCCCACTCCCAATATACCCCTTGAGCAAGTTCAAAAGGCTTATAAAGAATTCATAAATAGAATCGAAATTTGCGCAGAAGTAGGAGGCAATACATTTGAATGATCATTTCATTTATTTTATTTTTCAACTTAGTTAATTTTTTTGTAATACTTAATTAGATGTTAAGATTAGAATAATTATTAATTACTTTTTGTAGTGATATTTATATATTTTTTTTTTTTTTTTATTTATTTCATTAGCTTATTATTTGATTTATAAGTAATTTATTTTGTTTTCATAAAATATGTTAACATTTAATATTTATACGTTTTTTTTTTGCAATTCTGAACCACTTTTCTAATATTTTCCGATATCATCAAAAATAAGGGTTGTTTTGTCTTGGTTATATTTTAAAGTTTTCAAACAACAGCACACAGCACCCTGTACACAAAATCAAGAAAATTTTATCACTTTTACAGGTTTAAGAACAAGCAGAAGTTTTTATAAAGAATGACTTTTTTTCGAAAACCCAAAAATAAAAAAATGTTTCCTCTCGGATACTTTATATTGGGACACACGTATAAAATAAGTGATTGAAGTTCTCATTCTCATTATAATAAAAACTACTATTATTATAGATGCAGCTGATAAACGAGTACTCTGTTACTTTGCCGACTGGAGTGAGGAAAGGAATACTGAGTATAGATTATTTCCGAAAGATGTAGACGCCACTTTATGCACCCATATTGTTTACGCTTTTGCTATGCCTGACCTTAATGATGGAATTGTGCCTATGGACTTCCTTAATACTTTTACTGAGAGTAAAGCAATTTATTTTTTATTACTTCTTTTTATTATTGAAAATTATCCCACATTAGATTACCGATTTGTAATCAAATATTGACTATATGCAAAGTCTTTAGAGAAATTAAACTAAAGTTGTACCGCTTAAGCTTACGATTTCTTTTAGTCGATCCAAATTCAAGCTATAATTCAAGTAATTTTTTACCCAGTTTAATTTAATTCAATACTATGTAAAAAAAAAAAAAAAAAAAAAAAAGAAGAGAATTATCGTATACACGTATTTATACTCATTACCGTACTCCATTTTTTTTTTCATTTCTTTTGAAAGATAACTATCGTATATACGTATTTACTCATTACCGTACTCCATTTTTTTTTTTTTTTTTCATTTCTTTTGAAAGATAACTATCGTATATACGTATTTACTCATTACCGTACTCCATTTTTTTCATTTCTATTCCAATTTTTACTCAAGATAGCATTCTTGAACTCTGTATGTTATATTTTGCATGCCAGAAATTAAACAACACGGAATATTTGATCACTTAAAATTATTAATTTTTCGTCATTCGTGTTTTTAATAAAACAATAAAGTTTTTTTTTGTTTGTTTGTATTTTATTTTATATATACATTTTTTTTTTTACTCCAGAAAAATATCGCCCGCATAAAGTATTAGATATTTCACTGTGCGAAAAAGTGCGTTATTTCAAAATTGCGCTTGCGCATCTCAGACTGGACATGCGCATAGACCAATGCTCGGCTCGTTTCCTCTGTTCGGTTCGACAGTCTGGACGAGGCTTAAGGTGTCGGCGACAGGCGACAGTACTTTTCACTGTCACTGACACGTGGTAAACATCACCCATGAAATTCCTAAAAGAATATTTTAAACCTCGTCGGTGGAATCACGAGGTTTAACGGCAATGTGACCGGTGACGGCAATGTGACCGGTGACGGCAATGTGACCGGTGACGGCAATGTGCCGTCACTGATGTGTGTAAATCGACCTTAAATCATCAGATTTTTTTATTATGCCTCTACATTTTCATTTTAAAAAAATCACTTTTTCTTTAGGTGGCTCTAATGAATTTTTAAAGCTAAAAACGCAGAAACCCGACTTGAAATTATTTCTTTCAATCGGAGGTTGGGACCAAGGATCCATCAGATTTTCAAGATTAGCTTCAGACCCTGTGAAGAGAACATGGTTCGCTGAATACGCTTGCAACTTCATCAGGGGAGTTGGTTTCGACGGTTTGGATTTCAACTGGCAGTGGCCAGGATTAAGAGAAGGAAGCAATTCTGCTGATAAAGAAAACTTCGTTTTGTTTCTTAAGGTAATTATAAAAATATACGCATTCTGCCAAATTATACGCAATAATAGCATTGGATTAGATTTTATCACGTTTAAAATAAAGCTAATGACCCTGTTCCTCCGATAAAAACGTGTTTTTATTGCTTCCGAGCTTACGTATCAGACATCAGGGAATGTTGTCGGTATAGTGACTGCCTTTTGCTCAATTTTTGCGAACCAACATATCTTAAAAACTACTTGACCTTTAGATTTTAATGAAATTTGAATGGTAGGCCATAATTAGCCCATTGTTTTAGTTCTATATAAGTTTCAACCTTCAGCCCCCATTTGTTTCTCTTCCAAATGAGCAAAATCTTTTTACACTTATATCTTTAAAAGTACTCTCCTGATTTCTACTAATAATAATTGGACGGTTTGTCGATAGTACTATCTGAAGTTGGCTTCAGATAACCCCAGATTAATTTCAAATCCCAGCTCTCATTAAATTTTGCTGAATTGACAGTACCTATCTATAATTTATGTAAAAGAAAAAACAATTTTAACAGATTATTAAATTGGGGGGGGGGGGATAAATATACATATTTGATAATAATAGGTTTCATAAGCATAAAATCATTAAAGTATACGAAATATGACGCGAGGAATATGTGCCACACTAAGTGGTGGACTATTTTTATTTGAAATACAATTAAATATTTCTAGTCAAAGCATGTCGTTTCTAATAATATATTATGGATTTTTATAATTAGAAACAAAAAACAAAGTGTTCACAACGCTGACAATAAATAATTGTTAATCGTCAGACATATAATTAACAGTTTACAGTTCAACTCAAAGAAGGTGGAATCCACATGGATTAATTTTAGCTTTTGAATTTATTTGAAAATCAACTGATCCCTTTTCCTCTTTCAGTTCTATTCGCTACTCCAATTATAACTGACATTATATGTTTTTGTGTGCAGGAAATAAAACGCTACTTTGTTTGGGAAGGTATGTCCACTAATAGAACCAGGTTGGAGTTATCTGTAGTACTTCCTCCATTAAGGGCAGTCTTAACAAAAGGATTCGACATCAATTTTATCCTCGAGTGAGAAGGAGCAAATAATATTTATTTCATTTTTATGTGCTCTTATTCGTGAATATAAAAAAGGTTGCTTTTGTTATTGAATAATAATTTCAAGATAAAAAGAACTTTTTATATACTATGTTTTTAAATTTTCTGTTGAATCGTATGTAATGTTGATAATATAATTGTTATTGTTATATAATATATAATGTTAGTAAAAAAAAAATAGTTCCTAATATATTTACTTCACATAAATTACAACCATCTAGAGAGCTGATCTTAAATCTATAAAAGGACAAATCTTTGTACAACGGATCTCCCCAACACCAAATCTAAACCGTGCCATCGATATATTTGAAATAATATAAATAATATAATCGATAAATAATATAATCGATATATTTCCTGTTTTGCTGTCATTCAATGTTTCTCTTATTTATAAAAATCACAAATTTGAAACCCGTCAAAATGAAGATTGCAAATATGGGGCCTGGCAAAACAAATAAAATAACTTGTGGATTTTTTCCGAACTAACTTTCCATAAAGCAAAATTTGCTGAAAACCAATTAAATTCTGCTGAAAGATGGCTAAAAGTATTAAAATAATGCATTTTAATCGTGTTCTGAGCTATGCTAAAAATGTCTAGCTATTCGGGAAGTTAGTTATAAATCGATTGCCAGATTTGTACCGGACAAACAAACAAACAGACAAACACGAAAGCAAGCTAATAAAAACGTAGTAATAATTACAAGATAAAAAGAACTTTTTATATACTACGTTTTTAAATTTTCTGTTGAATCATATGTAATGTTGATAATGTAATTGTCATTGTTATATTATAATGTTAGTGGAAAAAAATATATAGTTCCGAATTTATTTACTTCACATAATAATGAAAACCATCTAGAGAGCTTTATTTCTTTGTTTACTTTTCGCTGTCATTCAATGTTTAACTCTTAATAAAAATCACAATTTTGAAACCCGTCAAAATGGAGACTGTAAATACTATGGGATATGACAAAACAAATAAAATAACTTGCGGATTTTTTCCGAACTAACTTTTTATACTGCAAAATTTGCTGAAGCCCTAATAAATTCTGCTGAAATATGGCTAAAAGTATTAAAATAATGCATTGTCATCGTGTTCTGAGCTATGCTAAAAGTTTCAAATGTCTAGCTACTCGGGAAGTTAATTAGAAATCGATTGCTAGATTTGTACCGGACAAACAAACAAACAAACAAGAAAACAAGCTAATAAAAACGTAGTAAAAATCTGCCAAGTGTGAATTTAATAACCCGGAGATTCTTAGTATAATAATAATAATATAATAATTATATAATAATAATAATAATTTTGTTTTTTTTCTCAAGAGAAGCTGACTTCTTTAATCTTTTGACTATGGATTATCACTCATCAACGGAGCCTGTGATTAATAATCATGCTCCACTTTACAGGCTCAATGAACCAGATTTCAATAGCGAACTTACTGTGGTAACTGTTATTTTTTTACTAACTATACGATTTGATTTTAGTGAAATTATTTTTATCTACGATTGATACAAAATATAAACATTGTATCTCTGTTTAGATGCGTAGAAAGTGATTCTTTACGTTCTTGTATTCATTGCGCTTGCGCGTTTTTATAATTCCTCTTTTTTTCGCCCTAGGGTGGTAAAAAAGAATCCCCTTTTAAAAATAACTGAGGGGAGTAACAATCTAAAGAAGGTTTACGGAATAATCTTCTTTAGACTGTTACTCCCCTTATCAAAACAGAAGAGGGATATTCATTTGTCCCAAAGAACATTGTACTAAACATCCCTTTTTCTTATTAGTTATTTAGTCAAAGTCATTTTTATTCTAAAACAACATAGGGGAGTAACAATCTAAAGAAGTACCCTTTTTGTTTTGTATTTCACACTTAGAAACTTCAGTTTATAATATATTAAGGTTTTATATTTATTTATTTCATTTTTCTGCATTTTTGCTTAAGGAAATGTTATATGGTTTTCAGGATACTACAGTAAACATGTTTTTGGAAATGAATATTGATCCACAAAAGATGAACCTGGGAATTCCAATGTATGGTCACACTTATTTGCTGGAGAGCCCAATTAGTACAGCTATTGGGTCTAGAGCTGAAGATGAAGGAATGGAAGGGTTTGGTACCAGAACACCTGGATTATTAGCCTATTATGAGGTAATATTTCCCAAAATTATCCATATCACACAATCACACCGCGAAATTACTCTAACAAAAAGAAAACTTCCCTGACCTCATTCGAGTCATACCGGTATTTAACAATTTCGTTTAAAAAGAAAATAGTCTGTCAATTAGTGTGGCACATAGCTTCCTCGTGCCCTATTTCGTATACTTTACCGGTTTTATGATTTTACAACCTATTATTGTCAAAATTGTTTTGATTTTTTTTTACATATGTTAAAGTATCAATTTAGCAAAATTTAAAGAGTCCAGACGGTTGTAATTAATCTGGGGCTATTTGCCGGCTACTTTTTACAAACCATCCAAATTTTATAAAAATGTATGTTTATGCCCTTGTGGAAGAGAGATAAATAGGTGCATATTGTTGAAACTTATAAGAGACCAACAATGGGCTAATTAAACATAAGATCTCAAACTTTCCATTAAAATTGGACGAGTAGTTTTTAAGATATGTTGGTTCACAAAAATTGAGTGACAGACCGATCGACAGATCGGATCCAAAAATGATGTCTGAAACGGATTTATGATCAAAAAACGATTTGAGACAAAAAAAAAAGTTTGTTCTTAGAACGATCACATAGCTTCCGTTACCGTCGCGTCGGTAAGCTCAGAAGCAAAAGTAGAATTACATTTACATATTTACGTCCAAAAATAATTTTGGAATTCTAATATCGGACTGCTATAATTATTGTTAATTAAACTAAATGTATATGAATATTGAAAGCTTAGATTCGGGACTAGTTATCGATTACGGTAGTGAAAAATCATTCTCCTGCGTAGCTTAGATGGAAGAGCGCTATACTGGAAATAAAGAGGCCCGTGGTTCATATCCCGGCACAGGAGTGTATTTTTCACTGTCTGTTTCCCGTAGTTAATAATAATTATAATTTGATTTAAATTAAAATTTTTATCTATATTTTCAAATGTTGATTATATTTAGGTCTAAATGCAGTTTGTACATAAAAGTTAAGTCCAGCTTACTACTCCGTTGACTGTAGAAGCAAGTCGAGAGATACATATATACACAAGTTAACTTAAAGTTAGTAACTTCTAATAAATTTTAACGATGTTTTTATTAGTAAGTTTAAGACAACATAGTAAATAGTGTAGAACTATGTTGTTTCTATTTTCTGAGATTTAAATTCTTATACATATATTCTATTTATGTTTTGGATGTTAATCCTGGGAAAATTAACCTCTAGGAATATGATTTTGTTCTCATATTTAAATGTTTTAGGATTTAGAAAATAATTCATTTTTTATTCAGTTTTAAGAGAATTTTAAATTAATATTTTATTCTATAATTCTTATTAGTTTACCACTTAGTTGATTATTATTGAATTAAAAAGTAAGATAGCTTGTCTAATTACAGATTTGCCAGTACATAAAAGATAACGCATGGTCCGTAGAGTACCCGAACAGAACTGCTATGGGTCCGTACGCTTACCATGAGAATGATTGGGTTGCCTACGATGATGCTGATATTATCAAAAAAAAGGTGAATATTTGTCGTAAAATGTATAACTTTTTTATTTACTGTTGTTTTATAATTAAGTTTGTTTATATATTTAACGGAAATAACAGACTGACTCCAAATTAAGTAATAGTCCGACTTCTTGAGGCTTGAAAAAGAATTACAAAATTAAAATTGAGTTTACAGCGAGCGAATCGTCTTGCGATCTGATTCATCTATGGCCTTCTTTAAGTGGATCCGCAAAATGTTGATTTCAAACCAACTTTTTCGCAACGCTACTTCAAAACTTGTGTGAAACTTTCAACTCCTCTTCTAATTATCATGTTTTTTCATTAACCCCATTTTTCTTAAAAAAAAGTTATTATTTTATTTTAATAATACATTGTATGTATATTATTATTTTACATATATATATTTTTAACTACTGGGATAACTATTTTGTTCATTTTCTACTGTTCGTCCAAGGGAGAAAATCGTTTCGGTATTTTTTGGCAAAATTATTTTTTATATTAGTTTTGTATTTTTTTTTTTTTTTTTTTTTTTTAACTTGGTTTTTTAATGATATATTATTCTACCCTCGTACTAAAATAAAAAAAAATCAATTAATAAAATAAACTCTATGAAGAAAATCAATAAAATAGTATAACTTAATACTGTCAATGCATTGAAATTATTTTTGATGCGTAGAATTTTATAAAGAAATAATAATGAACTATAGCGTAAATTGAACTGTTTAAAAGGTTACTGTTATATCACGAGAAAATATAATCCCTTCAGTAGATAAACAGACCTTTTGGCGTTGCATTAACCTGACTATAGACAGAACGTTGCGTGGGGGAACCAGTGACGACGTCTCTTCGGCTTATAATGAATAAATATATTGTTTTCTGTAAAGCCCGATACGCGCGTCGAACCACTGTGATAACCCACTTTAAAACGTACGCCCCAAGTCTAACATCCACAGCAGTCTACTATGGTTAAACTCGAAAAGAGATAAGGCACATACCTCTAATGATATTAATAAGAGTGTTTGACAGTAAATCTGTTATTCCATGGAAGAAATATAAGATTATTCTATTTAATTATTTATACCTTTTTTTAATATGATAATCGATTAATAATGACGGATTCATCACAAAAAATCCAACAATATATAAAGATCTTTTTACATCTTCCCTGGATAAGAAATTGTTACAGTTTATCTCTTATATTTGGTCAACACCTTCATTAATTAAGCGTTTTCTCCAATAAACCAGAATTATTACCGTTACATGTTGCGCATACCAGTTAAACCAAAACCACTGCTTTAATGTTAATTTGAATAATAATATGTATGTCATGTATTTAATCATGTATAAAAAAGGCATTTCAATAATTTCTTAAACCATCTCTGTTGTTAATTAATTTTACCGGAACCCATGACAGTACTCCTACATTTGTTACATATAAAATAATAGAGTGGAGGATAGCAGACATCAGTTAATTATTTGAAGTCGATATTTCAAATAGTTTAGATAAAATAATATTTAATTTATTGTGCTTCTAGGTACAGTATGCCAACCGCAGAGGACTGGGGGGTATCATGCTTTGGACAATAGACCAGGATGACTTCAATGGCAGCTGCAATCTAAGTTTCCCTCTAACCAGAGCCGCTAGAGAAGCTATCGACGAACCAACTGCATCTGAAGCAACTCCCATCATTCCTCATCCCCCTCTTTCCGCAGGTGCTGAAGGGATTGATGTTGATATTGCCTTAAAAAATGGTATGGAACCAAATAATTTGATTTCATCAATCCAGCCCCTTAATCAATACCAGGGCAATCCTGCAAATACTCAACCCCCTATGGTACCACAATTTGCACAAAGTCAGAGCATTCCACTACCTATGCAAAATATGTTCACAGTGTCACAACCTCGGCCACCTGTAACTGTTCAACCTCCAGTGGCAATTCCATACAATCAACCACCTGTGCAACCTCCATCCATTTCCTCACCAACGCAGTATATTCCACAACCAGTGCAATCACCCGTTGTCCCCACTTATAATAGCATTAGTTGCATGGATAATTCATGCTTCTTCAGAGATGGCTGGATGTTAAATAATATATTTAAAACTAATCAAAGTTTTCGCATGAAATTATCAAAATTTCAAATTAATAAGAATAATTATTTTAATCAGGAGCCCACACACGGGGTAGCCTCTGGGGGTGCAGGAGGCTGAAGCTCAAGTAAATTGTGGAGCTTTAATTACCCACATTATAATATGCGCCTTTTTATGATATGTGTTAAATTCATTTAATAGGGGAGTTTGTAAACAAATACATACATAAAAATAAAAATTATTTGTCTTGTTAAAAAACTCAAAGACGTGATTCGACTTCCGGCGCTGGGGAGAATTTTTATCTCCAACTCTTCTCTTGGATTTCTCTCAAGAGGTGCATTCTATTTAATTTTAACTTTCTTGAAATATTTATTATTTCATTAAGTTCTATTTATTTATTTTTTATTATTTTTTGTATTGTAGCTTATTAATATTAAATTATTTTGTAATTCACTTTAAATTATTGTTTTATGTGCCATGTTTAATTATCAAGCATTAATATTAAAGTTTAAATAAATAAATTTAAATGAATCTTATTATTTCTAATCTCGTATATAATATGAATTTGTAAGCATAATATATACGAGTAAACACAGTATATTTGGAGAAAAAGTAATGCCTTGATGTATAAACTTCATGTAGATCAAATTACACGTAAGATTTCGACTTAAAATTGAAATGAGAGGTTGTTTTGATATCTTTTGAAAGATGTCAAATCTAAACTGAGGCAATAGAGGAAATATTAGTGAAACCTCCCTCTTTCCACATTATTGAAACCCCCCTTTTCCCACAATAGTGAAACCACCCTCTTTCCATAATAGTGAAACCACCTTCTTTCAACATTAGTGAAACCACACTCTTTCCACATTAGAGAAGCCACCTTTCATCTGCAAGCGGACCTATTATGCGGAGTCAGTGCTTCATAGACCTTTCAAGTATAATAACGTTTCTTTACTATAAATATTTAAAACCGTACTAACTAACTCCGTGGTGAAACAGCCAGTGGCGTGTAGGTAGGGCCTAGGCATGCCAAAGAGCTTATCCAACTATATATGTAACGTGTTACTCTATCAGCTGTACAAATCTTACAACAATTGACATAGGCAACCAGTAAGTCACCACTTCACATAAGCAGCTACCTACTTATATGGCGATGCTTGGTGAACACCGACGAAGGGAGAAAGGAAGGGTCTGGTCTGGCTATTGAATCTAGATCACAATTTAAGCTGTGCCCACGCTCAATGCTGTTTAAATTTATTGATAGAAGAGCTGCCCTCTTATACAAGCTATCGAGGACCCTTAAATTGGCTGCTTTATCTTAATCTGTCCTTTACCTTAAGCTTGAAAACCAATATATTTTCTGCTAAATTATATATATATTATATATATATATATATATATATATATGAATGGAGCAGTAAATAAATTTCTGAGTAATCCTACTCGGACTCACCTAAAACTAAATAACAATCCTCAGTATATCTGGTCCCGATCCCAGAGATAGGAGACATGTTTCACACTGATATGATAACTACATCGAGCAAATGTGTAAATGATTAATCTCTCCGTCCTGCAATGACCGGCTTTTGTTAATCGGGACTTTAAAGAAATAATAATCATAATTTCTCGTAATAACAACAAGAGCTAGAGTACTTTACATTCTAACACTACCTTATCACTTCACTGTTCAATGTTGGGTGCTATGACTCTCCCTATCAGTGTCGGGGCTGCTTTTTGTGGAGATGTAGTGTAATTTCCTACATTGAGTTTATGAATCAAAAGGCAGTATACATTTATTTATCATGGAAAGAATACATTACATTAATTTTCATTTTGAAAATTTAGAGAGTACGAAAATCCTACATTGGTCAATATACAAAACAATGGTGGGTATAAAATTATAATAATCAACTTCTTATAGTAAAGTGGAAACCGTTTCCATTTGACACGTTGTCAAAAGAATTTTAAAAGGAAGTTAAAAAAAAAACTGTCCGGCTGAATTTTTCTCTATTAAATAAAAAAATGGACTAATTTATTTTTGGTAGCAAAATTACACTGTAAGTCTCATCGTTTAGATCAAATCATCCTGTTTTAAAAAACAAAACATATAGGGAAAAGGGAAAATTGTAATCATATAAATCCAAGTAGCAGTTAAAAGAGAACGGGAAATTATAAAAATACTCCTCCCAGCCGTAGAGGGAGAAAAAGTGGAAGATGTCTCCTTCCTTTCCAACTTACGCTATAACACCTCTCTTAAAGAAGGTTGATATATCTCTATTTTCTACTACAACCCTAGGTTAGTATATTATTAACTTTATTACTCAATAGACTTATTTTATTTTCAAAAATGTTTTAATAATATAGAGATAATATTATTAATTATTATTATTATTTCTTGGACCCGACACTGAATCAATCCACCAGTTTGCAGTGTGCTGTGATTAAAAAAACAAAGAAGAAGAATTCGTTTAGAAGCATAAAAAAATATATTTATTATAATAAATTTATTGCAATTTCAAATCTCGTTAATTTTACCCTTTTTTGCATTATTCTTCTAAATGAAAAAAGTAGTAATTTAAAAGATAAGTTAAATAATTACAATTAACAAAATAAAGTTTAGACACAGTAAAACGATCTACTTATTTATAATTTGATTAAATGATCTAGGATTTAGACTTTTAGAAATAAATGGTTCAAAGTAATTATATTATTAATTTTATTGTGAAATTTCGCCTGTTTTCCTCCCTTCCTTTCCAATAGTAACTTATAAGCATTTATAATTTGATTGTTTAGGCATGGAACTAAATGAATTTCAACTTACTTTATACTAAAAAAAATTATAATTACCAGTTCATTGAAATTGGTTGAATTTTACTTTTACTATTAGTCAAGTTAAATCCAACCAAAGTGGTTTGGACTATAATTGATAGCTAATAAAATTCCAACACTTTTTGGTCCTTTGGGCAGGATATTTTTTGGCACATTACTCGTTTTTGTGTACCTTACGGTTCGCATTTAAATCAGGTTAAAGTTTTTTTAATCTTTTTCTTATTTTTTTCATTTTATTTATATAATTTAAATGTCTTAAAAAAAGTCCTTTAGAATTAATTTGAGATTTATAAAGAAAAATCACTAACTTTTAACTATGTATATTTTTAGCAATAGAGCAATAGAATGGTTTCGACTCTTTATGATAACCATATTGTTTTTGAAGTGATCAATTTAAAATAAATAAAAAATAAATATCACTAACAGTATAACTAAGTACAGTTAGTACAGTGCTATTGTGCTGTTTTAACAAAAAAATAACCCCTTTTTATACATTTTAGTTACCATTTGAAATAAAAATGCATACAGAAAAAAAAAAAAAAAAAAAAATAGGAACATACATATGTATACAATATACATTTTAACAATTGGCGAATTAACTGAGAAATTGTAAGTACAATTTGTTTTACACATCTCTATGTGTTTGAACTGACTAACGTTAAAGTCCTAAAACTGTGTATGCTATAATTAAAACAAAACAAAATAAAACTGGCCTATTCCCAATTAATTTTGGAATTGATTTAACTCGGAAGGAAGGAGTTAGAGGATAAACACTCTCTAACGGCTTGTTTGTCTTCTAATGAAGGAGGAAGTATTGGACGCCTGCAAAGTCCACCGAAAAGTCCAAGGATGTCCATTGCGTGTTTTAAAGCTGGCACTCCTAGCTCTGCCAATAACTAAAATATATAGATAAGTTAATAATTATATGCCTGATATGTTACAAGAAATTAAAACAATTGTGACCCAATTACAATAATTCGGCAGCTTTAGAGGTTGCATTTACATGTATATTCATCAGGTAAATATTTATTTAATTTATACCTAACACACCAAAGAAAACAAGTCGAAATTAAAGAATCAATGTTCGTAGACTTCCATAGTTATAAAAATGAAGTTCTAGGTTTTAGGTCAATGAATTATTATAACCACGTTTCGATAAGTCGTTTGTGTTATAGACGAAGTGAGAATTATAAGTCATTACGTCAAATAATTGTAACCCCAATCGAATAAAACTGGAGCTAACTAACGGCGACATGGTAATTTTGTCCAAAAAATTATATGTGTCGAGTTTCAAAATGATATAATTTGGCATTTTGAATAAGGGTGTTGGAAATGAATATTCATGCTTATTGCTTATATGGCATGTTGCATGTTACAAATAATTGTTAAGGTCTTTTCAGGTAGATAAAGAATATGTAAGTTTTCCAGGTGGCCTAATATAAACCAAATATGGCCGATATAAGAGCAAAATGCACCGCATTGCTAGTATAAATACCGTATTGCTTCAAATATAACACGTACTTTTATCTTGTTTTTGCATCGCTAAAATCAGGATGCGTCTTATATTCCAGGTGTAACACATCCAAAAACCCTTTTCCTACGAACTTTTCTTTCCAGAGTACCGTTGAGATCTTGATTTTACTTGTTATTTTCAATTCTCTTTCTTTTGCCGGGATATCACTGTCCGGGTCCTCTACTTCATCAATTTTCAGGAATTCTAACATGTTTAATTTCTGATGAGATTTTGGTTGAAAGGGGTTCCGATGTATTTATTTCTTGTTAGCTTCAAAATTGTATTTTCAAAATGTAACCTTGCTATTTCTCTGCCAGCATGTCGTTTGTCTTAAATCTCAATAAAGATTCAAATGGGCCTTACATCTAATTAAAGATTCAATATCCATGGTAGACTGTCTAAATTTGACGTCTGAACAAGTTGTTAAAACAGAGAACGGAAGATTTTCCCTTTGAAACAGGGTGCGTCTTTAATTTAATGCATTATTGTTACGAAAATCGGGATGTGTTTTATATTCGAGGGCGTCTTATATTTGATGCAAGATCGTATAAATAAATGTAACATTTGAATTATGCAAGTTTTTACCAGTGTATCAGGATGACATATTCTACGTTGAAGTTCAGTGGCCTTATCTAAGGTCCCTTCTTTGTACTGATGGTAAATAGAGGCAACCTCGTTTGGTAGGGCTCCAGCCAATCCATTAATACCTCCTGAGCAGCCTATAACCAAAAGAAAGATCTTAACGTTCATTTCTATAACAGCAGTAGCAGTACACTAATTGTAATTGTGTGAAACAAGAAATAATCGTGTTTGTATTTACCGTTTATGAGAGCCGGTAAGAGGTATCCTGCAGACCCGATAAGCACATCGAAGTTATGGCCTTTGGTCCTTCTGGCTGTGTTGGCACATTTTCTCACCTGCAAACAAAACAAAAGTTAACGCACATTTACAAAATTCTAGCTTGATGTTGGGATACACCCAACACAGCAGCTCCTGCACTAATTTTTATCTCATATAAAAAGAAGTATTGTGATGGAGAGAAAATTCGATTTTGAGATTTTGATGGATTTTTACGTTTTGATGTCCCGTGTGTCAAAAAAAGTGTTTTTTAAAAAATGTCTTTCTGTCGTATGTCGTCTGTGCAGACGAAATTTTGCATACATGTTTAGAAAAATCAATCCCGGAGGCGAAATCGAAAAATGAATTTTAGCTCCAAATTTGGGGGCGCTAGCCCACAAACACGCAGAAAAAAAAACGTGAAAAAAAATACTTCTCGAAAACAGTTCCGACGGTTTTGAATACAAAAATTCTAAAATATAGTCCATTTAATACGAATCTAACGATATAAGCCGTTTTCCCGGGATACATTTTTCCTGTTAAAAAAGCTTAAATCAAAAATAATTTCTGACTATCTAAGAACCGAATTAGAATGGTGTTGTTTGGTGTTTGTATAGTGTTTAAATCCATGTAGTATTTATACATTTGAGACGTTTAGTTAAACGTAAACTTACGTCAGAATCCTTTACTGCTCTAATGTTGGGATGCTGTGCTAACTTAGCCAGAAGATTGGTACTGATATCAATGCCGCTAACTACAGGCATGTTGTAAATGACGATGGGCAAGCCACCTTGATCTGCAACAGTCAGGTAATGCTGCTTCAGGGCTTCATCCTATAAAAACAAACGAACAAAACCAATGTTATAAAATACTTCCACGTTCAGTGGAACAATTTGTATTTAGATGAAGATCTCATTCTAAGAACTAGATTTCAGAGACAATGCAATACTTTTGAGTTTGAATACTAAATTAGTTCATTGTCTTTTTACTCTTTAAACTCTCTTTTTATTATTCTTGGTAGTTATACCGTCATTCTCCTTCTGAAGTAAAATGGTGGCATGATAAGAACCGCATCTGCACCTGCATCTGCCATTGCTTTAGTTAATTCGCAGCATGCAGCGGTAGCTGGAATGTAAAAGAAAATATATTTTAGAAAAATAAAAATTAACATTATCATGTTCAATAATCATTTTTATGAAGTATAAACGTTTAAACAGGTAAAATCGAAGGTTAAGACTAGTGAAATAGAAGGTAAAATGGAAGTTTAAAATAGCTTATAGGCAAATAAAATTACAGTAAAACGTTATAGGGTTTTATAGGGTAGGTTAAATTGTTAGCAAAGACTATTATAACGACAGCATGAGCCTAAAAACCGTTGGTGGCAGATAATGTACTCAAAGAATATAATATCTTTGCTGACTTAAGTCTTAAAATGGACAAGAATGTGAGCACATCAAACTGGCATTATACGTAAGTTAAACTACAAACAATATATTGCATGCTAATACTTTGACTTGATAACTGAAATTAATTAGTTAAGTTTGTCATAAACTTATCCAACTATAAACACTGTCGAATAGAATCCTATAAAAGGGATCATGCTTAAGTCATCTCCTTGTAGCAGAGTATACAGATGTTTACAGCTTCTGCCACATTATATCCTGAAATTGTCAATTTTAGGGTTATCAGGTTGTAGTATTAACGTGTCAACTGATTATTGGAAAGCTGCTTTTACACACTTTTATTGTATGCACAATTTAAATTCCTCGACTATACATTCCTATAGGAATTTTCGAAATTTGCTTGGTTCGATTAAAATATGTGTTTTATCTTTTATACTGTAGGTACACATTTATAAAATATGAAAAATGTATTTACTTCCCTTATCAAAGTTATATCTAAAGCAATAAATTAACGAATTTTCATTTATACAATTTAATTACTATTTCCAATATGTTTAAATCCAGGTATTAATGGTTTAGGCGGTTGTTCTGTTATCGTTGTTTGTTTAAGCTTATATAAAGCTTTGAATTTATGTTTTGTCCTATATAAAAGTGGACTTCATTATCATTTTATTTATTTAATATTCTTATCACTTCACCTCTGAATGATCGTTTTATAAAATTAATTTTATTTTTTTCCACATTTTCGGGGTTTACTTTCAATAGATTGAATTAATGCTTATCCTAATAAGGTTACTCTTATTATCTTTTAATATTTTTTTATCAATAATTAAATCATCAGTTCATTTACAATTTACAGACAAACCTCGATTTATGAAAATTCGATCTTATGAAATAATTATTCTTGAAATTTTATTATTTAATAAACATTATAATTATCGATTTTATTTACCTGAAACGCTTCCGGTGGAAAAGTTGCATACCCAAGATTATTCATGTTTTTAAAGAAATAATACATATTATATGTATGAGTTTATTGTGAATATTGAAAAGGAACTATATGCTAAGAAATACAGACTTTATAATCATTTAAAAATGTAGACACTTTTTTGTGAGATCCTGTTAAGTATGTATATAAAAATATCTCAATTTGTGTGAGTGAGAGACACCAAGGGATGTCCCAAGATGAGTAGAATATACTACTCAATAATATACTACTCATATAATATACTACTAATAATCTTGGGGGTGTCCCACGCAAGTGTGGCACATAGAAACTGTGTTCCAACATCAGACATTACGTCAATAAGATGTTGGCTCGGCATTACGTCTGATGTAGGAACACTGTCTCTCACTCACACAAATTGTGTTGCTTATTGCAGTGTGCAAACACGGCATTACATTGCTGATATAAAAATATACTTAAACATATCTGGTAGCCAATCTTGGCTACATATTCATATCGGCCTACACATCAGTCTTTAGAACTATTCTAAGTAAATAGGTAAGTGATTTGAAACTTACATTCTGCAGTGGAGCCGGCAATTACAGGCCTGGAAGGATGCGTGTGTTCCCTGACAAACTTGACAAGCTCAATTTTCTCTGATTGGCTCAGGTAAGGAGACTCCCCGTTGGAACCTCCAACCACGTAACCTGAAACATCAAATAATAAATACGTTTGCTTTCTTTTTGGGTTTTGAAAAAAATAAATGTTGATTTGAAAATAACTTGTGTTTTAAGATTTCTTTGTAAAGATTGATTTAGGTATGTCTAAAGAATAGATCTTTGGGTTTGTTTTCAACTCAACTCTACCGTTTTATTACGAGACATTTTGCACTCGTGATCCAGGTGGGCATCGAACATGAGATATCGAAAAATAAAAACCAGACGGCAGCGAAGAAATAAATAAGAATTGTGAAAAAAAATCGCAAACATTAAAGAAAGACAGTGTCCTGAATTATATACAGGGTGGTCCAAAAGTCCCCCCCCCCCCCCCCCCCTCTTAACTTTTGAACGGTTTGAGATAAATTAATGAAACTTAGGGGATCTCTACCATGCAAAGGGAAGTTTGTTTTCATGCAACCGCGCTGTAGGGGCAACCTCCCATTTTGCCCCCAGACCACCTAACATCAAAATTTTGTCCTAGAATGTATATTTTTGATAGCAGATTTAGATTCTACGGCAAAAAATTAAAATATTTTACTTCAAACTTTTTTTTCAACCTCTAATATTTTGCCCCCTGTAGGGGGGCAAAGGTATAAAAATTGTAGATTTCAGCGCCTGGGGGCAAAATGGAGGTTGCCCCTAGTACGCGAGTGGATGATTAAACACTTCCCTTCACATGGTACAGATCGCTCAAGTTCCATGACTTTATTTCAAACCGTTTAGATTTTATATCGATCTAAGTGTTATTTTTTTTACTATTTCGGAAGGGTTATTTTGCTATCTTTGCCCCCCTGTAGTAGGCAAAATATAGGAGATAGAAAAAATAGTTTCAAGTAAAAGTTTATTATTTTTCACCGTAGAATCTAAATATGCTATCACAAATATACACTCCAATTTGAAATTTTGAAGTTGGGTGGCCTGGGTGCAAAGTGGGTGGTTGCCGCTAGTACCCACTGCAATCACCCGATTGCATGAAAACAAACTTCCCTTTGCATGGTATAGAGATCCCCCAAGTTTCATTAATTTATCTCAAACCGTTCAAAAGATAAGAGGGGGGGGGGGGGGGAAGCTTTTGGACCACCCTGTAGATTTCTACCAAAAACCCATACTCACCTCGTAAATGAAATTCAATAGCTTCTATGATACAAATTATTGAGTAGAAAGCTGTCTCTTACGAAACCATTACCTCTAAATTATAATCAACCTAACCTAATACTAAAAGAGAATTGAGTGGAATCGTGTAATCTAAAATAGCTATTTTCAACCAAAAAATAAAATTAAACCGTTAAATTATACCAAGTAATGTTGTATAGGCGATGTGCCAATGCCGTTTAAGTTGAAAAGAATGTTAATGATACATTTTTACGACCATATGGAATATAGTCATTCAAGAGATACCCAACATTTTTTTTAAAATACAATTAATTTCTTAAAAGGCAATTCTCTTAAAAAATATGTTAAAAATCAAGGTTATCGAATATAATATTTGGCTAATGAGCTTTTTTAAGTTACTACATTCTTTCCACTTTCTAAAAGGTTCACTATAATTTAGACAAATTGTATCTATATAAATAAATTCCAAATACCACTGATTCACTCACTCACTCATCATGATATCTTTCTGGATGCCATATATGAAAGGTAATTCAGAAAAACATATTATTATCAACATTGAATAAATCAGCAAGAAATAAAGGAAATGAAAAAGAAATCAATCCTATAAATAGAAGAAAGCTTTCATATATATATATTGATACTATATTTAAATCCCACAATAACTCATTTAATTTATTTATTTTTAAACGAATAATATTTAAACACAGGTGTTCAACAGGTGGTTGATTACTTTTTGTTTTAGATTAAAATATAATTATATATATATATATATATATATATATATATATATATATATATATATATATATATATATATATATATATATATATATATATATATATATATATATATATATATATATATATATACAGGGTGATCCAAAAGTTCGGCAACGGCTTAATATCTCCGGTTATAATTAAGATATTAAATTCCCGTTTGCGGGTATCTTAATCATTTGTAAAAAACTACTTTTTTGGTGGGTAACTATTTTTTCCGTCATATTAGTTGCCGCCATATTGGATTCAACTTTGAAATTTTAAATTGGAACACCCATAAAGTGCTACATTTTTGGAAAGGTCTTGAAAAAAGAAAACATTTACCGCAAACCCGAGCTTTCTATCTACTTCCGTTTCAAAATGGCTGACACTCAAAGTTAAAAAATGTACTCTTTTTTTTATTATTCTCAATAGTTTAGTTAGAAATAAAAAAATCGGTCCGAGACAACTCAGACTAACTTTCTCATATAATCTCTTTCCCTGATCCCAGAAAACCTAGTTCGTTATATCAAGTCATAGTTTCCGAGATATTGATGAAAATAAATCTCATTTGGTTGAAAATTGAAAATAAAAAGTAAACAACCACCTGTTGAACACATTTTAAATAATATAAATTAACTAAGCATCACGTAGGTGTATTATTGAAGCGAGCCTAATGCAATAAATATTTAATTTTATATTCATGTTTCCTGGGATCTGGGGCCGAGATTATATGAGAAAGTTTGTCTGAGTTGTTTCGGACCGACTTTTTTATATCTAACTAAACTATTGAAAATAAAAAAAAATCATTCTTTAAACTTTGAGTGTCCGCCATTTTGGAACGGGAGTAGATAGAAAGCTCGGGTTTGCGGCAAATGTTTTCTTTTTTTTAAGGCTTTCTAAAAATGTATCACTTTATGGGTGTTCCAATTTAAAATTTCAAAGTTGAATCCAATATGGCGGAAAAAATGATTACCCACCAAAAAAGTAGTTTTTTACAAATGATTAAGATACCCGCAAACGGGAACTTAATATCTCAATTATAACTGGAGATATTAAGCCGTTGCCGAACTTTTGGATCACCCTGTATATATATATATATATATATATATATATATATATATATATATATATATATATATATATATATATATATATATATATATATATATATATATATATATATATATATATATAGTATATAGTGATTGGAAAAAAGGATATAATGGTTGGAAACAGACCGATAGACAGATACGAGACCAAAAGAGTCTGCCAATTTGTGTGGACGAATATGGTCACATGAGATTTGGATCTGTTTCAATTTCCAGTAGGGTCACACTTATTTTTAAGTAATATTAAATTTACGCAGACAGTTAAAATTAATATGGGACCATTTGTGGACTACCTTTTGGCAAAATCATCTAAAAATTCTCAAAATTGGATAAGTATTAATCTATCGTGGTTTGCAAAAATGTTAAACGATAGACCGACAGACAGACTTGAGACCAAAAATGTTCGCTGATGCCTGAAACGGAATTATTTTAAATGCTATAGGAAATCACAATGTTATTGTTATCTACGGTAAGCTCGGAAGTAAAATAATTTTTAATTGACACTGCATTCATTTGAGCATTCATTTTTTTTTTTTTTTTTTTTTCTAAGCAGTAATATCCGGCTATGATGCAACAAGTTATCATCTTCAGAGACAAACACAGGATAAAGCAAAATGTATAGCTAATTATTTATGGTTTTATCAGTTATCTGATAGTGACCAACTAAAGTTGCCTAAATCAGCCAAAGTAGTAAACATTAACAATAGAGATAGTTTTTTATTATAAACTCAATTTTGGCCGTTGAGTTTTATTTAGGTACTACTATCTGAAGGGGTGGGAGTAGTTTTTCGAAATCTCATGAAGACAGTGACCCTCCTCTTGTTTTGAAGGTCAATTGTGCAAAATTGTATCAAGTTTGAAACAAAATTTTAAATTAGTATAAAAAAAAAATAGACCGACAATCTTTTTGAAGTGAAACTTCTTTGGCGGCGGTAGAGTGAATTTTTTCATATAGTAAGTTTGCGATTCGAGACTCGTCCAAGTGTAACATTTTTTCAGATTAATTGTAATATATCTATTTAAAGACCAGCAAATCAAAACAAACGTTTATTTTTATTGGAATAAATGTGGTTGCCTTAGAGTAGCAATATATATATATTTATTTCAATTAAATTTCCCATAACCATTTCTTAATCCTGAAATAATAAATTCGTCAAAAAATGAAAGAGAGCAATGCATTCTAGAACTTAAGTTTCACTTCTAATGCGTGAGAGCCTCACACATATTATTTTTTTTTATATAAAACGAGCCGTTAAGCCCGTGGCAACGAGCTTTATTTTATATTTAGAAAAAAGTCAAATTTAGTCATTTAATTTAGATATCTATTTAGATAAGTAATTATATCTATTTGAAGAGCAACAAATCAAAACAAACATTTATTTTTATTGTTATATCTGTTTGAAGAGCAACAAATCAAAACAAACATTTATTTTTATTGTTATATCTGTTTGAAGAGCAACAAATCAAAACAATAATTTATTTTTTATTGTTATATCTGTTTGAAGAGCAACAAATCATAACAAACATTTATTTTGATTGGAATAAATATGGTTGCCTTTGCTTAGCAATAAAAAATTAGTTCGAGGGACACTACTCGATTATATAAATGATATGTACATACTAGATGAGTAAGTTTCAAAAACTCTAGGTAGAAACAGAAACAACTAATCTCTAAAATGCCGGTTTTGCATTGGAAAGTTAGTGTGGTTAGAAAGGGAGTTTTAACTTTATTCTTAAAACAAGAAATAAAATAAATGATAAAATTTGTTACCTGCTATCTTTGTCCTTTCGTATATTTCCAAATTGTGCTTCATAGAATCGTAGCATATCTTCTGTTTGGTGTTATTCATGAACGTCGTAACTAATGGTACAAACACACCTTTCAACGAAACATCCTTAGGTGCGGAAGTAGAAGCCTGACGAGAAGCGATATCATCAGCTCTGGGTGATAAGTCATGATGAGAGGAAACGATGCTTCTTGAACCGACCTTAGGAAGGATGAATTTTCCTGAGCCAAAGATAAAGTTAACGTTCCTTACCGCCATGGTTTCAGGGGTTGATCTGATGCCTGAAGACAACTCTTGGTTACGTAAAGGTAGGGTGTTACTTTACTATCCCCACTCCCACTCAAACCTGTCCTTGATATACGATATTATCTATGGGTATCGATTTTCAATTTATATAATCTTTGTTTTGATTATCGAAACTGTAAAGGGAAAATTAAAACAATAATAAATTCCATCCAACGACACAATTTAATGTGTGTTTGTGTATATTGCACCTTATTCAGTACTGTTAATGTGTTAAAAAGACCGACCTAAAAAAAATTGGATTTTATTTGTTTACAATAAAATAGAAATGAAATGAGGCTCATTATTAGATTTTGAAGAACTTAATCTGCTGACAATTGGACGCAAATCTACTAAATCTGCTAACCAATGGACGCCATTCTATTTATTCTACTGACCAATGGACGCCATTCCACTTAATCTACTGACTAAATTGACGACTAATCTTTCCGATTCGATTCCCAGAGACAATGAAACATGTTTTTACCGATAACCACATGAAGTATGTAGTATGTAGTATGTGTGTAATGTGACTGAATCCTCATTTCTGTGATATCCTTATTTGTTTGTGTTTGTTTTTAATTACATAAATAAAATATACCGCTTCGACTCAATGTACGTGATTTTTAAACATTTTTATGTTATTTATCTTCGATAATAATTTAATCCCGTTTTTATTTATTTTATACTATTATTTTTTTTTGGTTATTTATCTATAGTGTATATGCTAATATGAGAAAGTAAACAAGTAAGGCGCGCTTCACGTAAGTACGTGGGGCGATAATCGCCGGTTTCTGTACATTAAAGTTAAAATTATTAAGTGTATTATAATTACACTAATTTTAATAGTAATATTCTTTTTCTACTCTTCAAGACCTTTAAATGTATGTATAACATGTTATGGTAACTAAAACAATGTTTAGTCACCCGTACATATTGGCCGCCATCTTAAAACTTTTAAGTGTAAAATTTTAATAAATGCATATTCTTTTTCTACACTTCAAGACCTTTAAATTGATGTATATAACATATCATGGTGACTAAAAACTTTTTATTTAGTCGCCCACCATATTGGCCGCCATCTTGAAAATATTAAGTGTGAAAAGTCCAAAATGTGTCCAGTTGTCTCAAATGCTGAGATGCACCTGTGTGCCGAATTTCATGTTCCTAACTATAGTAGTTTATGAATTGTAACAAGCAACGGACAGACAGACAGACTGACAGAGCCGTTATATAAGGTTTCTTTTGTACTTTGTACAGAAACCTAAAACTGAATAAGATTTAATCTTGACTTATAAAAATAATTAAAGAGTTAAAAAAACTTACGAATACAATTTATATTACAGAATAGTGGTCACTATTACTTAATAATTAATCTCTCTGTCACATTCACAATAAAAAAAATGTAATTGACCATTTGAAAAAGATAATCATTTGACCAAATTTTTAGAATATAAAAAAGCTTCTTAAGAAAATTTGATATACATGTAGTATAAAAAATAAAAATAATAGTATAAAATATAAATGTGAATGTTGGTGCACTTGGTGAGACTGAATCAATTTTAAAACATTGAGGAAATATAGCACTGAGTATTGAATTGGACTAGACAAGTTAATTAGCAAGTCAAATTATATCTATTTACTCTACACTCTACACTTTGATATTTCAGTTGCCTACGTCCGAAAAAAAAAATTCTAATCCAATATAATTTGATTTCTGATTCTAAACTAAATTGGTTTAGAAGATTTTAAATTAAATTTCTGATATCTTTATTGCAATCTGTTTATAATAATCATAATTATAAAAAATTCGTTGTATCTTATCAATATAATATTCTTGAGATAAAAAAATATTGATAAATAATAATACATTTAAACTTTTTTTTCGTTCTTACAAAACAGTACGCTACAAGGAGGCCCGAGGCCAAGTTACCTTAAATGCGGAGAACTGGATGTACCGATCTAAATGCCCCCATACACGATCAAACATTTTGCGCAAACCTGATGTCGGGCAAATTTAGGCCATACACGTCAAACATCATGTTTGAGCAAACATCAAACAGCCCTTACACGGTCAAAATATTTGCGCAAACATTTTGAAATAGAAGAATAATAGGAAAAATAGATAAATAACATAAAAATAAAAGATTTTACCCTTAATTAATAACTAGTAGTTCTGTGAACAGTAGACCTTGCGAAAATTCGAAAAAAATTAAACGCAGACAGAGGGTCCATTTAAATACGGATTTAAAGGTATAAGTTGATTTCCCGATAAAAATCTAGTTCCTGTGAAAATAATTTTAAACACGGACAGTGAGAGGTGGGGTTCGATTCCCCACTGAGGTGAAGTTATTTTTATGGTATTTATAAAAATTTAATTCGGAAATAAACCATAAAAATATATTTCAATTGCTTAAAGGATAAATAATAACCCGAGGCGAAATCGATAAATTAATATAAGCTATAAATTTGGGGGCGCTCCCCCTCAAAAACTCTGAAAAAAACATTATTTCTCGAAAACTATTCCAACTATTTTTAATTAATTTTTTTTTTAATGTAGTCCATTTAAATACGAATCTAACGGTATATGTCGTTTTCCCGGGAAAAATCTGGCTTCTGAGAAAATAATTTTAAACGCGGATATTGAGAGGCCTGGTTCGATTCCCTGCTGGGAAGGTTATTTTTATGGTAATTCTAAACATTTTTTAAACAAATAAACCAAATACATCGATTTTAATGTCATAAAGGAACGAACATCTATTCCAGATTTCAAGAAAAAATAAAAACATTTTTTTTAATTAATAAAAAATGTTGTTATAAAAAAAAAAAAAACTATATATGTATATTTATTTTCCCAACTTTAATTAACATTCATGCCAAATTTCAAGATAATCAAAAAATAACTTCTTTTTTTTTTTTTTTTTTAGATTGTAAAATGAAATTCATTAAATATAAAACTCATACGTTGTTTTTTTATGACTTCAAAGAACATCCATGCCAAATTTGAAGAAAATCGAATAAAGCGTTTGGCCGTAAGCGCGTAACAAACATTTTCAGACGAAATGCAAAACGGTCTAGTACCTGGGGAAGACTGGAGAACAAAAAAGTCAAAACATAGACCTCGCTTCGCTTGGTCAATAAATAATACGTGGAGTCCAAGCGGTATATGTAATTATAAATAGTACTACTTCAAAGAGAGGAATCAGTCAATTTACACTCCTACATGATTATCGGTGATAAAGCAATGTGTAAAGAACTCGTCGAGCTGAACTAGCGACTAACTAAAGTGGTCCAAACCGGTTTATATTCAATATTAGCTGATTAATTTGTTTGACAATACTATGTTTGACCCTCTATCTTGGTATGAATGAATGAATGAATGAATGAATGTTTATTTGCTCATAAGTACAAGACTCTTAGCAAAGGAGTCCGGCCTAACAATAATATAAATGTTTAACCAATATATCATTATATAATTAATACATCAAGAATAGGGAATAAACAAATACCTATATCAATAATATGCGTACACACATACATACATTCCAACTTACATACATATACAATATACATATGTGTATGTAAAAAGAAACAAATAGAAATAAAAGTTAAGTATAAACAACTGTACAATAATAAGAATAAAGATAAATTCCGACGTAATTATTATTTTATAAACAGATAATAATCTTTGCTTAAAATTAAAAACCCTTGTATCTTAACTAATAATAATAACAATGAAATAAAAGTAGTAGAAATGAAAATGTATCATTTACACACATACTTTGTTTACACATATTTTTCATATTGGCAATAGTTGAATAAAGTGTATAAAATTTATTGAAGTTATTTAAGAAGTTGCTGATCTGAGTTTTAGTGAACTATCTACATAAAAGAATATGTTATTTAACTTATAATTTTAAACGCGGATATTGAGAGGCCTGGTTCGATTCCCTGCTGGGAAGGTTATTTTTATGGTAATTCTAAACATTTTTTAAACAAATAAACCAAATACATCGATTTTAATGTCATAAAGGAACGAACATCTATTCCAGATTTCAAGAAAAAATAAAAACATTTTTTTTAATTAATAAAAAATGTTGTTATAAAAAAAAAAAAAACTATATATGTATATTTATTTTCCCAACTTTAATTAACATTCATGCCAAATTTCAAGATAATCAAAAAATAACTTCTTTTTTTTTTTTTTTTTAGATTGTAAAATGAAATTCATTAAATATAAAACTCATACGTTGTTTATTTATGACTTCAAAGAACATCCATGCCAAATTTGAAGAAAATCGAATAAAGCGTTTGGCCGTAAGCGCGTAACAAACATTTTCAGACGAAATGCAAAACGGTCTAGTACCTGGGGAAGACTGGAGAACAAAAAAGTCAAAACATAGACCTCGCTTCGCTTGGTCAATAAATAATACGTGGAGTCCAAGCGGTATATGTAATTATAAATAGTACTACTTCAAAGAGAGGAATCAGTCAATTTACACTCCTACATGATTATCGGTGATAAAGCAATGTGTAAAGAACTCGTCGAGCTGAACTAGCGACTAACTAAAGTGGTCCAAACCGGTTTATATTCAATATTAGCTGATTAATTTGTTTGACAATACTATGTTTGACCCTCTTTCTTGGTAAAAATTATGATTATTATATTTTTTGATATATTTGTAGATACAGGAAGGTGTGGGGTTCGTAGAGGCCACTGAACTTTGCCATTATCCTACTGATGACAGTTCGTGAAGGTGTTGAGGTAGGTAGAGGGCTATTTATAGTAAAGACAATTTTTTTTGTTTCTTGTATGCTAATTTCTTCTTGTGTTGTTAATACTGTTTTCAATAAATTAATAAAGAAAAAAATCGGTCTGAATAATCTAACAAAACTTTCCTATATAGATACTGTATATTTATAAATCCCATTTATATATTTATATTTAAAATCCCATATCTCAGTTAATTGATTTATTTTTTAAAAAATTTTAAAAAGTGAATATCAGACGATTGTTTACATTTTGTTTTCGAATTAAAGTTATTTTCATCAATATCTCGGGAACTAGATTTTTCCCAGAAACTTTCCGGGATTTTTCCCGGGTCTTATACCATTAGATTCCAATTTAAATAGACTAAATTTTAGAACTTTTAATCAAAACGTCGGAACCGTTTTTGATAAATATTTTTTCACTTTTATGCAGAGTTTTTGGAGCATTATATTTCTGAACCTGTATGTCAAATTTCATCAAAATTGGCCCAGTAGTTAAGGCACAGACTACATACGGCAGGCGACAGTCAAACATTTTTTACAAACCACTTTTTTGGACTCAGGGGACCTAAAAAGTGTAAATCTATCACAATCTCAAAATCGAATTTTTGCGCTAGCAACAATACTCTCTCTTTATACATACTAAGTAAGCGATAAAGTAAAAATTGTTTTCGTTAAGTTTTTTTTTAATTCCTAAAAATAGGGGGTTTGACCGCCCTGTAATTTACAAGAGGAATGCAAGGTAGAGACAGTTACGTAACTTGACAGTTGATATCAGGTAACGGTAACACCAACCTTTTCCCTTCTTTGGCTAACTAAAGGGGTCAACCATCCTATATTATTTTACCTGTTCAACGCGTAGGACCCAAGGTTCCTGACAGAAAAATAAAAACATTTTCTAAACCTGTCAGATACGATATTTTTTTTACAGTATTAACATTTTTTGTAACAAAATTATTCAATAACTGGTTGCTGGTTGTCAAATCAACAATTAAAGCACCGTTAACATATACCATCACGTAGCGTGTCCAGCACGTATCGTGGCAGACACGGCTCAGACATAAGTTTTCACACTATACTAACAACTTTCTTACAAATACAAACCCCGACAGACAAACTACATATTCGTACTCGTACACAGTGGCGTATCCAGCGACAGGGGGGGGGGGGGCAAATGGGTCAATTGCCCAGGGGCCCGGGCTTTCAGGGGGCCCGGGAGTGTGAAAAATGCTATACTAAAAACTTAATAATTACTTTAATAAAATTATTTTTTGGAGATAAGAATGAACCAACAAAGAGTTTAAATCAGGGTGAGAATGTTATAAGATGTCATGGTTTAGATTAGACCTCTGAGTTCTTCATTTTGGACTGGTAGGAGATCAAAGTGTTTATTACAACTAAAAGTTTTCTTATCTGATCCGGTTTTAGCTGTATTAGATAAGGAAGTCTGTTCTAAACTTAACTAGTCATACTTTCATTTCTATGTCTGTCGATTGTTTTTGCTATTTAATAATAATATGTATTTCTCTTTTTGTCTAAATCCCCTTTCCCCCTTATTTGTTTTTCCCTGTCACAACCTCTTTTTATTTAGTTTCTAACTCTTTTCTTACTTAGCTAATTTTACCTCCCTTTAGAGTTGTTATCTTTTCTACCATTCCCCTTATTTTTTGAATTGTTATCTATTAATCTAATAAAAGTATGAGATGAAGCTCAGTTCTGTACAGTTATCTATAGCTCTCGTGCGAGGTGGTCGTGTCATTAGTTGTACATTTTTTCTCACTCCCCAAAAAAGCTCTAAAAAATAAATTCTCGATAATAGTTCCGAGAATTTTAAAATGTAGTCCATTTAAATTCGAAATACCTTCAGTAAGCTCGGAAAATATGTCCTCGTTTTAATTATTATTTCTCCGATTTTAAAAATTTAATAACAGAAATCCGTTTCAGATATCAGGAAACCAAAAAAGATTTTGGTTCCGTGTCTGTCGGTCAGTCGCTCAATTTTTGCAAACCAACATATTATCTTAAAAACTACTCGTCCGATTTTAATGAAATTTATATGGTACCTAGGCCTAGGCCTAGGTCATGATTAGTCCATTGTTGGTGTCATATACATCTAAAACTTCTGCACCCATTTCTTTCTCTTCCACAAGTTCCACATGCACCCAAACATACATTTATTAATGCAAAGCTAGAAATTGTGAAATCTTATCACGAAATGATTCTAACGTAAAACACGAGGAGGGGCATTTCAGAATTGGTGTATTATATAAGCCAGGGGCGGATACAGGGGGAGGGTCATGGGGGTCATGACCCCCCCCCCCCCCCAAAGCCTTATTTTAAGGGTACCAAAATTATATTTTTAAAAAACAAACAATACAAAAGGGCATTAATTTAATTAATAAATAAATATAAATAAAAACCTAATAACAAAAAATGATTTAAACCCTTTAACCTACAACAAAATTATAAATCGGTACAAAAGTACGTGTACATAATTTTTAAAAAATAAAAAAATAAAATACCTTTAACGCTCTATCAAGGTCTTTCAAATGATATGCGACACAATATTAAAAACCAAAAAAAGTAGTCATGTCACACGGCACACGGTAAAAAATTTTACTCTCATAATGTCAGCAAATAGGATGAACTAATGAAATAAACTATAATCAATTAAAAGAGCATTAGTGTGAGATTCAAGCGCCTCAATCAGAAATAAAATTGGTCAACAATTATAGAAATCATGGCCATTCAAAATTCAAACACAAAAATGGAAAGAAATACCAAAATTATCACCATCTAAGGCACAACCGATGATGATACGACGAAAAGTCATAGGATCTAATTTGTAATCTTTTAAAATCAGTTACCGCCGGTGATGTCTGTTTTCCAATACGACTTACCGTTTAGCCGCAATAAGCCCCCCAAAACAGCTTAAAAATCAAGTCGGCCATTTTTATTTTTCTAAGAGGGGAAGGAGGGGGAAAAGTGAACTTTGAATAATTATTTTGGTTCACAATGGCGCAAACCACAAGTCTCTAGCTCTTCTGGAAGTGGGTAAACATTAATGTCAGTCAGTGAGTCAGTTAGCCATTCGGCTTTATAGTATCAAGACATATTAATTTAGCACGATTTAAAAGGTATTTTAAAAGTGCGCAGACGGTTGAAATTAGGCTGGTGCTATCTGCAGGCTACTTTCGACAAAACCATACAAATTTCATAAAAATTAGATGATATACTTTTAAAGATATAGCTGTAAATAAAAGTGTTTGTGTACATGATAAGGGAAGGCAAACAAGCGTAGAAGGTTGAAACTTATATGGGACCAACAATGGGCTAATTGTGACCTACTAACTAAATTTCATTAAAATTGGTCGGGGAGTTTTTAAGATATGGTGGTTCTCAAAAATTGAGCGACAGACAGACAGACACGACACCAAAAATGGTCCCTGATGTCTGAAAAGGATTTCTGTCTTGACATTTTTGAAATTGGAGATATAAAATTTTTTCGTTCTCCAGAACAATCACTTAGTTTCCGTTACCTTCGGTAAGCTCGGAAGCAAAATAATAAACATATAAAATATAAATACTGCAAAACCATTAGAGGGCCAGGACACCTCTCATTTGCCCAGGGGCCCGATAATCTTGTCACCGGGCCTGTGGCTAGGTCTGGGGGGGAGGAAGGTATTCGTAGCTCCCCCCCCCCCCCCACCCCCACCCCCCACCCCAAAAAAAAATCTTCTCGCCCAAGTAACAACAACTGTTTTAGGTATTCGTTAGAAAATGTTATGCTGATGCTTACTACAGTACAATATCTTACTGTAAGTCATGGGTGTCGTCTGCAGTTAATTATTTGGGGGAGGGGGGATATATGACGGGGAAGTTGAATATGAGGTAAATCTAAAAAATATGTATTAAAAAAAAAAAAAAAATACGACAGTATTTTTTTTTTTTTTACTCTGTTGGGTCTGGGGGGGGGGGGGGCACGTGAATGGTACTTAATGGAGCGCTTTAGCCAATGCTTACGGACGTTAACATCATATTATGAACACGAAACGTTACAGATATTATAAAACATTACTGAAACGTACAGGATATAATGTTAACATGAAACTTACATCAACATTGAGGCTTACTGCTTACTTTAATGAAAGTAATATTAAAGATGGGTATTAAGTGGCTCCAGTGGCGTATCCAGGGGGGCACAGGGGGGACGTTTACCCTCCCCCCCCCAATCTAAACTGACTTAGAATGTGCCCCCTCCAGACCTAGCCGCTGGATACGCCACTGATGTCATTAACACTCTCATGGAAAATTATTATAATACTTGTCTTTTAAAGAACAATAAATTATATTCTATACTATTACGTGTAACAGAACTGCAGATTCAAATTTTGTTGTTGAGTACTTTTGGAGTTACAGTGGTAACGACCTCCAGGCAGACAAATGTAGGAAATTATGAGGGTTCTCGGTTTTTCAAATTGACCCTAAAATCAAGTATATGCGATAAATAATTTGACTAATTAAGTTTTTTTTATTGTTACTAAATTGATTAAAATCAATTTAACAGATAAATTTCTTAGCTCCCCCTTTCCTCTTGAAAGTAACACTAAAATCAAATCTACCTTTAGTTATAAGAAAACTGTGTGGTTGGTATACATGCAATTGACAGTTTCCGTTCCCTTTTCGGGGAGGTTACAAATTAAAGAAAATACAGAAGATGTAATCTTTTTTATTTTTATTTTTTTACGAACATATGTTTTATTTTTAATTAGATTTAAATATTGTTTCCACATAGAGCATAAAATGAATAAGTCTAAAGAAGCACAATTATTGGAAGATTTGAAGAGAAGGGAGTATTTGAAACAACAGGAGCTCTTGAGAAACATGTCCAGACCTAAAAATGTAATCTATATTTTGTGTTTCTTCTTGTAAAATCTCTTTTCTTAATTATCTAAATAGTGTTTTTGTTTATTTACTTAGTTTTTTTAATTATTTGTTGTATTATTTCGCTGTTTAGAATTTGAGTGCGGATGCGATGATTGAAAATCTACTATCGAAGAAAGAAATATTCCAGAAAAAACCACCCCAAAATCAAGCTGCTTCCAACCAGGTAATTATTATTTATTTAATGCTTTCAATTTGATCGAATTCGTGAATTAAACTTTTAGTTCTTATAGTCTTTGTAAAGGATACCACCTTATTTTTTTTAACATATATTTTAGCTTTATATGTTATGGTCTTAATAAGGCCGTAACAATTTGGAGCAAACATCAGAACTATACGTTTTTAGTCTAAATTATAGTTTGTCAATATTAAAAATTATGGTTTGTTTTACTCTCTTAGTTATTAATGGACAGTTATATTTTAATTTGTGCTAGAATGGTGTTATTAATAGGTTTGTTCCTTTGAAGATGTCATCAGTATTTTTGAAGACAGGCCATTTTATCGCCATAGTACCTATCTTCTCTTAGATCATTGAAAAGTTACTACATGCATGTCTCCTCAACTTTCTGGATACTTTCTTGATTCTTAATCCTTGACAGTTTGGGTTTTTACCCAAAAGATCGACTGTGAAAGCTCTAGAAGTGATTACCAAAGCAATTTATAGAGCTTTTGAAAATAAAGATGAAGGCATTGCGCTGTCACTGGACCTTACCAAGGCCTTTGACTGTATTCAGCACAAAATACTAGAAAGAAAGCTTTACCATTAAGGTTTAAGAGGATTAACTCTTGAACTTATAATGTCCTTTTTAGAAGAAAGGTTTCAGTGTGTTTCATTTAATAATAAAGAGTCATCTCTTCTGCCGATCCTCCATGGAGTCCCCCAGGGCTCTGTATTGGGGCCTCTCCTATTTATTTTATATGTCAACGACCTCCCAGACTTTGACAAAATTGATACTAGGTTTGCGGATGATTCAACTTACTTAATTATTCCAAAGAATAGAAGTGACCTAAAGGCTAGAGCCGAGAGAGTCAAAATTCTCTCAGAAGACTGGTTCAGAGCTAATGGCCTTACTTCAAACTTGAGTAAGATACAAACTATAACCTTCTCCCTTAGAGAGTATAATAGAAAAGAGACTATTAAAGTACTTGGTATTAACTTTGACCCAATTCTCTGCTGGGAACATCATATCAACAATCTATCCAACAAGTTGGTAAAATCTATTTTTATCTTAAGAAAATTGTCGACGTATCTAGAAAGTGATATTCTAAAACTTGTGTACTTCTCGTATTTCCACAGCAGAATGACATATGGTGCCAAATTATGGGCTGGTTCACCAAAAGCCTCAAGAATCTTTATGTTACAAAAACAGGCGGTACGTACCGTCGCTAAAACCAACAGTCGAGAGCATTGTAAGCCTCTATTTATGAAGCTTGGAATTCTTACACTCCCATCTCTCTTTATTTATCTTATTCTCTCAGATATTCACAAGGAAGCAGCTAACAACTTGGTGAATAGACAAGAACATCCATATCTAACAAGACATCGTAATAATATTGTGGTACCATCTCACCGATTGTCTAAAACAACCAACTCACCTGACATTCTTGCGGTCAAAAGCTACAATGTACTCTCTCAAGCAGCTAAAAACCTTAAACTGGAGCAATTTGATGCAAAACTCAAAAACTACCTTATCTCTCAAGCATTTTATTCTGTAGATGAATTTCTGTCTGAATGCAGTTTCTAATATTATTTGCCTAGTACTCTCTTTGACGTTTGCCAGAAGTTTGTACCATATAAGATACAGACTTATCGGCGGAAAAAAAAAAAAATTCTTTTAGACTATCCTGGCATGGAGTTCTATGATGATAGAGAAGGTAAGAATGGTCAATTAAACCAGGCATTCTGACCAGTGGGTTTAACACCACTCAACAAAGTATCTGAGGGAAATCATAACCTTTGACTTGTTTCAAGCTGTTGTAGAAATTGATGAAGATTTTTGACGTTTTGTTTGCCTTTTTTACTGATGTTCATAAGAATTAAGTCAGTAAAATGTAATTTGACGAACAAATGTAAAATTTTTAATCAAATATTATTATTTCAGGGTAATATACCAGTTCCAGGTGCCTACGTAGGTATATGGGAGTGGTGCAGGTTTGCCGGTAATGTAGGAGAGACGGAAGTATGTGATACTAGTAAATTATCTTCACTGCTTATGACTTCACGCTTACCTACAGATACACTCGGTTATATATGGAGCCTGGCGAACCTTACCATCCCTGGCTCTCTTACACAACAAGAACTCTACACTACACTGGCACTTGTCGCACTTGCCCAGGTAAGTTCACTTATATTCTAAATATTATAGTGTTATGTTTTATTCTTATGCTAAAAGTTATTTCTTTAATTTGAACTAGTGAGATGGGTAACAGAGGACAAACTTTTTTTCTTCAATGGAACTCTTAAATGGATATTGAGCAGCACTTTACTTGGTTACCCACCCCAAATTTACTGTAATTTTTAAATATTTCCTTGTCTTCATAGTTAATTAGATTAAGCGATATTATCGTTCCTTTGTCTTAATAGTTATTTAGACAAAAGAATTCCTGATAAGTGGTAAACAAATATAGGGTGGGTAATCAATTAAATTAGTACTAAACTGAATTATTGGAAGCTTCCAATGCATAACCCTAGGTTTAATTTAGAAAGGAAGTACTAGTTAACCCACTTGAAGACCTGCAGAAGCATACTTTGTCTTATAGTTAAACCTAGTTGCAATTAGCACCCTCTAAGCCCTATGGGCGTAAATTTACGTCTTCAAGTTTTTCTTGTTTTGAAGGCACGGTACTGTCAGTGTAAATTTATTTAAGTATATTTAGCGCTATCTCTTGGCTGTCAGGCGTAATATGAATGTTCACAGAAGAGCCAAGTTGATGGAGCGAGGGTTGAAGATAGTAAAGAAATTTTAGATAAGATTTCGTTATCTAGGGTTTTTAAAACCTGTCATCAGTGTACCTCGTGCAGCTAGCCCCTAGGCTTAGGGGTTTTCCCATTTATGAAATTCCTCAGGCATTACGAACCCTTTTATATCTAATTTACTATAATATAATCTAGACTTTACCCGGTTCTCCCTACCCTTTTTTTATACATGCTTTTTACGTATTTATACATGTTGTTTTATGTTTGTACTATATATTCTTATGTGTATATACTCTTTTAGCGACTGTAACTTTTAGTAAATATAATTTTTATAAAAGTATTACTATAAAATAGGGTTTATAAATTGTCTTTGTGTAATAATATATTATAAATTAGTTAATTATAGGCAGAGAAAACAAATGACGTAAAAAAATTGTGATACATTTAGTGTGTAAGGTAGAAAAAACCTCAGGCCAGGGGAACAACCTTACAATATATACCTCTCTCCTCAAAGGGTTTCAGTCTTAATTTCAAGCAATATAATTGATCACTTTTAGCGGTTTTTTATTGTTCAACTATATTAAAAAGAATTGCTATTGTGATACTTTAAAACCATCATTGGGTCTTTTTACCTGTTATACTATGAAAGTATAGAATTGAATGTTGTGTATAGATAAATAATTTGTTTGCACTGTTCTCATGTGTTTTAGAGTGGTTACAGTTTTCGAAGTGCAGCAGTTATTACTCAAATGGGTCGGTACCCCTTGCCTATGCTAGATATGAGTTTAGTAGAGAGATCTGCACCTGTTGTACCCACTCCACCTCCTCCCGACCTTACACCCCCACCACCTACTGAAGAAGAAGATGAATTTGACGACTTTAAATCTGCAGATCTTTCAGGCCTCAACGTTGACAACTTAAAGGTTTTAGAAGTTGGCTCTTCCAATCAGTCATCTCTTATCAGGTTTTAAAATTTATAAATATATTATAATAATATTTCTATAATTTAAACTTTAAAAGGCACACAAATGAATGGTGTAAAACCTTATTAACCTTATAAGTTAATAAGTTATAACAGAGGATCAAAACTTTATTACCAGGATACTCTATCAACTGATCTAATGGATCCAGTTGAATAAGTAGACCAACCAAACTTCACTAAAATTTCACTTCAAAATAAAGAATAGATTATCACTTTATTGTTGGATCTCATTATTAAACTTTATTGTTGATAACTGATAAACAGTGAAAACTGTTTAACACTAAAACCCTTGTATGAAAATTCGGTCAGTTTCTTGTTAAACGGGTTTCTTTGTATAAAATTTGACTATAGAAATAAATTCCATGATTTCTTTTCATCCACACTGTTATCTTGAGAAGAATTATTAAGTTAAACCACAACATTTTAATTATATCAAAATAGTTCCAGTGTTTTAATTTATTCTTCTTATTGCCTCAAACAATTATTGCCCATTGTTGGACCCATATTAATTTCAACATTTTGCTCATTCCTTTCTTTTATGTATGTGCACAAACTTTCATTTATCAACACCTATATCTTTAAAAGAACTCATCCAATTATTAAAACATTTTGATGTCAATTGACAAATTCTCCCATATTAATTTCTTCAATCATCTCCACTAATTTACTATTGCTTAATTAATTTTTTTATTTATAATAAAGTGAAAAAATTTGTGACAGATTTAAAAAATAGTCTGCAATTAGTGTGGCACATAGCATCCTCTCATCCAATCGCATACTTTAATGATGTTTTGCTTTTATAACTGCTTAATGTTTTTTAAATCTGTCAAAATTGTTTTGTTTATTGTATGTGAATGACCTGCCATCAAAATTAAATTAAAATTGGAAGAGAAGTTTTTAAGATAAGGGGGTTCACCAAAATGTTGAAAACAGACCGACCAACCAACAGACAGTCGCACAGCCAAAAGTGTTACCTTATATCTAAAACGGATTTCTATCTAGGAATTTTTGAATTCTGAGACATAAAGAAAGGTAGTTCTGCAGAATGATTAAAATGCTTCTGTTACCTTGGGGGGAGGGGATTAAATTAATTAAGCAATAATGGTTCGTAGAAGCAAAACTTCAATAAAGTACGCATTAGGATGCGAGGAAGCTATGTGTTGTACTCTTTGGCAGACTATGTTTGTAATATGATCAGCTTTTAGACAAATTTTAAAGATGACAGTTATAGAAGTTAAACATATTTAATAGGAAGTCTTCTTGAATTCTTTTAAAATTGTGTTATTTTGAATATTATTAATATTTTACAATAGTCTAAGTGTTTTATCTCCTTTTGTACGGAGTAAACAGAGCTACTTAATTATTAAATGAACAATTTATTGATTTGTACAGGTTTGATTCTCCTAAGAGACCACTTGGTGCCCTATCTCTGCTGGATTCTCCTAGCAAGGGTTCTCCTACTCAGCTTAGTGTACTAGATCTTCCATTGACAGAAACATCACATCAGCCACCCTTCCATAGGGTTCCCACTCCTCCTCCAGAAGCAGACTCACCTGATAAGGTAAATCTCATTCTATAAAAATGAATGTTGAAATAGCTCTATGAAGAGCCTATAACTTTGCTATGTTAAAGTTTATTTGTAACTTCTTCTGCAACAAGGCAGGCCAAATAAAAATATCTCATGGGCTGTAGGTTGGAGTAACCTAATAAATAATTTCAACGTAGTTCTTTTTTTAATTAACACACTTTTTTTTCTGTTGCAGGTTTGTTTGGACCCAATTAATTCTATTAGCGGTGGTATCCTTCCTTCTCCTCACCAAGTAGAAGATTTATTTCCTAAGTGTAGTATCCAGAGAAGTACAGATCTATTAGACTGGATGGGTACACCTCCAGACCAACAAGAAGAATATCTGACATGTGATCTCACTACAAACACAATACAAATAACTTCTTCATCGGCCACGCCCAACATCATCCCTAATCCTTTGATGGATGAGAATTCATTCTCGGATTTCACTTCTAACTCCTCTCCAGAGCCATCTAAAGATAAAAGTTCCCAAGATAGCATCTCGGTCGATTCTTTACGTTTTGACGATTTAAAATTAACAGATTTACCCTTGTCAGCTCAACACTGTGATAAATGTCCTGAAAGTGATCGAAAATTAGCTTCCATGGACTTTGAAGATTTTGACTTGGATACTTCCGGCATAAATCCATCAATTATTTCTGATACTCATATGAAAAAAACAGAAAATATAGAATCAATTAATAACTCTATCTTAGATATAAATAGTAAAGGAATTAACTCCACATTACTTGTAGATAATTCAGTCGGACTTTTAGACTTTGAAGATAAGTATAGTGCTCTGAGGAGTCTTGAACAGAAAGATAATCAAAGTTCTGATGATTTTGGAGATTTTATAGCTGCAGAGCCACTCTCACCTCTGGAAGTTTCGCCTCCTCTTATTCTTCCACAGCCCAATATCAAGGTATCTTCAATTTTACACTTAACTAATTTAATAATTAGATAACATTGTTACTAGTAGTCTAAACGTTATTTTGGACTACAGATTTAAGGCCTTTCCCTTGGAATGAAACAGCATTTCTGGTAATCAATGAAGTTAAAAAATAAAAATGATCTATTTGTTAAAATACCTGAATAAAACATTTTAAAAAATTAAAAAAAAAATCTGATAAATACTTTATTATTAAAAACTTTTATTACATTATCTGTGGTAATTCACATTAAACTGACTTAACTTAGTTATAAACAATGAACTATGATTAATTGATTGAACTAGCTGTCACACTGCCCTTGAAAGCTTTTGATTTTTCAGTAAATAATTTATATTCAACTGTAACAATTTACTTACATAGTCAAATCCTATTCTAAACCTTAAATTACCAATACTCTTGAGTGTAGTGATTTATTTTGGTATAGAGTCGTGACAATCTAGGTTTTCTACATGACACCTCTTTTAAACTATGCTAATTCTGGCAATGTGTGTCCACTTTAGGAACCATTTTTAAGGTTGTGAGACATTGACTTAAAGCAATATCAAACTGAGTTGACAATTGTATTAGAAAACTTAGGTTTGTTATGAAGTAATTTTTCAAATGATTTATTTCTTCGTTTGGTTTTAGGAGCAGTGCATTGAAGCTTGTCTGAAACTTCTGAATCAAGCCATAACTAGTTTTAAATCTGTGTCAAATGAAAAAGTACTTATGGAAGTTTTAGATGACCATCGATGTAAAAAGTACTTAGAAGGTGAGTTCCCTTTTTTATATAACCTGATTCTAGATCAGTTTTACTTTCTCATATTATGTAGTATTAATAGAGAGAAAGTATTATGGTAGTGCAAGTTTTCCCGGGGAGAATCTATTTTCCGAGATATTGATCTTAATAAATCTAATTTTGCTGAAAATCTAAAACGTGTTTTTCATAAAACATGTATGATTTAATTCATTTATTATAATAAATCAGATATTATTGGATTTAAATTTAGTATCACTATGAGTAAGTTTGGCTGACTGACTTTTTTTAAAATGATCTCTAAGTTAAAACCATCTCTGTTTTTGTTTGGCTCAAACTGGTGGTACCTATTTCTGGGATTTTGATATTACAGATCTGCATAAAATTTGCAGAATTTCAACCAAGTATCTAAAAGAGGCAAATAATTTTAATATCAAGTCTAAATTTAAAAAATAACTTTGTAATGACTCCTGACATATAACATTTCATCTTAAAAAAATAAAAAATAAAAAAAAAATAGACAAGGAAGGAAAGGAGATTTTTCTCTGTTGAAATGTTCCTTGTTCTCATCCTTGAGTCTTAATTAATCTTTTTTAATAGTTTCTTTCTGTTTTAAACCTATTTCTTCAATTTGAAAACTTAATGAATAATCCAATGAAGTTCTACTAAAATCTCAAATGCCAGGTGTGAAACAGTCCAAATGAATTGTGCCAAACAGTCCAAATGAATTCCAATTTCAGTCGCTCTTATCTTAAAAAGTTAATATTGAAATGTTTTACTTTGCAGAGTTGGGTGAAGTGTATAGAGTATGCGAGAGATTGGTCAGAGGTATTGGAAATGAGGAAGCCAAAGCACAACTTGACACCTGTTGGTTTACACTAGGTACCGTTACTAGACAGGCTTTACCACCCATAAAGGTAATTCTCACCCATGTTAATCTCTATTTTATATTACTTATAAGTTAACATCATTCTTAATCAAATACTTTTTCTTGTCTAGTGGTTTTTAACAGATGTTCTTTGTGTAGTAAGTAAAAATAAATAGTCTTTGGACTAAATTTTCTTAATTTGTTCCAACTTATATGAAGAAAAATATGTCAGCAATACATGAGACAAAATTTAACCCTCCTCCAGTAGGATTGTTATAGCCTCAAGAATAATTTAATATTGTAGAAATTTAATAAATAAACTAGCTAATATTTCGGTACGCAATGCAATTATTTTATTTGATGATTTTTTTTTTTTTTTTTTTTTTTTCATAAAATTGTTTAAACCTGAATGGTAAGATTTTTTTGAGGATGTCAAGTTCGACAGTTTTTTTGTTTTGATACCTTTTAAGATAAACTCACTTTTGGGGGTCAGTTCCTTTTATAATAATCACTTGAACATCTATATTGTTATTGAAGTTTTTATTTATCCCAATAATATTTGCTCATAAATCTAAAAATAATATTCTACTAGAATACTTTTGTCGTTAAATCTATTCTCATGATAAATTAACATAATTGCTTCAGATTGAGGAGAAAGGGAATGAAGGAGTTAAGTGCGGAGTGTGTCAAGAAGAATCTAAGCTAGAGGAACAAGTTCGCTACGCTATGAACCAATTCCATCCATCCTGTGCTAGCCTCTATCTACACTGCATTCCTGGCTCCACTCTACCTCTTCAACCGTTTTAGATATCAAAGATTTTTAACATATACTTATTACAATTTACAAAAATTTATATTGTGTCCTTTGAGTTAGAAATTTCTACACTTTAGAAATATAATTTGGCAATGTTTAAAAAAAAAAATTGTATAAAGGTATGAATATTGTAATATTCAATTTTTGTCTCAAAATAGAGAGAGGCCTTTCTAGACAAGGCTGGCAATCTACTTTCTATGAACATAATAAAAAAATTATGAGAACTTAAGAGTTATTTTTGCCAAAATCAACTGAAATATGTTGTTAATAAATAATAAAAATAAACAAACATTTTAATCACTTTACTCTAGTGGTCTCATATTAATATTATGCAGATAACTTTTTAAAAAATACATATACATTTATATAAATAAACATTATTATTTTAAATGTTGATAAAATAACAAAATATTTCTTCTTCTAAGACTGTTCTTTAGTCCATACTTGAAATCAATGTTGTATGTATTTATCTTAAATGTTAATCTAAAAAAGTAGGACGTTTAGTAATTTTTTCAATTTTTAAAAAAAAAAAAATGCTTTTTTAAAATTTATAAATGATGATCATAAGTTTTTATGTGGTTAAGAGTGAGGATTATTAAAAATAAATTTAATTAAGTTCTAGATCTTCTAGTGGTGGGTGTTGGCATTGAGATTTTAATTTTAGTGGTAAAAGCTTCTTCAAGGAGTTTCACAGTTTCAGCTTACCAAACTTACCAACAACGAGCTCAACCTTAATAAACAATTAACCTTGTGTTGTTGTAGCACTGCCTATTAGATTAGGCTGAAAGTCTAATTCACAGATATTCCATCCCTTTGGGGTGTAAAATTGTACCACAATTCATTCCTTAGGTCACGGGCCACTTCACGAGAGTGGAATTTAGCCACTTCACACACTAATGTACCACCGAAGTGAAAACAGTGTGGTCAGTGACTGTTTTCACCATAAATAAGCTTTTGTAGAGGAACAGTATTTTATTTAATCTTAATGTCTGATATGTGTAAAGCTTCGAAGTCAAAAATTTGTTTCTTGCGAGGAACCAAAAGCAAAATAATAATAATATAAATGTGTTTTGCGGTGAGAAAATCTAATTATAATTTCCCTCTGGTTAAACAAAACAATTACATTAGTGGTTCAATCTCCAGATACTTAAGAAATGTTTTATTCTCTTCACCATCACCACTCTGATAGATGTTTAAAGTGGTTGATCCGTCCATCCTTTAATAAACCTTAAAGCCTGTCTGTAGGAGGTACTAAGGAGTAAAAATATAGTAATTTTTTTTTTTTAAGTATGGACTATGACAGAGGAAGTAAAGAAAAATATTTTACCGATTATGAATATATTATTATATAACTTAATCCAAAATATCTTATATACATAATGATTATGTAATATTTTATGAATCTATTGTTGTTATTAATATATTATTTAATAAAATACATTACATTATAATAATTTGGGTCATTATTTTCTTTAACTAGTTAGATAATTGATCTTTTATAATGTATGATATGTTCAAGAGAATACATTCCATTAAATTGATAAATTTATTTATTTGTAAATAATTTTTTTTTAAGTGTAATATTTGTATTAAAAAAAATATATTTCTATTTGTAAGTTAAGTGTTACGGATGAATTTAGTAGTATTTGATGAAGATTTTTTGTGTTAAAATTGTTAATATTGAAGGATTTTAAAGGAAGTTAATTTGTGTACACAAGTATAATGAATTAGGTTGATCAATTTAATAGAATTAAGTCAAAGTTTGCCATTGAGTCAACATATTGCTCCGAAACCATAGCACAGGAGCTAAATATTGGATTCCACATCCTTAAGAACTTTGGATGAAGATTACTTTTCACAGCTTTATCTTAGCAAACCTTAGCATTATCAGTTATTGTCAAAATATAATTTATTATCAGGCTAGTAAATCTTCATCTTTGAAAATCTGACTTATTTCCAATTAAACTTCCAGATTACTTTTTTAAAGTTTTACAATTATTAGTTGTGAGTTCTTCCTGCAAAAGTTGTTCTAAAGCCTCAAATGATCTCGGTTTTAAATTAATTTTATACTACAATATATTAATTTAATTTACTTGTGTACATCAAGTCAAATCCTTTATATTATTCAATATGATTGTTATGAATTATTGTTAATTGTATTGAAAGGATATAATGTCAATTAAAAAAAAATGTAATATTACGAGTAATACAATTTTTACATTTCTATTCTGTGGAGTCAAATAAAAGTAGAGATAATTTTGGAAATTTCACTTTATTTATTTTTATTTTTTTATCACGATTTTATAAGGAATTAATTTGTTTATGCTCTGATCTAATTTTACCTAATATAAAGGTTTTATTACTTGATTGAAATAAATACCAGCACACACTAATTTTTACCCTAAATATTTGTATTAAGTGCTAAATTTTAAGATCATGAAGTAACTGAAACAAAAAAATGTTGTATAACTTAATTATAACTCAAATGTATAATTAATTTTCAATTTACTTTGAATTCAGGTTAGTTAAAAAATTAGTGTAATTATAATTTTAAAATTTGGCAAAAAATGTTGTTGTTTTTTATTATTAATTGTAATATTTGTGTCATTTGTTTTCATTGCTAAAAAGCTTATAGGATTTATTTTAATTATTGTTTGCTAACCATTCACATGACAGAGGGCTATTAAATAAGGGAGTGGCTAATTGAAATATTATCTTGTCAGCGCAATCTCATTATCATTTTTAAAGTTTACAATTGTTGTGATAAATACATTCCTGAAATTAATTAGTTTATACTTCTTTATTAAAGGTTTGAGTTATGATTTTCATTCATTAATTACCTTTTTTTATAGTTAATTAAATTATGTGATAAATTATAATTTATTAGGGGCAAAATTTGAACGATTTAAAAAAAAAAATCAACTGTTTGAAGGAAATTTAATAATAGCTGTATTAGTTATTTATAACAGACTATTATAATGGTCACTATAACCAATGCTAAAAGAAAGAAAAAAGGAATCAGTGAAAAACAAATGACAGAAGGTGAACACCTGTTATAATTTTAGTTTTAACAGCTAAAAGAAACTGGAGAACGTGTTATTCAAATCTTTTTTGGTTATTTATATAATTATTCTTTCTTTTATTGCTAATACCCTTTAAAAGAAAGAAATACGTAAACCATTAGAGTTGTTATGCAGAAAAAGTAGGTTGCTTACTGCACTTAATTTGGAAGACCTATTTTGCCTCACATGAATTTAAATATTTTAATTTATTTAAACTATCACGTTTGAAACCTGCTATAAACCTGTTATTTAACTATAGTAGCAAAATATGAAAAAAAAAAAAAATGAAAATATGAAAAGAAAACTATAATATACAGTCTATTGTAATTAACAAATGCAGCTAGTGATTATATATATTTCTTACTGCTGCTTTTACATGCCAATCATCGCAGCATTAGGTTCATTATAGGATGCAGAGATAAGCCTGATATGTAATCATTGTCTCCTACGTAATTTGAATCATTGGAGTTTGAGCCTTGGTTCATGTTGGTGTTAACATATTAACCACTTATTATTAGCTATTGCTTATATGCCTCATTGTGCCTCAGTGCATGTTTTAAACAAAGTTAACAAAAATGTTTAAATGTGTTTTACATTTTCTATTTGTTATTTAAGCATTTATTTTGTTTCTATGAGAGTATTTTATTGCTGTACTGTGCAACATATCATCTGTCCAACGTTACAAGTCACTAAGTGAATGTTTTCCTACTGTGTGATAGTAGTCTTCAGATGGTTATATTAAAAGTAACCAAGTGATTGGAAGGTCTCCTGTTTAGTTACACAAAAGATTTCTAAAAGAAAACTCATTATTAATTTTGTAAAATATGTGTGGCAAATTAAACTTACTGTGTTTAAAATTTGTTAGTTAGTGACTTTTACCTAGAGATGTTATTGTTTAAAGGTTCAGCTTAAAGATTAAGACAATGTGGCAAAATTTTAAGGATTAGCTGGTTTAAATTGTTGCTCTGACAAGATATATTTTATTATTAAATTTTTAATAAAACTTTTTTAAATTGATGTGTTTTTCAGAAAAGCATATTACTTTTTTAAGCATAGGTATTTATGGCATAATGTATAAAAAATATTATATGTGCTAGATATGCGAAATTCAGTATTGTTTTGTGATGTTAATTGCTGGAATTTATTTGAATAATTTTATTTTTAAATCCTTATATGCCAAAATATGATAATTTTGATTTTTAAAACATTTTTTAGATAAGTAAAGTGATAAGATAGTAGAACTGTTAGCTTCAATATGATCAAGTCTGCGTCACCTTTTTTTAGTGGATACCACATTATTTTTAACTTGAAAACAAAGTAATTCTGAATGAATAAACAGCTTGGTTTTCCGGTGAAATCCGCGTCACGAAGGGGAAGAAGTCCGACATTTCGCTTCCACTACTGGAAGCATCTTCAGGGGTGTGGTGCATCGTGATGTTTACTTGAAGCAACAACAAGACATACTGACGACTGGAGAGAAGGACGGCGTATTTATAGTTGCTTTCTAGAACGTAGATTATACCCCCCCCCCCCCCCCATCTTTCCCGGACCTGGAAGCCGCTGGTCAGCACCTGTGCCAAGGAGAAAGCAAGAAGCGGCGCCGCGGTCACTTCTCAACTTCAAACATCACCCGCTCCACAAAGGAACACCGACAAAGGCGACACCTGTCTGATTGCGTCATCCCGACAAAGGATAAACCGGACTCAAACAACCACCGGGGAATCCAGGTATAATCTACGTTCCAGAAAGCAACTATAAATACGCCATCCTTCTCTCCAGTCGTCAGTATGTCTTGTTGTTGCTTCAAGTAAACATCACGATGCACCACACCCCTGAAGATGCTTCCAGTAGTGGAAGCGAAACGTCGGACTTCTTCCCCTTTGTGACGCGGATTTCACCGGAAAACCAAGCTGTTTATTACGAGTCTACCCGCGGAAGCCTACGCACCAAGTTAATTCTGAATTTCTTTATTCCGTTCATTCGTGATTGAATTGTTTAAATTAATTGGTATGAAATGTAGCACAATTTTAAAAGGTTGGCTAATAACAACAAGGTAAACTAATTAGTAGAATAACAACATTTTTGTTTGCTAAACTCCTGGCCAGGCCGAGAACCAAAACTTTACTAACTAACTAACTTTTTTTGTTTTTTATGTGGGTCGATCAAGGGTAGTAAATAAGTATTTCAACTAAGGTGAAATCGTTCTTAAACTTGGCTATATTTCGCCCCACTCCGGGGCATATTCATGCCTAAAAACATCGAAGAAAGGGACAAACATAATTACTATACTAACTAACTTTTTGTTTGTTAGGTATAATTTAAAAAATCCCACTTCAGTTAGACTAAAATCAATTGTTCACTGGACAAATTACCAGGATTTATACTTTATGGCCATTAGAGTAATTTTTATATGTACATCGACACCACTAAGAAAGCAGATCTAACTATCCTATACTCAAAAACTCACTATTTCTTTCTAAATTTCGAGCTTATAATTAATTAATCAGTGTCAAACTCTTTTAAATTGAAGGTAGATTCTCACATTCATTTACTGGTCCCACGAAAATGATTCTGACATGACCTATCGTCTCTTGAGAAAATAAACCAGATTATTCTATTTTTTGTAATTTTCTATGTTATTCACGTTCTTTTAGTAAATCATAATGAGAATCTAGACTAAAAACAAAATTACTGTTAGTTGCACAACTAGCTTAAGGCTCAGCTTTTCTTTTAGAGGCTAGCCTTGTTATTGAAACCATGCGTTTAAATTGAGTTAACTGTCACGCTCTTCTCCAAGACACTTTTATTTCTAAACATGTCAATGCCTTTAAATTAATGGATTGTAAGTGTTGTTTACTATTATTTATGAATTGTAATAGTAGAAAGAGAATCTGAATGAAAATTAAATGTCCATTTAAAATAACTAAATGTTTTCTAGGATTACCAAAATAAGTAATTATCTTTTAACCTTACAATTATTACATATAAAACAATGTTTGTGGATAATCTAATATCTTGATAAGTAATTACTATTTTTCACCTAAAACTAAAATTATTTTGATTCTGTCTTTTCTACTCTTTACTACTTTCCTTAAATGGTTTGTTAATAATAATTTACATAAGTATTAATAATTATATCCATTTATTATACTTTTTTTAGCCTTTTTTATTTTTGTGATTTTGGAGTTATTACTGCTTGTTAAAATTTAAATAGAAAAGAATGTTTGTGTCGTTAGGAATTCAAATATGGTTGTCATAAGATTATTACTTTTTCTAAAGAAAAAAACTACTGGTTTATGTTAATAGATATTTTGCCTTCTTTAAAGATTTCTTGCTGCTCTTAAAATAGTTAAAATAGTAATGTTGTTTAGTAGTTAGTAGTTAAAATAGTTAGTATCTAATGTTGTTTTTGATGACCATCCAAATTCATTTCTTTAACTTATTCTAAATATTTATCATATTTACATTCCTTGTAATTCTGGAATTTTCTAGGATACTTCCTATTTTTACTAAAGAGAAAACTTTTTTACCTAGTGTATTATGTTTCCTGATGTCAAGAAGTGATTTGACCAATAGAAATTATTCTATAAACATTTGGTATAAAATTGAGGTGTAAAAAGGAAGGATACACTTTTACCCTAGATTAGTACAAATCAACCTCTCAGTTTTTTATAATATATTTATGCTTAAAGAGAAGGATAAAGAGTAGTAAGAACTCTTTGTTGCAACCACCCAATACTTTGATTAAATGTTAAATTTGAATGTTCATTCTTTTCAGCACAAATTTTGCGAGTGCAAGAATCCTTAATTATTTTTATTGTATCACTTGTGTCAGTACGTAGCACTTGTTTTATTTGTTGATGTTTATCTGTTTATTGTTTCTAGTCACTAGATTTTATTATTGTTGGTATATTTTTAAACTTTAGTGTCGTTTTTCTGTAATTCTTGTTTGTACAGAAGTGGATCCATCTTTAAAATTAAGGAAATTAAAATATTTTATATGTCAAATTTGTTTTATGATTTTATTCATTTGTATATGATTTGAAGTTCTTTAATATAGACTGATTTAGCCACTGCTGCAATTGGTTTGACACTTTATTAAGAAATTGTAGTTGGGAGCAAGGTGGACAGGCCTAGCAAATAAACTCTTTCAACACAATTTGAAGTTGTTGAAATCAGTCTTTAAACTTTTCCTAATACAGCCTGACAAAAAAATAAAAAAAATACTGTCTTTTGGTTAGATTTTAACTGACGAATCTTTACAGCCCCAAACTAAACTGATCCAAAAGTAAAATAATTTGCTATTGAACTTCTCACGCTTATAATGGTTTCTTGTGATTGGCACTACTTTATGCTATCTGCACAATTTCAAATCCTTATTACTATTATTTTATAAACACATGTACTTGCAATAAAAATAAGGCTTGTTTATGCTTTAAATAAAAATTATAACATGGATGGAATAAAAATATGATATATTTCACTCTAATTCAGCTTTTAATGTGATAAATGATAAAACCTGCTTTTATAAATTGAAATTAAAAACAAATGTATCTCAAATTTACTATATTTAAAATATTAACAATTCAAATAAAGAATTTTAATTATTTTTTTTAAATAAAGCAGCAGTATTGAAATATTGTGTTCATTTTATTTATTCCCTTATTAACGATACTCCTATAAGTAATAATACATTTAGTAGAGGGATTCTCAGGACCCCTGAATGCTGGTACTGTGGAGCAAAAAAATATGACAGCATACGCTCATCACCTGCGTGGAGTTGGCTAGAGAGAGAGAGAGAGGCCTACTCTCCAGTAACCCCAGATAGGTTAGTGGAGATGATGTTGCGCAGTGAATGACACTGGAGTGTGGCTGCAGAATACGCTAGGATGGTGGTGTAACGTAAAAAGATTATGGGACTAATGGATTAACTCCAGAAGGTCACTCATGAAGGGTAAAATACAAAATGACCCGTAATGAGAGAGATTTTCCAGTCTGGGAACTTAGAAAAAGGTGGGGTTTTTAGTTTTTTAGTTAAGGTACAAATTCCACTCTACCTGGTGCCTTTTGAAGGTTTTCCCATGTAGAAAAGTTATTTTATATTGTGAGGTATGTTATATTACAGCTCAAAAACCTTGATGTAAGAGACTCATTAAAAGTAATGATGAAGAAACTACTTTGTGGTGCCAATCTTAGCTGAACCTAAATTAACTTGGTGGACCTGAAAAGGGCTGTTTGATTTAGGGGAGGAGTAGAGAATATGCCCTTTTCTCATGTGAATTTAAGGTCTCACTACTTAAAATAACCTATTACTGGAGAGCAATCTCAACTTGATTACTCACCTCTTAGACCCACATACCTTGGGAGTATAATAGCTTAGGTCTTTTTGAAGTTTGTGACCTTTTTTTTCAAAAGACGATTCATTAACATATTTATTGTACTCAGCCAATCTGTTGCAGTCCTTAGTGATCATCAGTTTTGACTTAACAAGAAAGAAATTGACAATAAATTAACATTTTCTGTTCATTGATGTTAGATTTCTGTAACTTCATGTTCATTTCACCAATGCCCAGAACGAGTTCGTTGGAAAACGTTATCCGCCCAAGTGTTCGTGTGCAACGCTCACCTAAACGTAAGCTTCAAATGTAAAATTGGAATTTTAGGTGAAAAAATTCTAACCTTATCTATTCAATGAGACAAACAACTTTTGTAATTTTTTTTTTTTTTTTTTTTTTTTTTTTTTTTTTCAGTAAAACCAACACCAACACTGGTAGGAAGTGTTAAAGATCGCTAAGTTTATTAAAGCGGACCTAAACATTTAAAAATAGAGAAAACAACGTTTTTACTAATATCTTACGTTCTAAGTAATTTAGTGAAGTAATTTATTTTATAAATTTTAAACTGAGTTGGCCGGATAGGTAGGGAACATTCCTGTTCCCTATTTACTACAACCATCCTCTTTAACTATCAACTCATCATGATTAACTTTTTTCTCAATATTCAATACATATTTATTTTGCAAGACGCTCGCTTCAAAGATAAAGAAAATGCTTTTCTTTTAATTTTGCCTTAACTACTCTGAGTACAAATAGTTAGTTACTTTGTTAATTTTGTCTATTTTCTAACTCCACCATGTTTAAGTTGTTAGCATCGTATACTTAGCGCTCGTTACTTACTTAGTGTGATTTTATAATTTATATTTCATGAAAATGGGTGTCCCTCAGTCCCTCGACACATATTTTTTTCTTTATTTTGAGGTCTGTAAGGGATAATATTGGGGTGACAATATTGTTGTGTAACTTTCTACCAACCTCTCTAGTCATAATTATGAAGTGGTACCACAAAATCTCAGTCAAAACAAATAATTATCTGTAAGGGATAGTTGTGAGGGCATTCGGACATTTGTAAGTGTGAGTTATACAGATTATATCTTATGATTTTTGCAAGTTCTCCATCATTGCTTCTTAGCTGTACCTCATAACCTTTTTTTTATTAAGTGTAGTTCCTGCAAGAAGTGGGATGTAGTGAATTCTGCAAATCTGACCACAGTAAAGCAGTAGTGTACTCAGTGCTACAGCGTCAAATAACTTTTTTATAACTATAACTCTTTAGTTCCCACACTTACTTCTACACAATCTGATTAGATGTATTTTTAGTTTGTTTTTGAGTTTTACATTACAGTAATGGAGGCAATAATTGTGACATTAGGAGTAAACACCCAAGACCACCTTGATTGTGACATTGACAATTGTATGAAATAGCCTTTAGGGTAGTAATATGGTTCATTGATTTTGTATTTTAATGGCAGACGTAAATTAGTACTATGTAAATTAGCTTGTTCCGGTTCCTTCACTTAGAATAAGTGACATTTCTTAAATAACCTGTTACCCCTCGATAACGTCTCCGTAAAATACAAATAACAGTTGAACCCTTACCAAGAGGGGTGTAGGTAGGTGGTCCTGAAAAGGACCGTTTATACCATGATTGCTTTCTTCAGGAGGAGCATAGCCTGGATTCTGGATGTTGAGTAGCACACCCTCCTGGGCGATGGTGACTCCGGCTGGAAGCTTGTTTAACTCATCATTCCCAATGGCCAGCAGCAAGTGACGAGGGATGATACGATACTCCTTGTTATCCCTGGCAGCGTTGTCAGCCAATTTGCGAACTTCAGGCACCAAGTAGACAGGGGCAGGGGCACCAGCACCAACTCTTCCGGCGTTGTGGCTCTTGCCGAAGAGATGATGAATTCTACCGACTACCGACAGGAAGCTGAAGCCCCGTGCGAGATGACCTCATCTTTGCCTTGACCTTAGCCTTATTTTCATTTTAATTATAGGTAGATGAAATCAAAGGTTTGTGAGTTAAGCCGGGTTCCCACGGGGAGTGAAGACTCCCCGTGCGACTCCAGAGTGGCTCACTGTAGAGTGAACTCGACCCATCTGAACGTGTCTCAGTGAACTCTCCTCTGACGTCGCCGGGAATGAGGATAGTTCACTACCGCTCACTCTCCATATCAAACATGCTTAACTTTCAGACGTGAATACTCCAGTCAGGGCCGGTCCTAGCTTCATAGCCGCCTGCGTGCGAGGAGTGCTCAGCCCCCCCCCCCCCCCCCCCCCCCCCCCCTCCCCCTCTCTTCCATATAAATATATTACAAGGTTCTACGTGGGGGGGGGGGGGAATAAAAAAATATAAAAAATTGAAATTTTGGGAATAAAATTTTATATTAGGAAAATTTACCTTTATCTTTAATTCCACGTTCCTTGTGGTTGCTATGATCATTAGTGGCTTCACAAAGGTTTGAGAGCGATGAGAATCTCAGGGTGGTCTGCCAAGCTCGAACTTGCGTTCTCACTTGGACTTGGCTCTGACTTACCCACAGATGCGAGAAATTTATATAATATGTACTGTAATATTTAATTTACTATAAGGTTGTAGTCTTATATAAAATAAAACAATTTTTTTTAAAAGATGATTTTTTATTTATGGAATTATATCCTCTTCTCATATATATCTTGGACTTAGCGCTGATATTAAGACCAGTGTAACAAAGATCTTCGGATCTCTTTTCCTATTAAATTGACTTATCTGAACTTGAGATTGTGGAGTTTTTCCCAGCAGGATTCATATACTTCGTGATGATTCGATGAAAGATGGCGTAGACCAAAGCGTTACAGCTAAACGATGATTATTCCAAAGTGTAATATTACATCGACGTCGGACCTGATGGTTCACTGAGTTTAATGTATAATTAGCAGTACTTAATAAGCAAATATGCTCTGATGCTTAACTATCCGGAATTTTCATTAAGCTTTTATTCACGGACACTACAGAGTCGATTCCTACGGGTCCAGGGTACCTGGTTCCCCTAAAAGATCTCCCCGCCGACTGGTTTACCAAACTAGACGTTCGGGACACAAAAAAAAAGTCGAATCTCACTCGGGAATCATCGGGTCCGCTCTACAGACCCCTTACACTTAACTCCTCTACCACTTGAAACACGCACTCTTTTAACTCCCTTTTCTCTACCCTTTACTTGTGCATATTTAACAAGATAATAGATTATATGAATGCTTATTACGTGGTACAATAATTTGTAAACCAAATTATTATGAACCAACAACCAACATAAAGCCTTCTTAAATAACTAATTTATCTTCTACGAAATTAATAATAATTAGATCGCTTTTATTAGATATAATACATATTTCATATTGCCAATTATTAATATAATGTTTATTTACATGATAAATAATAAACTGAATATCCTATATATTTAACAAATTATTTATTATTTAGATATTTAATTTAAAAAAATAGTTATGTCGCAAAAATCAAACCAACCTCCTTCAATTAAAATAATGCTCAGATTATGTTATAGATTTTATAGTTTTCTACGCAAATATATTTACAGTGATGACTGGAATGGTAGACAATCCTAACATATATATTTTTTAATAAATTAATTGGTAAGAAATGGTTAATTTGACCACCGGTGTATCATCCTATGATAATAATATTTATTAAGACCATTAAAAGAAAAGGGGTTTTAATAATAATAATAATGTAATGTTTTTTACTTTCTCATATAAACAGAATTTATTGTGATGGCGCAAAAATTCGATTTTGATGGATTTACACGTTTTGAGGTCCCTTGAGTCCAAAAAAAGGTTTTTACAAAATGTCTGTAGGTCGTCTGTCTGTGCAGACGCCTGGAGCCTAAACTACTGGGCCGATTTTGACAAAATTTGGCATACACGTTCAGAAAAATCATACCCTGAGGTGAAATCGAGAAATGAATTTTAACTCAAAATTTGGGGCGCTACCCCCACAAACTCTGAAAAAACGTGAAAAAAAAAAAAATTCTCGAAAACGGTTCCGACGATTTTGATTAAAAAATTCTAAAATGTAGTCCATTTAAATACAAATCTAATGGTATAAGCCGTTTTCCCGGGAAAAATCTAGTTCCTGAGAAATTAGCTTTAAACGTGGACGGAGTGAGGCCGGTTTCGATTCCCCGCCGAGGAGAAGTTATTATTATGATAAATATCGATGAAATGGTGAATATTAATTAAATGTAAAAGAAATAAATGGAAAAGACTGGGTTATGTAATTATGAACTCGTATATGAGAAAGTTTGTCTGAGTTGTCTCTGACCGATTTTTTTTATTTTAAACTGCTGCGAATTCTTAAAATACGTGGTGTCACACCAAACAAGATACTCAATACCTATTATACAAATATATTTATCATTTAGTAAAAACATAAAACACTAAGTACAACATGGCAGCTGTGGAGTTAACGAGTGAGCAATTACAATTCTTACAAGACTGCGAGGAAGCATTCAGTGACCGCTACACAGATCATGATGATGAATACATGGAGTCCTTGAAGAAATGTAATTCTGATCCTCCTGTCATAACTCCATGGCATCCTAAAAGCAATCGTCGTAATGATGGTGGTAGATCTCACCAGATGAAACGACCTATGAATGATGGATATGATGGTGATAGAAAACGTTTTGGCCACTCATCTCATTATCATCGTAGGCGCTAGAAATCATTTAAGGTGGGAAAAAAACATTATGGAATAGCATCAATTTAATTTAGGTTGACTACTTTTTATTAAATATTTAAGAAACCTTGCTTTAATAAGAAAACATCTTGTAAAAAGCAAACTTTTTGTAATACTTTAAGAAAGTTCCTTTAAGTTATGGTAAAAAGTAAATATTTGGCTTTCTTGAGTTGTTTATTTATAAGAAATCCCCCACTAAAGTGATAATAACTTGTGTAACAATAGATAAACAAATTCAGTTCATTGGTTTGTTGCCAACAACAATAGAAATGAATATAGATAGATCTTATTAATGCATATTTAGGCAAATAACTAATTTGTTAATAATTGCAATTTGATAATCCATAAAGAAACTTCAATTTCCTTATAAGTCAACTTCTGATGTATTTTATTTCAAATGCCAACAATAATTTTAATTTTTGTGACAAATATTTTTTTACAGGGTATATTATATTGACGTAATATATCATATAAACTCTGAAAATGTATGATGATTGTAATTTTTTTGCTTTTTTTAATGCATTACAATAAATTATTATTATACTACCATATTTCAAAGCTTTGCTTTTGTAGTACTTTTTTTTATACCCACACACTCTCTTTATAAAAATTCACAATTTCCTCCTTTGAGAATCACTCATCCTAAGTTTCTTTATTTAATTTCATTTAAATATATTTGTTTAAAAAAATATTTATACTTTTACAAATTTTCCGAGGTTTATGTATCAAAGATTTTAAATCATGCTTAATTAAAAAACATTTGTTTTTGTAATAAATCAAATGTTATAAATTGTTTTCCAAGTATGATGGTTTAATTTATTTGTTTTCTTTAAATGCTAACATTTTAATTTCAAATTATATTTAATAATAAAATCTACAAACAAACTTTATATTACTTGTATGTGATTTTATAAATTACTGAGTAATGTAAATAAAACTGACCATCCTTATAATTTCCTGCATTTCTCTGCCTTTTTGTCTGGAGGTCTTAACACACCTGTACACACTGATTTTTTTTATGTCATAACCATAACACAAATACAGGAAAAATATTGGAATGCCCCAAAAATCATTTTACTATTTCACAAAATAAGGGGGATTAAGACCATCAAGATAAAGGGATAGATATTAGTTTAACGGAAATGCATCATGGTAATATTAATAATATACACCAAATAAATATCCTATTTATGTTCCAGTAACAGTGGTAACATTTACAATTTTTTGATGTTTGAAAAACCATATTTTTCTCAATTTAAACTTATTTTCACACAGTTAAGAGAAGTGATATGTTGGGAACGGATTATGAATTGTAAATTTTACTATAAAAGGCATATTTGTTTCAGTAAATTGCTCTAACAAATTTAAAAGCATTTTATTTTTAATATATTTTATGAAATACTATGCATTTCTTTACATAAATTATTTTCTTTATTTGGTTTTTCAATGAGGGAGAGTTGGAAGCTATAATATGTTTCGCAACTTGAATTTAGGATAGGGGTGGAAGTAGCTGTGAATTACATGTATAGAAATATGTAGTTGTTTTGCGAATCACAGAAGTTTAGTTCATAGAGCAAGGTCACATGAGGAGCTTAAATAGTATCAAAGACGGACAAGAGCAATTTCAAAATTTTACAGGAGAGCCGAAAAATTGTTGCTCAAATTCTACAGGAGCTAGAGCTATGATTTTTTTTCTGTACATTCTTAATAGACTTAAAACTAGTTAGAAGTTCTGAAAACGTGAATTTCTTTGATATTTTAGTTGCAAAATGGAGTTAAGAAGTGGAGTTGTCTGCTTTTGAAAGAAAAACTAGGTTTTGTCCGTTTTTGAAGCAAAACAACGTAGAATTGTTAAAATAATAATATTGGATAAATAATTTTTTTTTTCATAGTTTTTGGGGGGTAGTGCCCCCAAATTTAGAGTTAAAATGAATGTCTCGATTTCCCCTCGGGGTATCATTTTTCTAAACATGCATGCAAAATATGGTAGGAGTAGGTATTCAGATGTTAAAGGCCGCAGTGCATCATGGGAACGAGTTAGTAAAATGCAGCCTCCTGATTGGCTGTTTAGGTTATGACCACTTTTGAAGCAAAATGCTTGTTGACTTGTCCGTATTTGAAACAAAACTACAAATATGATTGCATTTTTACCCCTTTTCTGGTCGTTTTTTATGCAAATGGATAGCAGAATCTGATGCAGCGGCCAAAAATCTATAAGAAACAATCGATAACTGAAATTAAAAAAAAGAAAATGTCGAATGTCCATCTTTGATACTAGGCTCCTCATATGTAAGACTTTTAAAGTTGAGTCCGAATTTGTATAATGTCCTTTACAAAATTTGACTGAGCTAGTAATAACTAACATTTTTTAAAAAATGTCTGCATTTTATTTCTTACTAATTGATGTCAAAAGACATTATATTTATTAAATTCATATTTTGCATTACAATGCCCTAAAAGTCTCCTGGGGAAGGGCTCCTACGCCACCCTTTTATCTGTGGCCTACAAAAGCTTTTTGATGGTTATAAAAATTTGTTCCCTAGTTATACCAAAAACCTTCATAGTAGGGTTGGGACATCAATGTAGATAAATATTGATATTTTCTTTCGATATCTCAATCCTACTTCTTAGTGATACATTTTGTCTTCTAAAATTATAATTTCCTCCACAAGAGGCAGGCAATATATCAATGAGGCAGAAATGTTTTCTTTGCTGCCTTGTTGCATACAATATTTTTCCTACTAGCGGCAGAAAAAAATGTCCTATACATAATATTTATTATATATATAGAATAATATTTCATAAATCCTACTTACATAACAACTTACACTTATTACACGCTGTGGAGCGGACACGATGATTCCCGAGTGAGATTCGACTTTCTTCGGCGACTTTTTTTGTGTCCCGAACGTCTAGTTTCCTCACTCTGATTCAGCTTCGGCGACTTTTTTTTGTGTCCCGAACGTCTAGTAAATTAATTGGTAAGAAATGGTTAATTTGACCACCGGTAATACTATTTATTAAGACCATTAAAAGAAAAGGGTCTTTAATAATAATAATAATGTAATATTTATATTTAAAACTGCTGGGAATTCTTAAAATACGTGCGGTGTCACACGAAAGAAGATACTCAATTCCTATTATAAAACTATATTTCTAATTTAGTAAAATATAATTACTAGTCGTGTATGTGTACTTATTCCATTTCAATCACTCTTGGGTTTACGTGATAATATAAACAATTTAAAAATAACGAAATCATTTAATGTCTATTTGATTTCTATTTCATATGCATGTTTTATACAGGTCTATGTTTAATTAATTATCGTATTATTTTTGCTATAATAATAAACATTTGTATGTTTTAAGTGTTATTTATTAGTAGTCATGCTCGAAAAGGCCTTGAAAGAAATATATATGTAATAGAGTGTGGACTGTGGACAAAAGAGGGTTGGGTTGAATGCATAGTGCAGAGGTAGTAGGTGGGGTAAGGCCCGATCGTACTCGACTCGTCTCTCTGCTTCGGCGACTCTTCTTTGTGTCCCGAACCCGAACGTCTAGTTGCAACCATGGAGTTTTTCCTTATCTCAAGCAAACACAGCATTTGAACTCTCAACTTATCACGACTTCCTCATAATCTAGGAACCAAAAGAGGTGTTTGAACTTGAATGGTGGTCCTGAAAAGGACCGTTTGATCGTGATTCCTGGATGCAGGGTTTTTAGGCTTTCTTCTCAGTCTTCTTGGGAAGGAGGACAGCCTGGATGTTGGGTAGCACACCTCCCTGGGCGATGGTGACTCCGGCCAGGAGCTTGTTCAACTCCTCGTCATTCCTTATGGCAAGCTGCAAGTGACGTGGGATGATACGGGACTTCTTGTTATCCCTGGCAGCGTTGCCTGCCAACTCGAGAACTTCAGCGGCCAAGTATTCCATGACTGCCGCCAAGTAGACAGGGGCACCAGCTCCAACTCTTTCGGCGTAGTTTCCCTTGCGGAGAAGACGATGAATCCTTCCCACAGGGAACTGAAGACCGGCGCGGGATGACCTCGTCTTTGCCTTGCCCTTAGCCTTACCGCCTTTACCACGTCCAGACATTTTCGTTGTAGAGTTGAAATCTAAAGTTCCTGATACGACTAAAGATGTAAATTAGATGGTGAAAGATGGCAGGTAAAAAATACATATATACTGTTTAGCTGTCGCAAACCTAACCAATCATATTGCCAACTTTTGGTTTACTCAATTTCTATTGGTGCGGGGTTTTGTACGTCCATTGTCTATTACCTAGCTTATAATCACAGTCCACAACAGGGTCAATATTACACATCATCAACGACATCATGCCTCCTAAAGCCAGCGGTAAAGCCATCAAGAAAGCCGGCAAGGCTCAGAAGAACATCGTCAAGAGCGACAAGAAGAAGAAGCGTAAGAGGAAGGAGAGCTACGCCATCTACATCTACAAGGTACTCAAGCAAGTTCACCCTGACACCGGTGTCTCCTCTAAGGCTATGAGCATCATGAACAGTTTTGTGAACGATTTATTCGAGCGCATTGCCGCCGAAGCATCTCGCCTCTCTCACTACAACAAGCGGTCTACCATCACCAGCCGGGAAATTCAAACGGCCGTGAGGCTGCTTCTCCCTGGAGAGTTGGCCAAGCACGCTGTCAGTGAAGGCACCAAGGCTGTTACCAAGTACACCAGTTCTAAGTAAACGGTGCCGGAGGTTTATCAAAACGGTCCTTTTCAGGACCACCAAATGTATGTCTTTCACTCTTAATTGTGGTTAAACATTTAACACCTAAAACGCGACGTCCCTGGCCTCAAAGCGTACGTAATGTAACTTCAAAAGGTGACTCTAAATGATATAGCTCAATATCCAATTCAGTTGTTTTGCCAGATTAGTGGGGGTGCAATGTTAATGTTATGAACTCCCGTTATAGCTAGTAAGAAGCAAGTTTCTTATAAACATGTGTCTGAAAATCGCGTGTTTACGAGATCGAGGTATCTAACCACCTACCATTTAATGCATTGCGAAATCAAACCTTGAAACGAAATTAAACGTTATTCGTGTCGCTTGATAACAATTACATTGCAATTACTCGTAAATGATGTTGAAGGCTTCAGGGCAGGTGAAGAATTGGGATCGAATAAGATATATCGACGTCCCAACCCTATTCGACATCTCCACTCAGACATCTCTATAACTGTCTCACTCTGATACGGCCTGGTAGGTGCAGGGCCGTGTCACGGGGTAGTGGTGGTCCTGAAAAGGACCGTTGGGGGTGAGAATGGAGGGCAGGGTCTCAAGTCAAGAACAACACAGATCAGGCTTAAGTTCTAGATGACTTGAGCGGCAGGGCAGTGGCAGGTGGTAAGCGAGTGATGGTAAGTGGTAGATGGCAGGATATCAGTTCCGACTGATGGCTGGAAACTGACTGACTTGGGCCTCTCTTGGCCGGGTATATATACACATTCAATAGGTGGAAAGAGAGGGGAAGGACCAATGAGAGAGCTCGGTTTTGAATGCTCGCTTCTCATTGGCCCGGCCTATTGAATGGGTGATTTTATAAAGGAGGGTGTTTTCTGGCTCAGGGAAGGCGGTATCAACACCCCCAACAACCCAGACAGAAAACAGCCCTTTGAAAAATTATCGGGTACCACTTGCCTGCCTACTCTAGTCTCTAAACGATTTATTAAAACTAATGTACAATATTAACATCGATATTAACACAGTATTTCTGCACCTTTCTCTCTCTTTTAATTTAATACAACAAAACAAAAAAAAAAATTATACATAACTAGTTTTTTTACAATGAAAGAGGGTGAGAATAAAAAAAAGATAAAATTACATTTACATAAAAAAATAAAACTAACTCTCGGTTAAGGACGAGTCGTCGTCTTCTTCGGGTGTGGCCATCGGTGGTGGGATTGGTCGGAGCTGATCCCCATGGACGAGGAATTCGTCGGCTCCATCGGATAACCTATATGTGCCACCTCCTTCACAGCTTGCGATGGTAAAAGGTCCTTGCCACCTTGGAGCGAGACCCTTTGAGGTCTGGGCCCTAGCGGCTGACGTCGGGTGGGCCTTGGTAAGGACGTGTTGACCCACCGAGTAGATATCTGGTCCATGAGGGGGATAACGGCGTCTGTTATACTCTCGTTGGGCCACCCTGACATTTTGTAGGCGCTGTCTGCTTTCCTCTTCGATGTTCGCCGGTTGTTGTGGCTGTGGGAGGTCCCAGTCTCCTGGCCTCGCCAGTTGTGAGCCAAGTAGGACTTCACTGGGTGATAACCTAGTTGCCTCGTTTCGCCTTCGCCGGAGTGAAAACAACACCTTGGGAATATGCTGATCCCAGGAGTTGTGTTGTTCCTGGTCCAGCAGGTGCAGGCGGAGACCGACCTTCAGCTCCTGGTTTCGCCTCTCAGCAGGGTTCCCTCTTGGGTGGTAAGTGGGAGTGACGTGGTGATCGAGACGCCACGCATTGCATATTCTTCTCCACTTTCCGCTAAGGAATTGCGGGCCGTTGTCGGTCAGCAAGACCCTAGGGAACCCCCAGCGTGGGAAGACCTCCTTCTCTAGGGTAGCTATCAGCGTGCCGACGTTGGTGTTTGAGAGGGGAAAGGCTTCCAGCCACTTGGAAAAAACGTCGGTCACGGTCAGGATAAACCGCTTCTTCCTGGGTGTCTCGGGGTAGGGGCCCATGACGTCGATAGCCACCGTGTCCCATGGCCGGTCGACTTGACGGGGTCTCTGGATCTCCTTCCGTCGCGGGATGAACTTCTTGTGTCTGGAGCACGTAAGGCACTTCTTCACGTGCTCGGCCACATCCCTTTTCATGCCGTCCCAGAAGAAGTGGCGACGGATAGCTCGAAGAGTTTCATCGCGTCCGGGGTGACCAGCGAGGGGGGAGTCGTGATATTCGGCGATGACCACATGAACCACGTCGTCAGGAACGATAATTTTGAGGTGTTCGTTGTCAATTTCGTAAATGTGATCATCGCGGACTGTGAAGCACTCCATGTAGGTCACATCCTCGTTAGAGCGCTGGTCGGGCAGGAGTTGGTTAATTCTTCTCCACTGGTTAATCATCCTTTGGATGAAGGCGCTGTCATCCTGAGCCTGGAGAACGCGGGACGCGAGAGTGACCTGCATGAGGACTGGGGCAGTAGGGGTTGGTCGTTTTTGTTCCTGGGGTGGGGATTGCCGTGGGTCGTCGTCAGACTCCTCGGGCCGTTCTGTAGTGCATGGAGATCGGGAGAGAGCGTCGGGGAGTTGATTTTCCGTGCCCTTGCAGTGCTCTAAGTCGAATGAGAACTCTTGGAGCAGGAGGGCCCATCGGGTAAGCTTGGCGTTCCTCTCTTTCATGGTGTGCAGCCAAGTCATGGCTTTGTTGTCGGTCCGGAGAGTGAAGCGCCTTCCCTCTAAGAACGGTCTGTACCTTCGTATTGCCCAGACGATGGCCAAGCACTCTAATTCATTAGAGTGATAACGTTGCTCGACGGGTCGGAGACGGGTACTGGCGTAGGAGATCACTCGTCTGTCTTTACCGTCGGAGCCAGGCTGGTACAAGACTGCTCCGAGTCCAGTGTTGCTGGCGTCGGTCTGCAGCACGAACGGAAGTCCAGGTTCAGGTCTTTTCAGTTCCAGAGGCTCCGACAGCTTTTCTTTGATCAGCCTGAAAGCGGCTTCGGCCCTGTCGTCCCAGGCCCATCGCCTTTTGGTGGAAAGGAGTTCCGAAAGGGGTGCGGCCATGTCTGAAAATCCGGGAAGGTATTCTCTTAGCCAGTTGCAGGTGCCGAGGAAGGAGCGGAGTTCCTTCCTGTTGGATGGGCGTTGGGTGAGGTTGAGGGTCTCGACGTGCCTCTGCTGAGGACGATTACCGGTCTCAGAGATGTGGTGCCCAAGGTATTCTAGTTCCTTCCTTGCAAAGGAGCACTTCCTTAGGGCACATGTCAACCCGTGTTGGTGAATCCTTTCCAGGACCTTGCGTAGATGTACTTGGTGTTCCTCCCAAGTCTTGGAATACACGATGACATCGTCCTGGTAAGCCATGGCGAACTCACGGTGGTAGCCGACCAGGACGTCCTGTGTCATAAGTCGTTGGAACGTGCTAGGAGCGTTCTTTAGACCGAAAGGCATAACGTTAAAATGGTAGAGCCCTCCGTCCGGTACGGCGAATGCGGTGAATTTCTTCGCCTCTGGTGCCATAGGGATTTGCCAATACCCAGAACGTAGGTCAAGCGTGCTAAAGAACTTCGCTCCGCCGAGGTCCTTCACCGTGTCGGAAATAGGGGGCATCGGTGAAGCGATGTCTTCAGTCCTGGCGTTCAACCTCCTAAAGTCTACGCAGAACCGAGGGCTCCCGTCTTTCTTCTTCACGATGACGATTGGGGAGGCGTAAGGGGAGGTAGATGGCTCGATGATGCCTCTCTCTAGCATTTCTCTAACTTCTTCCTGAATGACCTTTTTCTTCTCGTCGCTATACCGGTAGGGTGGACACCGAAAAGGTTGAAGATCGGTCAGCACCAGGTTGTGAGAAGTTGACGCCGTCTGACCAATGTCCTTTTCTCCGGAAAAGGCGTCGGCATGGTCCTGAAGAATGACCTGTAGCGCCTCCTGGAATTCTGGCGGTGAGGAGGAGGTAGCCTCGCAGATGTCTTCCTTTGACAGTCTGCTCTTCGGAGGCTTCTTAGTCACCCAGTAGAAGGTCTGTCGCTGACCGGTGCCGAGGCTAACCGTAGACCTCTCGAAGTCCAACACACCGTTGTTGGACACCATCCACTGTACTCCCAGAATGACATCCTCCTCCAGATCTTCCGCAACCAAAAACTCGGTGATAGAGGAGACCTTTCCGACGTTCATGCTCAGCTTCGTCGAGCCGACTATAATCAGCTGGGCTCCCTTGACGGCGAGCTGGGCAAATCGATGGCTGCTCTCCCTGACTTGATGCTGAGGTACCAGGGAGGCCTTCACGAAGTTGTGGGATGCCCCAGAATCAATCACGGCACGGACGGTCATGTGATCGATGGTCACTCGGATCCTAGGCACGTCGGAGAAGGGTGCGCCCGAGATAAGGCACGCGGGTCTGTTGTGGATACTACCGGAGCCTGGTCCATGACCCTTCATTGGGGGGCTCCTCGCCAGTTTTCCTGGATCTTCTTTCTTAAGACCGGGCAGTCCCTGTGGAAGTGGAATGCCTGGCAGTGGCGGCATTTGGGAGGTGTAACCTTTTCCGAGGGTTGTGCCCTGGGTTTGGATGAGAGCGCTAGATGTGTCTGCGAAAACAACTCCTCCGCATAGTGTGCTGCCGCGCCCAGTTCCTGAATGGTGGTGATCGGAGTGTTAAAGAAGCCATACTGGATCTGCGGAAGCAACAAAGCACGGATTTCTGTGACAAAATCCTCACGGTCCAGGCCTATCCTCTTTATCAGAGCACATTTGGACCTGATAAACTCCTGAGCAGTCTGATTGGAGGGTTGTCTCTCGCTGGAGATCCTAGCCCGGATCATGTGTTTTGTATTAGCGCTATTGAAGCGCTGTACCAGACGTTCTCCCAGTTCATCGAACGACGGGTCGATGTAAAATTGCCTGTCCCACCAGGCTTTCGCGTCGCCGGTCAGCTGCTTCAACGCCACGAAGAACTGCCTTTCTCCGGTGATGCACATGGCTTGAAAGTAGACCTTGAGCTCGGACAAGAACACTTGCGGATCCTCAGTATCAGCACCGGAGAAGCAAGGCAATGGCTGGGATGATTTGGCGTACCAGGGATGCATCGTTGTCCAAGGTGATGGGTAAGATGGCCACATGGGAGATGGCTCGGTTCCACTGGTCCAACCTTGTGTAGAGGTGGCAGGGGTGTATGTCGGAAAGGTCTGTGGCATGCCAGGTGTTGGTAGAGGTGCCTCAGGCCGGGTGGCAGTAAAAGCTGGTGAGACTGGCTGCGCTAGGTATCCGAGGTTGGCTGGGTAAGCGGGCTGCGCTGGGTGGCCGGGCTGTGTTGGGTGGCCGGGCTGCGGTGGGTGGCCGGGCTGCGGTGGGTGGCCGGGCTGCGGTGGGTGGCCTGGCTGCGGTGGGTGGCCGGGCTGCGGTGGGTGGCCGGGCTGCGGTGGGTGGCCGGGCTGCGGTGGGTGGCCTGGCTGTGCTGGGTGGCCTGGCTGTGCTGGGTGGCCGGGCTGCGCTGGGTAGCGAGGATGCGCTGGGTAACCGGGCCATGTTGGGTAACCGAGGTGTGCTGAGTGGACGGGCCATGTTGGGTGACCAGGTGGCGCTTGGTAGCTAGGCCATGCTGGATGGCTAGGCCATGCTGGGTAGCAGGGTTGCGCTGGGTATACAGGCAGTGCTGGGGTTGCGGTAGGCTGTGCTAGGCCCGCAGACTGGGTAACCTGCTCCGGACAGCCAAGCTGTGATGGGTAGTCAGGCAACGCTGAGGTTTGTTGTGCCATGGTAGCAGGCTGGGCAGGCACTGGAGGGTCAAGCAGCGTCGGAACGAGAGGCAGAGCAGGGACAGGCTGTGCCGGGGACTCGGACACTGTGGAGACGACAGGCTGGGGCACTTGTGATGGAAGGTCCGGCAGCGCCGTGACAGGCTGTGCCGGAGTAGTGGGCTGTGCAGGGAGGCCGGACATTGAGGAGATGACAGGCTGGGGAGCCTGCGCTTGAAGACCAGGCTGGGGAGCTTGCGCTGGAAGGCCAGGCTGGGGAGCCTGCGCTGGAAGGTCAGGCTGGGGAGCCTGCGCTGGAAGGTCAGGCTGGGGAGCCTGCGCTGGAAGGTCAGGCTGGGGAGCCTGCGCTGAAAGGTCAGGCTGGGGAGCCTGCGCTGGAAGGTCAGGCTGGGGAGCCTGCCCTGGAAGGTCTGGCTGGGGAGCCTGCGCTGGAAGGTCAAGCTGGGAAGACTGCGTAGAGATCGCAGGCTGTGCCGGAGTAGTAGGCTGAGAGAACTCGTTTATAGACGAGGTTAGCATGGTGGTTGCCTTCGATGACCGAAGTTCCATAGTGGGCGCCACTGGGTTTAACACTCCCAGAAGTGAAGAGCAGGCTAGCTGAGCGTGGGTGGATGTGCGCGCCCCAGGTTGGGTCGCCAATATGATACGGCCTGGTAGGTGCAGGGCCGTGTCACGGGGTAGTGGTGGTCCTGAAAAGGACCGTTGGGGGTGAGAATGGAGGGCAGGGTCTCAAGTCAAGAACAACACAGATCAGGCTTAAGTTCTAGATGACTTGAGCGGCAGGGCAGTGGCAGGTGGTAAGCGAGTGATGGTAAGTGGTAGATGGCAGGATATCAGTTCCGACTGATGGCTGGAAACTGACTGACTTGGGCCTCTCTTGGCCGGGTATATATACACATTCAATAGGTGGAAAGAGAGGGGAAGGACCAATGAGAGAGCTCGGTTTTGAATGCTCGCTTCTCATTGGCCCGGCCTATTGAATGGGTGATTTTATAAAGGAGGGTGTTTTCTGGCTCAGGGAAGGCGGTATCAACTCTTTCAAAAACACGCGACGGACACATTACCACCGGCATAAGGGTTTCGATAAGTATCTACAAAGAGATGTTAAATTGGAATTTCAAGGAAAGATTAAGAGTGAAAGACATACATTTGGTGGTCCTGAAAAGGACCGTTTTGATAAACCTCCGGCACCGTTTACTTAGAACTGGTGTACTTGGTAACAGCCTTGGTGCCTTCACTGACAGCGTGCTTGGCCAACTCTCCAGGGAGAAGCAGCCTCACGGCCGTTTGAATTTCCCGGCTGGTGATGGTAGACCGCTTGTTGTAGTGAGAGAGGCGAGATGCTTCGGCGGCAATGCGCTCGAATAAATCGTTCACAAAACTGTTCATGATGCTCATAGCCTTAGAGGAGACACCGGTGTCAGGGTGAACTTGCTTGAGTACCTTGTAGATGTAGATGGCGTAGCTCTCCTTCCTCTTACGCTTCTTCTTCTTGTCGCTCTTGACGATGTTCTTCTGAGCCTTGCCGGCTTTCTTGATGGCTTTACCGCTGGCTTTAGGAGGCATGATGTCGTTGATGATGTGTAATATTGACCCTGTTGTGGACTGTGATTATAAGCTAGGTAATAGACAATGGACGTACAAAACCCCGCACCAATAGAAATTGAGTAAACCAAAAGTTGGCAATATGATTGGTTAGGTTTGCGACAGCTAAACAGTATATATGTATTTTTTACCTGCCATCTTTCACCATCTAATTTACATCTTTAGTCGTATCAGGAACTTTAGATTTCAACTCTACAACGAAAATGTCTGGACGTGGTAAAGGCGGTAAGGCTAAGGGCAAGGCAAAGACGAGGTCATCCCGCGCCGGTCTTCAGTTCCCTGTGGGAAGGATTCATCGTCTTCTCCGCAAGGGAAACTACGCCGAAAGAGTTGGAGCTGGTGCCCCTGTCTACTTGGCGGCAGTCATGGAATACTTGGCCGCTGAAGTTCTCGAGTTGGCAGGCAACGCTGCCAGGGATAACAAGAAGTCCCGTATCATCCCACGTCACTTGCAGCTTGCCATAAGGAATGACGAGGAGTTGAACAAGCTCCTGGCCGGAGTCACCATCGCCCAGGGAGGTGTGCTACCCAACATCCAGGCTGTCCTCCTTCCCAAGAAGACTGAGAAGAAAGCCTAAAAACCCTGCATCCAGGAATCACGATCAAACGGTCCTTTTCAGGACCACCATTCAAGTTCAAACACCTCTTTTGGTTCCTAGATTATGAGGAAGTCGTGATAAGTTGAGAGTTCAAATGCTGTGTTTGCTTGAGATAAGGAAAAACTCCATGGTTGCAACTAGACGTTCGGGTTCGGGACACAAAGAAGAGTCGCCGAAGCAGAGAGACGAGTCGAGTACGATCGGGCCTTACCCCACCTACTACCTCTGCACTATGCATTCAACCCAACCCTCTTTTGTCCACAGTCCACACTCTATTACATATATATTTCTTTCAAGGCCTTTTCGAGCATGACTACTAATAAATAACACTTAAAACATACAAATGTTTATTATTATAGCAAAAATAATACGATAATTAATTAAACATAGACCTGTATAAAACATGCATATGAAATAGAAATCAAATAGACATTAAATGATTTCGTTATTTTTAAATTGTTTATATTATCACGTAAACCCAAGAGTGATTGAAATGGAATAAGTACACATACACGACTAGTAATTATATTTTACTAAATTAGAAATATAGTTTTATAATAGGAATTGAGTATCTTCTTTCGTGTGACACCGCACGTATTTTAAGAATTCCCAGCAGTTTTAAATATAAATATTACATTATTATTATTATTAAAGACCCTTTTCTTTTAATGGTCTTAATAAATAGTATTACCGGTGGTCAAATTAACCATTTCTTACCAATTAATTTACTAGACGTTCGGGACACAAAAAAAAGTCGCCGAAGCTGAATCAGAGTGAGGAAACTAGACGTTCGGGACACAAAAAAAGTCGCCGAAGAAAGTCGAATCTCACTCGGGAATCATCGTGTCCGCTCCACAGCGTGTAATAAGTGTAAGTTGTTATGTAAGTAGGATTTATGAAATATTATTCTATATATATAATAAATATTATGTATAGGACATTTTTTTCTGCCGCTAGTAGGAAAAATATTGTATGCAACAAGGCAGCAAAGAAAACATTTCTGCCTCATTGATATATTGCCTGCCTCTTGTGGAGGAAATTATAATTTTAGAAGACAAAATGTATCACTAAGAAGTAGGATTGAGATATCGAAAGAAAATATCAATATTTATCTACATTGATGTCCCAACCCTACTATGAAGGTTTTTGGTATAACTAGGGAACAAATTTTTATAACCATCAAAAAGCTTTTGTAGGCCACAGATAAAAGGGTGGCGTAGGAGCCCTTCCCCAGGAGACTTTTAGGGCATTGTAATGCAAAATATGAATTTAATAAATATAATGTCTTTTGACATCAATTAGTAAGAAATAAAATGCAGACATTTTTTAAAAAATGTTAGTTATTACTAGCTCAGTCAAATTTTGTAAAGGACATTATACAAATTCGGACTCAACTTTAAAAGTCTTACATATGAGGAGCCTAGTATCAAAGATGGACATTCGACATTTTCTTTTTTTTAATTTCAGTTATCGATTGTTTCTTATAGATTTTTGGCCGCTGCATCAGATTCTGCTATCCATTTGCATAAAAAACGACCAGAAAAGGGGTAAAAATGCAATCATATTTGTAGTTTTGTTTCAAATACGGACAAGTCAACAAGCATTTTGCTTCAAAAGTGGTCATAACCTAAACAGCCAATCAGGAGGCTGCATTTTACTAACTCGTTCCCATGATGCACTGCGGCCTTTAACATCTGAATACCTACTCCTACCATATTTTGCATGCATGTTTAGAAAAATGATACCCCGAGGGGAAATCGAGACATTCATTTTAACTCTAAATTTGGGGGCACTACCCCCCAAAAACTATGAAAAAAAAAATTATTTATCCAATATTATTATTTTAACAATTCTACGTTGTTTTGCTTCAAAAACGGACAAAACCTAGTTTTTCTTTCAAAAGCAGACAACTCCACTTCTTAACTCCATTTTGCAACTAAAATATCAAAGAAATTCACGTTTTCAGAACTTCTAACTAGTTTTAAGTCTATTAAGAATGTACAGAAAAAAAATCATAGCTCTAGCTCCTGTAGAATTTGAGCAACAATTTTTCGGCTCTCCTGTAAAATTTTGAAATTGCTCTTGTCCGTCTTTGATACTATTTAAGCTCCTCATGTGACCTTGCTCTATGAACTAAACTTCTGTGATTCGCAAAACAACTACATATTTCTATACATGTAATTCACAGCTACTTCCACCCCTATCCTAAATTCAAGTTGCGAAACATATTATAGCTTCCAACTCTCCCTCATTGAAAAACCAAATAAAGAAAATAATTTATGTAAAGAAATGCATAGTATTTCATAAAATATATTAAAAATAAAATGCTTTTAAATTTGTTAGAGCAATTTACTGAAACAAATATGCCTTTTATAGTAAAATTTACAATTCATAATCCGTTCCCAACATATCACTTCTCTTAACTGTGTGAAAATAAGTTTAAATTGAGAAAAATATGGTTTTTCAAACATCAAAAAATTGTAAATGTTACCACTGTTACTGGAACATAAATAGGATATTTATTTGGTGTATATTATTAATATTACCATGATGCATTTCCGTTAAACTAATATCTATCCCTTTATCTTGATGGTCTTAATCCCCCTTATTTTGTGAAATAGTAAAATGATTTTTGGGGCATTCCAATATTTTTCCTGTATTTGTGTTATGGTTATGACATAAAAAAAATCAGTGTGTACAGGTGTGTTAAGACCTCCAGACAAAAAGGCAGAGAAATGCAGGAAATTATAAGGATGGTCAGTTTTATTTACATTACTCAGTAATTTATAAAATCACATACAAGTAATATAAAGTTTGTTTGTAGATTTTATTATTAAATATAATTTGAAATTAAAATGTTAGCATTTAAAGAAAACAAATAAATTAAACCATCATACTTGGAAAACAATTTATAACATTTGATTTATTACAAAAACAAATGTTTTTTAATTAAGCATGATTTAAAATCTTTGATACATAAACCTCGGAAAATTTGTAAAAGTATAAATATTTTTTTAAACAAATATATTTAAATGAAATTAAATAAAGAAACTTAGGATGAGTGATTCTCAAAGGAGGAAATTGTGAATTTTTATAAAGAGAGTGTGTGGGTATAAAAAAAAGTACTACAAAAGCAAAGCTTTGAAATATGGTAGTATAATAATAATTTATTGTAATGCATTAAAAAAAGCAAAAAAATTACAATCATCATACATTTTCAGAGTTTATATGATATATTACGTCAATATAATATACCCTGTAAAAAAATATTTGTCACAAAAATTAAAATTATTGTTGGCATTTGAAATAAAATACATCAGAAGTTGACTTATAAGGAAATTGAAGTTTCTTTATGGATTATCAAATTGCAATTATTAACAAATTAGTTATTTGCCTAAATATGCATTAATAAGATCTATCTATATTCATTTCTATTGTTGTTGGCAACAAACCAATGAACTGAATTTGTTTATCTATTGTTACACAAGTTATTATCACTTTAGTGGGGGATTTCTTATAAATAAACAACTCAAGAAAGCCAAATATTTACTTTTTACCATAACTTAAAGGAACTTTCTTAAAGTATTACAAAAAGTTTGCTTTTTACAAGATGTTTTCTTATTAAAGCAAGGTTTCTTAAATATTTAATAAAAAGTAGTCAACCTAAATTAAATTGATGCTATTCCATAATGTTTTTTTCCCACCTTAAATGATTTCTAGCGCCTACGATGATAATGAGATGAGTGGCCAAAACGTTTTCTATCACCATCATATCCATCATTCATAGGTCGTTTCATCTGGTGAGATCTACCACCATCATTACGACGATTGCTTTTAGGATGCCATGGAGTTATGACAGGAGGATCAGAATTACATTTCTTCAAGGACTCCATGTATTCATCATCATGATCTGTGTAGCGGTCACTGAATGCTTCCTCGCAGTCTTGTAAGAATTGTAATTGCTCACTCGTTAACTCCACAGCTGCCATGTTGTACTTATCAAAAATATTTTAATTCTTGAATATCTGCAAAAAAAAATAAATAAATAAATAGATAATAAATGATATTAAAAAAAAAAAAAGGTAAAGCTTACATTGTTGGTCACTTAGTAGGAAAGGATTAAACTCAAATCAAAACTTTTTAAAGACTAAATTCTAAATTTTCTGCTAAAATAAATACTACATAAACTTAGTTTGATATTCCTGAATATATTTGTGCACAATGTATGTTGCAGCAACACAAGATGTAAAATGAATATATTAATATAAGGAGGTGCAGGCACAATTATATTTTTGTGAGATGCACAGACTTCTTGTAAGCATTCTTGTGACATGTCTCTAGCATTCCATTCTTACTTTGGAGAAGGGTGAAAAGGACACTAGAAACTAGGGAGGGCAGGTCCATACGGACTATCGTAGGAGGATCATTTTAGACAATGCCTGGTAACAAACAAACAACATCTAAATTTAACTAGGCATTGCGTGGCTCTATCATTGAAGCGAGCGTATTGCAATGCAATACTGAATATTGAAATTTATTAATCATGATGAATAGTTGGAGATAAGTGGAAGAGGGCAGTGTGGGGTAGAGTAAGGGTACTCGGTACAAAGCTTTACTTCCTAAACAAACCTTTACACTACACGACTATAAGAATCTTAACCACCCGTCGTAGCTTTTAAACAATTATTATTAATGTATCACTTCACTAAGCAAAAACATCTGCTTGTATTAAGTTGAAATTTTACATGTCAGTTTCAATTTTACTTTAGACGACGTATATGGAGTTTTATTAAAATCGTTATGTTAGAACGTAAGATATCCGTAAAAAGGTTGTTTTCTCTATTTTAGGTCCGCTTTAATAGTATTAGCGATCTTTATTAATTCATAGCGGTTTCGTTGTTGGTTTTAATAAAAAATGTTATTTGAAAAAAAATGTTCGTCTCATCGAATAGGTGATGATAGAATTTTTTCCCGTCCTGAAATTCCAAATTTAAATTTGAAGCTCACGTTTACACGAGCATTGCGTGCGAACTCTTGGGCGGATCACGCTGTCCAACGAACCTAGCCTGAGTATTAGTAAAAGGAACATGTATACCGAATTTTAACTAAATCAGTCAACTTTACTAAAGTTATCGTTGGACACGTAAACGTTACACACAGACAGACAAGATGCATATTTTTGTTGAATGTAAGAAGCTCGCTTACGCTTGCTTCAACAAATAAATCTCACTATATTCCCCACCATTAATTTTAATTTATAATGAACAGTTAAAAATATAACTTTTACTTCAGCACAACTAGTATCTTAGTGCCTTATAATAGCACCACAAGTAGTAGTAGGTCCTAGAATTAGTACTTGACGGATAGGACGAACCATTTATTCGAAACCAGCAATTGGGCCTTATCGTAGGCCCATCTTACTAGCTCTAGGTGGAGAGTTCCACCAAGAAACTTAGGTCTCAAACATAGCCTTCATTATAATTTAAGAAAGAAAGATTTAGAGATACTTGCAGTGAATAGTGAACTAGACATACAATGTAGCAAACTACATTCAAATGTAAACACACAAATCACAAGATTAGATATTTTATGAGTTGAGTAGTGTGATGGACGTTTTAAGGTGTGAATAAAATTAACAGTTTAATTCATCTTTCTGTGAGACATTTTGACACTAAAAGGTCATCTTTAGTCAGTCTAATTTATTTAAATTTCATTTCAATTAATGATTGTTTTATACTAACTTTTTAATATTGACTCTCTTTAAGAAATATTTTATTTCACTCAACACATCTTTTCCACATTTATACAATGATAAACATAATTAATGTAGTAGTAGTAGTAGTAAGAGGCGGGGAGGCCTAGCCTAGGAAACAGACCACATTCATTAATGTAAGTAATGAACCCACATTCATTAATTAAGTAAATTGACCCCATTTAATATTGTTGTTAAATTTTTTATTAATTATTATTATAATTTATTAAGAAATAACTTTTATGGTAATAAATTTTTAGAACATTTCTAGAAGGGGAGAGTGGGTTACAGTAAACTTAAGGGGAAAACTGAAGAATAAAATCAAGTCACTAAGGTAAATTTAGTTTAGCTTATTTTGAAAATGCTTAGAACAAAATAGTTTACTTTACTCCACTCTCTAACATAGCAAAACTTTTTACTATTCATTAATACTGATATAATATTTTAATTTACAAGAAATATCTTACCAGGCAATCATGCAAAACGTAATAAATAGGTAGCTCAACAATTTAATTCAATTTACAAACAAAATGTTTTGAATTTAATAAAAAAACCACGATATGAATAAATAATATAAAAGCGTTGTTTTGTTGATAATGTGTTATCACCTAAACATTCACATAAACAAAAAGAAATATTTTACAAAAAGTAAACCGTCTACTGTCTACCCAAGTTCATTTAAGTTATGAAAAATATTTCAATTTTAATCATTGCTATAAAACTAATTATGAATTAGACTATTTTAGATGAAAAAATTATTATCTCATATAATTATTATCCTTGTAGAATCATATAAAAATATTTAATTAAACAAATAATTATAAAATGTAGATGATGTTTTGAAGGAAACTACTTACATGCGTTTATGAATAAACCCGGGTTTTTATTATTTAATTTACAAAAATGTAATCTGTCTATCATAATATGAGAAAAAATTTGTAAAACCTTCCTTTCAAATATTTTTATTGTAGAAACTGTTTTTGTTTTTTTTCAAGTATATATGAATTTAAACGTTTTCTTGTAGTTTCGGACATGATAACATTGGTATTAATTTTAAGTGGTTGTCTACAGTTTATTAAAGCGTGCTAAAAGTGTAGTGTAAATAATTTTATCGTTCATAATGTCGCATTATGTAGGATACAGATGTCTATCATTAGCAAAATGCAGTGGGTTTTTCAATGGGATTCTGGTTAGAAGTCTGTCTTCAGGACACCGGATCTACAATGACAATTCTTTAGTTTCCACCCCTAATTCAGCTTTTGATCAAGACATCTTGTTGAAAAGTATCAAGTGCTCCAAGGAAACCTCAGACGTTCTTCACTACATAGGGAAGCATCACGCGATTATGAATCGATCTCACATATTACAAGCATTCAAAATTATTTTCTCTATTCAGAAGTCAGAAGGTACAAGCATGTCTAACGGAGAAGTAGCACGTTCTGCAGAGTTCCTCACACTATGTAATGTTTTAAAATCTCGTGTTCGCACTTTGGAAGTTAACGAAACGGTCGATGTACTAAAAACTTTATCCTATTTAGGGGTTCCAGCATCATCTAAATTAGTTTCCATTTTATTAAATCTTTTAGCCAGTCGTGTAAATGAATTAACTCTCCATCATATCATGTTTTTAGATTTCCTCATTAAAGATTTTAAACCAACTCCGATCGTCGAAGCTTTAAAACTCGCGTTGCCTGTTGTTTTTCAAGCTAATCTGAAAGTAAAATTAGACAGAGATAATGTTGCTCAAGCTTGTGATTTGCTTTACTTTGTCACCAAGAAGAAACTTCCAATAGAGACAGTAGATTCTTTAGTCGATGTAATTATGAACTTAAGAAAAGATTTAGATTTGAATTCTGCTATTAGCTTAATTAAATCTTTATGCGATTTCGGACCTAGTGATGAATCCCACCGGCCTCTCTTACACCACGCTTTCGACATTGTCCTTGACAATATCAACAATTGTTCGTTCGGTGATTTAGATATCATATTGTCCAAATGTGTTGTAAAATACTCTCGAGATAATTATTTCTTCTACCATGAAGAATTTGTTAATAGTGTAAGCCATTTTGTTGTTAATAACGATTGTGGTTTCGAAGAAGGAATCTGGACCTTGAGGAAACTTAATAGATTGGGGCATGTTGATATTGCCTTACTGGATTATCTAGCGAGAAAAGCCGAGGTGGAATTTTTCTACCCTCAAGGAATAAAGACATCTGCACTCTTTACTTTAGTCAAAGGTTTTGCAACAGCCGACTACAAACCTCCCAATTGGGCTGCATTGGAACCTACTATTGTTAAAACCACACAAGATATGTTTGTTGTAAGTAAATTTATTTTAAGAACTTTTAAAATTAATAGCCAATCATGCCTATTGAATTCATATCATATTTATTTCATAATATTTAATTTTGGGTTCCTCGTAGACTTTTAATGAACTTTGAAAATGTATCAATTGTGTTGGATAAAGCACATAGACTATGCTATAATCTAGCATTTAATTTTAAAGTTTAGGCTAACATTGATTTACTACTTGAACTGATCATCTCTATAATAAATCTAGATCTTCCGGTGGAGAAATCCCAACGTTTCTGAAGCCATCTAACACAATGTTGATTTTGAACAGAAGTTGTAGCATGGATTTAAAACTACAGCTAAAGGCTTTTGAGAGAGGCTATTGAAATTGAAAAAAAATACAATCAATAATTTAAACAAAGATGATTGTTACTGGCTTCTCAATACATGAAAACCGCTTTAAAACAAAAAGATTATAGGGAACATAACATTCAACAACCTGTTGACAACAACATAACAGGTAATCCTCACACATCTCAAGACTCCAACACATCAGATGGTGTTATTGTATAATATCCAGTAAATACCATCTCAACTGAAGTTAATTTAACCGAGGGTCAAATCCTCCGTCAAGGCGAGAGTACCTTCGGATAAAGACCTAGATGTAAATAGGTATGCCAACCTGGCTCATCAGTTGAAAATGACTTTTATCAGAAGCAAATTCCTTGAGAATGGTCCCTGTAATGTTTAAAATCCATTACTAACTATTGCATTTTTTTTTTAAATTGTACTAATCAATTTTGCTCTTTGAGTCTTATTCACTATGAACATGCCCTCAAAATATCAGTAGAATTACCAATTTTTCTACATCTTTATGAATCCCTTTGTTCTTGCTCGACTTATTTATGATTGTATTCTATGATTTTTTTTTTTTTTTACAGGTGAGTGGTGAAGTTCCATGGTTGAGCTACATCAGAGACCTTTGCACACTTGGAACATGGCCTTTGACAATTATAGAGAGAATGTTTCAAGCAGACTTTTTAGACAAGTATCTAAAATCTCATACAAATATTTTGGATCATCTGCAAGTGCTATCTCTTTACCAGGAAGTTACAACTCTTTGCCCTGAACAGTATAGGCCGTCTCCACCACCAAATATCTTAGATGATATTATAGATACAAACGGTGAGTAGACTTCAGAAAAGTCTTTAGACTAGTCTAAAAGTATAGTTAATTTCTTGTTTGTGCATAAAGTAAAATACTGTGTACTAAATGGAGACAAAAGTCAGAGGGTTAAACTATATCATATTACAAATTATGGTTGGAAGCAGTATTCTGAGAATTTTTAGCTTATTATTGGTGTTTTGGTAAAGTGACATTCTTCCAAATTGTTGGAGCGAGGTCTATATTTTAACTTTTCCTCTCCAGACTAGATTAGGATGACCAAATCGTCAACTAGGAAAAACGGTACCCAATCCGAGGGGTCTGGGGTGTATGGAATACCCCCCAGAGGTGGGGGGGGGGGGACGGACTAATAAGAGCAGAGGGTTTGTTGCATGCAAAAGGGTGTACATCTATAAAAAGTACAGTGGTTAGCTATAAAAAGTGTTTATTATACATCAAATAATTGATAGCTTTGAACATAGATTTAATAAGCGATTTTTGACAATTTCTACCAATACAGAACCATGATGCAGGGTCCTGGCTCAGGCGGCGTTTCACAGAATACCTCTTCTTATTTGTGTCCGCTATATAAGGGTCCATTATTGTGAAGTTCTAGTGTACTTAGTTGCTGCCCCAGCCATCTTAAACTTCCTTCTTTTCTAATACAAAGTTGTAAAAGTCACAACAGCCCATTTTGAAATTGTATAGTACTTGAAGAATTGCAAAAAGGGTCTCCACTCCCATCCTGTTTTGTTGTCTGTCCACTAAATGTTAATAAGCAAAAATATCCTATCAGTATTGCCATTATGGGCATATCTTTAAAAATTATGCTCAACAGAAAGAGTTTTTAGTACTCAATGCAAATACGGGACATTTAGGCATCCCGGGAGATTTTTTCGGGACACTGGGAATGTTGGTGAAAAAAACAGGAAAATCCCATTTTTTATGGGACGGTTGGTCACCCTAGACTAGGACCTTCGGCAGTTCGTCTGATTTTCTGTTAATTTGTTTGTTAAGAAGTTACGACCAAACACGTTGATCAGTTTTCTTTAAATTTGGCAGGATGTTCCTTTAAGTCACTAAAATCTATTTATGTTGTTTTTTTTTAAATTGTTTATTTTTATTTCCATGTTTCAGGTAAGAACTTAACACAGAATCCTTTGCTGAGTTCTCTAGAAAGAGGTTTAGGAGGATCATCATATGTCACCAGCGGGATTTACACTAAATTAGGACATTTTCTTCATCACGTCGTAGTACTGAGAAAGGGTGGTTATCCTATTCCTTTGAATACAAACAAATCAGATTCTCGTCTGTTTGTTGAGGATCTAAGAATACCCAAAGATCATCAACCCGTCGCAGTCATGCATCTACCATATTCATTTTACTGTTCAAATGTAGACAAACTAAAAGGGACAGTGAGGCAAAATTTGAATAGTATAAGTGCTTTAGGTCTGACAGTTGTCCCTATAAGTTCATCGAGGTGGGAAGCCTTATTAGAACATGAAAAAATACCATACTTAATGAGAGAAATTAATGACAAATGTGATTTTACAAATACAGAAACTGTTACTTGTTAAAACTGTAAATAATATTTTATGAAAGTAAATAAAGTTTGATAGTAAATAATTTTCCTTTTTCCTTTTTATCCTTTCACTTTATTAAGACTTAATTTATTTTCTATAATGATAGAATATTCCTTCTACCAACGATTTAAAGAAGATCACATTTTTTTTTCTGTTAAGTGTAAACCTTCTTTCTCTGACCTTTATTGGCCTTTTTGAATTTATTTCAGTGGATAGTGGGGTACAAGTCAGTTATGGTGTTAAAAACCTGAACAAAGTGTTGGCTGAGCTCAGTCTGGAGACCTAAAGAAAACAAAGGATATCCTTTTCTCTCTAGTTTCCTGAATATTAATAGAGCATGGGGTTGCCAGGCGTCCCTGGTTTTATAAAACAAATTTGAAATAGTGGTGTTCCGGTTTTACTTAAAATCACGCTGTCCCAAAGAAACTTTTAAGGATGCCAAAATGTCCTGGTTTTCAACGAAGACGTTGAAATAGATTTTTTTTTTTTTTTTTTCAACCTGCTGCTGGAACTGGTGCTGAAAATGAAAATGTTTTGAGTTTTTTCAGTGTTAGCCTGTTTTCACAATGAAGTAAATCTGTGTGAAAATGTAATACGATTTTCCCATTTTATGAAAGTGGTGTTAGCTTCTATAAACTTTATATTAAGTTGTGAGCACTTAATCACCCCCAATTTAAAGAATATTTGGCAGATCTATTTCTAAAATATGAAGTTTTTTTCATATTGCTAAATATTAAGTTAAATGTTAAAAAGTTTTTATGATTTGTGAAAAGTTATTGCTGACTTAATGGAAATTTAAGGAAGACAACCGAGAAATTATATAATGACCTGTGGATATGCAATTTAGCATTTCTTGTAGATGTAACGGGACACCTCAACGAATTAAATGTAAAATTGAAAAAACAAAAATAACAACTATTATTGCATCAGTAGTATGGACATATCTTTTGTAAATAAATGAATGTTATTTGAAAGACATAAAGAGCTAAAAACTGTTTCTATTTTTCCACTATGGTAGGTATCTCACAAAAATATTCCTTATCATTTTTTATAGAGATGAGCTGACAACTCTAAGAGAACAATTTGAAACAAGGTTTGTTGTATTCCAAAAAAAATGACCTAGCATTCACTATATTTGCTAGTCTGATAGATGTTGATGTTAATATAGTGCACCAGAAAACTTACAGATGGAACTTATTGATCTTCAGGCTGATATAAAGTTAAAAACAAGGTATAGCAGCATTGATTTGGTGGATTTTTATAAATTACACTTATCAAAAGAAAAATATAGTAATTCACAAGACTTTGCAAGAAATATCATTGGGCTTTTGGCAGTACTTATACACGTGAACAGTTTTTTCCGATCCATACATTATATTTTATTGTAGAATCTTTAAAATCTATCAATCTTTATATGTGTATCATATTGTGTTGTTCTTTCAATTTTTATAGTATTTCTATTAATATGTATCTCTTGAGTTTTTCTTTTTCTTCCAATTTGTATATTATTTCTATTATATGTATCACTTTTATGTTTTATTCAATTTATTTAATTCACATGCATACTACTTGTTTGCACAGATGTCAGACATACATTTTTTAAACACCACTTTTTTGGACTCAGGGGATCTCAAAACGTGTAAATCCATAAAAATCTCAAAATCGAATTTTCGTGCCATCACAATACCTTCTCTTTATATGAGAAAGAAATGCAATTTTCGATCCCAGTGGCGGGGGATTCGAAAATACATAGGTATTCCCGATGGGTATTACCCTATAGTACAGTAGAAATAAGTGAAAAAACACCTTAAGGTGGAACTAATTGCAACAAAAATGATTCTTGTTGTAAATGGTAGGTAACACGCCCCTAATCAACATACTAAAAGTATACATCCGTACCGTCGCGCAAAATGCGTTTTTTTGGCCGCCATCTTGAAAAAACATGAAAATTTTCAAAAAAAATCATGTGTGGTATCAAATCACAGGAAATTTAATGCTGAAAAAGAATATGAGATCGGTTTATAAATGTAAAATGTTTACGAAGATGGAGTAGAGGGGGAAATATGAAAAATTATACCTTAATAACCTAGTACATATTTACACCTGAAATGCTTAAATGATGCTAGATTAAAAGTCTAGCATAACTGATCAGAACCGAAATAAAGTTACTGTACATAAATATATAAGGACTTTTATCCTAGTTCATCAGATATTTCATCTGTTGAAGAAAACTAGTAAAAAAAGTGGAAGAAAACAACATATTTTAGGGAAAATTAAGGAGTTAAAAAACTCTTTTTTTTTAAATAATTCACATAATTGCAATGAAGTGTGAATCTTCTAGTCAGTCAAGTTAGTAAGAAATTTATTTTTAAATTGAAAATAAGTTGTTATAAATGGTTAATGTCAGTAAAATTGTTGATGGCTGTATAATAGTAATTATTGGATTTAATAAAATTTGTTTCTAGCTTGAGAATGACAGAAAGGAGGGGTTAAAATATCGCTAAAGGGAGGCTATTATTTTTTCTTAAGACACAGCAGCATTTAAATTAAACCATACAAGGAACCAACTACTCTATCTATATATATAAAATTAAAGTTTTGTCTGTACATTGGTCAAAATTGAATTTTTTTTGGATACTTTTTCATTTTACACATTCCGAAAACCGAATCCGGCCATAACTTTTTTCGTGTATGTGTGTCTGTCGCCCCAGTCAGACTTTATAGGCGCAAAACTGGCTAAATGAAATCGATTAAATTTTTTTCAGGGGTGTGTGCAAACACCCTGTTGTAGGCTTGGTTTCATCTAAAAATATTGAGTAGAACAAAAGTTATTGACAATTTAAAAAAAAAAAAAGAAGTATATAAAACATAACATAAAAAAATTAGGTTGACCCACCGTAATCAAACCCCACAGACTCGCTAATCAAAATGTTTGGGTACCTCTAGACCACCTAGAGACTCGCGGTTTTTTGCATTTGGTCGGAAATTGGCCCAAAACGACTGGAAAAATCCGAAAAGTTAAAAAAAAAAATTTAAACCCCCCTTAAAAAATTAAAGATGGTGGACGCACTTAAAAGTTTTTTGGAAGCTTATTGTGGCTAAACGGTAAGTCGTATCGACAAGCTGATTGCGTTAGCGGTAACTGATTTCAAAAGATCTACAACTTTGGTCCTTTTTGTCTTCCACCGGATCTACCTTAAATAGAGCTAACTTTGATTTTTTGTAAAAACAAAAAATATATTTTGAGCTCATATGGCGTCCGCAATTGTTGACCGATTTAATTTCTGATTGGGGTGCTTAATTCTCACATTATTGGTCTATAAATCGAGTATTAATTATTCAACTATTTTTTTCTAAAACCAGAGTTATTAAATATTTATTGGTGGAACTGCCTTATTGAGAGAAGAGACTGGTAATTAAATTAATGCACCATTATGGTTGATGATTGTTCAATGAATTCCCAGTCTAATTGGTTTTTACGACGTTTATTTTCTTATTTATTATACCTTTTTTTAGTTTTTTTTTTTTTTATTAATTACTTTACATATTAATTAGTTTCTATTGGCTATGTTTTAAACATATAATATATAGACTCCAAACTACGATTTGGAGAATATTATATTCTTAGAAACGGAATGAATGGTGTATAATATAGTCCTGATTTTTTTCCTAGAAGGCTTGGAAAAAAACTATTTAGGCATTTTATTTAATTGCTAGGTCTACATGTCAATAGGAAACATAGCCACTAATACCTAGAATGAGCCCCGCGCGGAGCGCGGGGTGAAAGCTAGTTTACTATAAAAGCAAGACATATTTCTCCCCCCTTTACTAACTTGTTTGGATAGAAAAACAAAGCATTTGTAGTGTTGAAAAACCTTTTTTTTTATTATTCACTATAAAAGGAAAATTTATAATAAATGTTTAAAGCTTCTTTGACAATTAGTGTGTTTGCATCAGTTTCTACATGAATGACGGAATGGCCTCTTCCTTGAATATACTCCCACGTATATTGATAATGCGTTGTTTTTTTGTTTTTTTGAAGAGTTAGAAAGAAATTTGTTTTTCTTGATTACCACAGGCGAATTTTGATCAAAAGGGATGAATATACAGTGTATTTATGTATTTTTTGTAAGATAATATAACAATAAAAATTCTTAATATAAGAAAACACTACTACAACACAATCTGTGCTCCGCATCTATTATATTTGGTTTTTATACCCGTTAAAAACTATTTTCACTTTTCCATACCTTCTGTTAACATACGATTGGTGTTGCTTTATGACATCGCCCAATGTTGCAGAAGCGGACCATGGTAACTGTGTTTTTTGTTCTATTTCTGCTATATTATGGTAGACATATTCGGCGACACATTGTGAAAAGTGTCCAGATGGTACACTTCAACACTTTGGTTACTTTCATCCATTACAGCAGAATGTATGTATTTCTACACTTCAGCATAAGACACAATGAATCCAAGGCTGCAAAGTTCATCAAATAGGAAACGAGAATAAAAATTTCTGTGAATCTGTATGTCTACAGCAAGAGGAATTGGGCATATCAGAGAACGAGGGCGCTGCATCTTGCATTTCAGCCACACCAATCGAAACCTGCTTCAGGTTATTGTGTTTGAAACTAATTAGGATAGGTATCCAAAAAAGTGAGTAAACAAGGGGGAAATATGTAGTTGGTCCATATTAAATCTAATAATAACTATTATGCAGGCATTACAAATTTAATGACTTTAACATTGATTAATACACTAACAATTTATAACAACTTATTTCAATTTAAACATAAATGACTTACTAACACGACTGACTAGAAGATCACACTTCATTGGAATTATGTGAATTATTTTAAAAAAATATATGCATTTTTTTGACTCGTCAATTTCCCCTAAAATGGTGTTTTCATCAATTTTTTTACTTGCTTTCTTCAACTGATGCAATATCTGATGAACTTAAATCAATAACTGATAAAAGTCATTATTTTTGTAGATTAAATTTATCTCGGTTCTGATCAGTTTTGCTAAAGTCTCGATTAATCTAGCATAATTTAAGCTTTTAAGATGCTAATACTTGATTATTGAGGTATAATTTTTCATATTTCTCCCTCTACTTCATCTTCGTAAACATTTTACATTTATAAACCAACCTCATATTCTTTTTCAGCATTAAATTTCCTGTGATTTGATACCACACATGATTTTTTTTGAAAATTTTCATGTTTTTTCAAGATGGCGGCCAAAAAAACGCATTTTGCGCGACGGTACGGATGTATACTTTTAGTATGTTGATTAGGGGCGTGTTACCTACCATTTACAACAAGAATCATTTTTGTTGCAATTAGTTCCACCTCTAACGCTATTTCTACTGTACTACTACTCCTACTATGTGTCCCGGTTTTGCAGTATACTCTAAATTGCAAATATTAGGAAGGGGGTGTTATTTATTTATTTATTTTTTTTTAAGTAGAATAGAAAATTAAATAAATTGTTTAATTATCATTTTGGATTATTAAAGAACAAATGAAGCACATTTAAAGAAACTATGGATATACAATTACACCACAAACTACATCCTCTTGACAAGAGTGTGGTTAGATGACCTTTTATTATTAAATGAAAGATAGAATTATATGACCTTCAAATGTACTTGCAGTCTACATGTAGTTGGTTCTTATCCAACAACTAACCTATTATTTAGTTCAGTTAAAAAAAGAGTAGAGTGCATGCTAAACATGTTTGTCTTGCACGTTATGCGGGCGCGGGCATAGAAGAAACCATACATATTTCTTCATGGTTTTATGGTATAGTTAATTATAATTATGTATTTGCCAAGTTAGACTTAAGTTAATTTAATACCACAATTTTGTGCCTAGAAAATGAAAATATGTTTAACAGAAAAATACACACAAATATATATTGGTAAAAATGTGTGAGTATTTATGCAATCCATTCTTGATTACTAAAAAAGGTCAACTATAGTTATCTAAAATATTGAAAGGAAATCAGGAAATAAAAAACTATAAATAAATTATAGTCAACGTTAGAGGACACGAGAAGTAAAGTAGGTAAAACCTACGTCACTATGATATCATATATTTAAATGACTCATAAAGTGATCCTTTCTGATCTCAATCAAGTGATTCACCTTTCCCTCATATGATGTACTCTTCCCTCTCTTTTCACGTTGTGCTTTTCACTGTTGTTTGCCTGTGATGGCTATCCGATGTTTCTTTCTGTTAGAAGTCTCTGTGGTAAATCGACCTTGATGCATTTCTGTTGTTGAGCGCTGGACAGCAGTGTATAATACAGGACGTGTTTATTTGGGTTAAGGTTAAGCTAGGTTTTCATTCCACTTCCTGCGATAGTTCTGTTTAAACAAGAGGGTTGCTTCTGATAACGAGGTCGGTGAGTGAATTCGTGTGTTCGTCCCGTTTAGAAAGCTTTTAATACAATTTCGTTGTACGAGGGAGAGGTAATCGAGTTATCTAGTTGATCACGGAACTCCTTATTTAGAATCCGTTCCTATGGTGCCCGGAGTTATTTATTTCTATCTGTGTTAGCTTAAAAATCGTTAGTACTGCTATTTTGAGAGTTTAAAACGGAAGTATGGAGGATAAAATAGTTTTTACCCCTTTGAGCAAAAGTGATAATTCGACGGCATTTCAAATTGAGAGATCTAAAGCCCCTGCAAAAAATAATGATGGAGTATTCGAAGCCGGAGGTGAGCATAGAGGTATAGTTATAAATAAAGTTATTTCTTCCGAAGAGGATAATGCGGTTTCAGACGCGATGCTTAAATTCCGGGTGTTCCTCGTAGACGCTAACAGTGGTGACCATACCCAAGAAGACCGCGCTCTGAGATTCTTCTTTATGCCTCGATTACCTCCAGAAGAACATGCAACAGTGGCTCAAGAATTTTTCAAAGAGTTAGTCTCCCCACAGAGTTTTCCCAGAGATTATGTCGGTTTCATTAAAACCTTGATGAAATTGATGCAGAACAGGTATACGGATTTGAAGAAATTGCATGTAGAATTGACAAGAGTTGAGAAAACAGAGTTACCTCGAAGACCCCCTTCAACAGATGAAAGTATCTTAGAAAAAGTTGAGTTAACAGAAGAAAAAGTATTAGAAGTTATCGAATCAGCATATCCAAATCCTATTGTAGTCGAAGATCTAGCCAAACTCCACGACTGGCCTCAACTTGACATTTCAAAACATCTGGAGAACCTCCGTACTAAAGGTTTAGTCAAAGCACTCGACAACACTACTGCATTTACGCGTATTATTCACAATGATTCTGATCTTCAGATAGTTCAACAAATGCCTACTGTTGTGAGTTCTAAACAGCCTACCATAGCTATTATAACAGCTCAGTATTATGAGAAAATTGCTGTGGATAGTATGATTGATAATAAAGAAACCTTCGTGCGATACACTACAGTTGGAGAGTCTAATGTTTACACACTTGGTAAATATTTCATTTTATTTTTTGAAGTATAAACTTCCTTTAATACTTGATAATTAAAATCATACCTTGCAACTGTTGTTTCTGCATTTTGGTATACCTACTTGTAATTGCACTAGTTAGAGGGGTTGGTCGAACCTTAGCAATTAGGCCATATTTTTGACAAGAATAGTTATACTCATTCATATTTTATGATTTTGGTAGTATTCATACTACGGAGCGATTAAATTTTAATTTAAATCAAATTATAATTATTATTAACTACGGGAAACAGACAGAGAAAAATAGACTCCAGCGTGGGGATTTGAACCACCGGCCTCTATATTTCCAGTATAGTGCTCTAACCAACTAAGCTACGCAGGAGAATGAATTTCTCTGACGTTAATAATACCTTGACCCGAATTTAAAGCTTTCAATTTTTCCACAAGTCTGAGAAGTCAACATTAATGACAAAGAACTAGACCGAGAAATAACGCTTATAATTATAAAGTACCCAATTAGTACCTGTACCTCGTACAATCAATTAGAAATTCATATTTTACGATTTTGGTAGTATTCATACTACGGAACGATTAAATTTTAATTTAAATCAAATTATAATTATTATTAACTATATAGAGACCAACTATATGTTTCCCGTAGTTAATAATAATTATAATTTGTTATACTCATGCCATTATACTTTGTTATTCTGAAAGCATGGGGGAAAAAAAAAAAAAAAAAAACGGGAGGAGAGCAAACTTTGCTCATTTAATGAGAACTTGAGATTTTGGCATGTTGCAGGTCGGGCCAACTAGGAAACAAAAATATCACTGGACAACCTTAAGATAACCACCTAGTGGTTTTTTTTTTACCTCACATAGGTTGGCTAATCTGAGCTGTCAGATTTACAAAGTATAATGGCATGAGTATATTATATTGATAAATCTGCATTATTTGGCCCACCTATTTCTAATTGTCCTATTTCCTTACAATTTCTTTTTAAAACTGTTCCTTTTTATATTCAAAATGATTCCGGTTGTAGCATCTTGATAAATTCAGTATTATTATTATTTTTTTTTTTAAATATATGGTTTTTTGTGTTAAAAGTTTCTTATTTTTTTAAAATCCTTTTTGATTGTATTTTTTATTTTTCATTTTTAAATTTTAGGTAGTATTCATACTGCGGGAAGTTTAAATTTTAATTTAAATCAAATTATAATTATTATTAACAAAGGGAGACAGACAGAGAAAAATAGACTCCAGCGCCGGGACTTGAACCACGGGCCTCTATATATCCAGTCTAGCTCAGTTGGTAGAGCACTATACTGGAAATATAGAGGCCTGTGGTTCAAGTCCCGGCGCTGGAGTCTATTTTTCTCTGTGTGTCTCCCTTTTTTAATAATAATTATAATTTGATTTAAATTGTATTTTTATTTATTTATTTTAAAACCTATTCTATTCCCTTGGTCTATTAAAAAAAAGTTTAATTTAGAATAACCTGATATAATATAAGTTTCCTATGAGAGCTTTCATGTGCTATGAGTAATAAAAAAAAACACCATTTCTATTTTGGTTGTCCCCTTTAATTTATGATTAATTTTCTATTTTGTGTCAAATATTTTTTAAAAAATGAAATTAAGTCAACTTCCTCATTTTATAAATGGCTATATTTTATTCCTGCTTTAGAACATTTTCAAACCATTTAGGCTTAATCCTTTTTAAAATAAACTTGAAAAAACTTTTAATTAGTCAATAATTTAAATAAAAAAATTACTATAGAAGTAATTTGTTAAAGCAGCAGAGGTGAGTTGCTTCGCTTTTTGGGATTTGTTCCATGACTGGTTTGAAAATGTTCTAATGTAGGAACGAAATATAGCCATTTATGAAATGAGGAAGTTGACTTTATTTCATTTTTAAAAAAACAAAAACAATTTAACTCCTATTTGACAAAATAAAAAAATCATAACAGCAACACACATTTAATGCTATAAAATTATTTCAGAATTATTTATTTCTAAAGAAAAAAGAATGACAAATTAAACATTGTGTATATGATGATATCAACCATTCAACTGTAATCAAAGCAAGTGATAGAAAACAGTAGTTTAAAAAAAAATAAAATAAAATAATGTAAGAAACAAATAACCACAATTTGGCCTTTTATTTATTATTAAAAAAATACTTTTATTTATTTATTAATAAAAAAATACTTTTAATAACTCAGGTTCTCCTAAATATATTTTTATGAAACCAAGCCCACAAAATGCGCTATACATATAGTGCACACCACTGCATAAAAATGAATGGATTTTGTTCAGTCAGTTTAGTTACTCTTAAGTCAGACCTGTGGCAACAGACATACATACACACAGCAAAAATTTAAGGTTGGTTTAGGTTTTGAATTTAAAAAGATAAAAAAGGTATCCAACAATTTTCAACTTCTGATCAATGTACTCACAAAACTTAAATTTTATTTGGGAATGCAATGTGTAATCTACAGCTACTAATTAAATTTATTTTTAATATTTCAGGTAATGTCGGTCATCATAGAGTTGTTAGTACAAAACTACCCGTTGTTGGTTATACAAGAGATGCATTGATCTCTGCTGGTAATACTACAACACGACTTCTTGGAACATTCCAAATGGTTGACTATGTTTTTATAGTCGGTGCTGCTGGAGGAGTACCTCACTACACAGACTACAGTAGGCATGTTCGTCTTGGAGATATAGTTATATCTAAACCCTCTGGTACTAACTGTCATGCTTATTCCCACTGTAGCAATGTTGCAGCGAGACCTGATGGAAAGTATGAGTTTGAAGCAAAGAATTATAGACCTTCTGATCCAGTACTTCAAGATTTAGCAGCTCACCTTAACCTTCAAGTATGTTTTTTACTTTTTATTACATAATATTAGTTTTTTTATTACATAATATTAGTTTTGTTTTTTTAGTTAAATACCCCACTAGTAGTAGTAGTCGTCTTTAAAACCAATTTGGTTGTTTAGTTTGAGATTTTGTGGAACTTATAAGGAGTAAAACTTCCATGAATAACACTCATGTGTTTATTGTCTAACCTCAGTTTTTGATCATAGTCCAGCTTCTTCCACTCTTATTTGACATCATCATTGATATCAGCAGTAAAATATAATATTGTAGTTTAACTATAAACTACCTTTAAGTTTTATTCACTATCATTACTTTCCTTATTCTAATGGAACACACGATTTACAAATCATGAAATTAAAATGTAAAGATAAATGTAAAGAGATTAAGGCTTGATTATTTTCTGTTTTTACTAGTCAAGGCTCTTCAATTTTGTCTAATTTCAAAATTCTAACTCTCTATGTGAAAACTGGTACTATATGATAATATTTATCTTGTGGTGTCCTCTTCAATAATTGTCTAACATTTCTCAATAAAGAAGATAAATGCTACTTCTTGCATTTGTGCTTAATAATTATGTATAAAAAAAATAGGTGAATCTGCAGAACAGGGAACGTTTCGGAAGAAAAGGTAATAAGTGGGCCTCAAATTCTTGAGACCAAGACTAAAGCTACAAACAAAAATTAACCCTTTCAAACATATTGTTTTGACAAAGGTACATAATCTTTTAAATGTATAAATAATTATGCATTGATTGAAATATAATATAATAGCCCGATCCCTACAGGGTAGGCTAAGCGATTCTTGAAGATACTGTCACCTTCAGATTAGACCAAAAATATTATAAGAGCAACTAAAACATAACATGATATTAGCTACATTACTCATAAGGAAATTCCTTGTTTTTTTGTTTTTTCCCCCTCAATTAGTTGTAAAATTTGAATGATTCATTTATGTTGCATTTTTTTTTTTTTTAATATTTGATTATTTTTATTGTTATGTTAGATGGAGTTGACTGGTGTGGCACCATGGACAAAATATATGCAGGAAGGTCAAGCAGAACTTGGATTTATTCAGAGTGAACATGACTTCAACAGGCCAAGCCCTGATACTGATAAGCTGTTTATGCCAATAGGTTTGTTCATTTTCCTTAATCTTATTATATTTATTTAGATTTATTTATAAATATAATTGGGTTATCCTTTACTACTTATATACCACGAACTTCACAATAGTGTTATGTTGTAATATCAATCTGGGAATGGAAGTAACCGGTATAATTAGAAGTAAGGATAAGTAGACGATTATTTGACCTCATTACCAAACTAATTACCATTGATACATATGCAAAGATAATTAATTGTAAAAAGAAACGAATAATTACAATCAGATGGCCTTGAAGTATAATGATCCTATTAAACACGTAGAAATATCTTTGAAGACTGTAAAAAGATTGGAAATCTAAATTAAATGATGAACTAATTATCTGTCTATTTAGGCTGCATCTGTAATACATTAGTTGGAGTTAGAGACACCAATATAAATTATGAGAAAATAGATCTTAAAAATACTTATATGACTGTTATGTCTGCTTTATCTATTAGGCGCACCAGTTGATTACAATGTAGTTGAATCTCTGACTAACTAAATGCAACTGGAAATTGAGCTCAAATAAATGGAATTATGTTGGAGAAATTTTCTTGTTTTATTGAACAGGATTTATCATTTCTGGTGGGATCATAGTGCAGAAGTTGAGCGCCTGTATTGGGCACTTAAGACCATGTGAAAAAACTAAGGTAGAGAGAATCAGGGTTGCTTTATCATACTTACTTTAAATAAGGGTCCAAACATATCAGGTTTGAATTCTAGAAAATTGAGAATGTTTTGAATTGATTATAACATTGAGTAGATTCCTTCCCTGGCCCTATGTTAAATTGCTAGAGCTAAAAATTAAATTAAATTAATGTATAAATAATTTCAAGATAAAAAGAACTTTTTATATGCTACGTTTTTAAATTTTCTGTTGAATCGTATGTAATGTTGATAATATAATTGTTATTGTTATATAATTTATAATGATAGTGAAAAAAAAAAAAAAGTTCCGAATTTATTTGCTTCACATAAATGACAACCATCTAGATCTAGAGAGATGATCTTAAACTTATAAAAGACAAATCTTTGTACAACGGATCTCCCCTACACCAAATCTAAACCGTGCCATCGAAATATTTGAAATAATATAAATAATATAATCGATAAATAATATAATCGATATTTCCTGTTTTGCTGTCATTCAATGTTTATCTATCACAAATTTGAGACCCGTCAAAATGAAGATTGCGTAAATATGGGATATGGCAAAACAAATAAAATAACTTGCGGATTTTTTCCGAACTAACTTTCCGTACACCAAAATTTGCTGAAAACCAATTAAATTCTGCTGAAAGATGGCTAAAAGTATTAAAATATTGCATTGTCATCGTATTCTGAGCTATGCTAAAAGTTTCAAATGTCTAGCTATTCGGGAAGTTAGCCAGATTTGTAACGGACAAACAAACAAGAAAGCAAGCTAATAAAAACGTAGTAAAATATACAAAGGGATTCACTGTTAAAAATTAGCTTAGTTGCCACAACGTAGGGTCTTACATTGCAGGTTAAGTAACCTAGATTCAAAACTTTATTCCTTGGTGGCACTTAATAAAATGTAGTAGATGTTACTTGCACTTTTATTAATTTATTTTCTTCTTCCTGTTACCAGTTGCCACATAGTTCCTAACATCTTGCTTTTTATAGTATCATTCCTCCTACATTACTCACCTCTTGTCAAGACTGTTTGTATATACCATGACATAGTTTATTCTTGTTTTTCTCTAGCATATATGTATGTATTGTTAATTATAATTGAATTGTTTAAACTTCTCTTATAACTCTTATGTTTAATTGCAGGGGAGAGAGATGTGATAGAAGTAGCTCACCCTACACCCAAGGATCAGACAGATGGACCCAATGTTTTAGATGGGTATCCTAAGCTTCATCTTGGACCCATAGCCTCTGGAAGAGATATTGGTAGGAACTCAAGACTGAGAGAGGCTTTCTCTAGGCAAGTTCAAGCCTTAGCATGGGATTCTCCTATCGACACTGTCATAGAATCTGTTATAGGTAAATACTTATTTATGCTTATTTTTTCGGTCCTCTTGTACTTAAAGGTGTCAAGGTTTTTTTTTGGAAAGATTATGGCAACTGGCTTTAATCCTGGGCTCTGGATTTAGCTTCCCTCCAAGGGATTCCCTCATCGGTTGTCTTCCAGTGGATATCGCTTGCCTTTTCTATCAGGCTTTCTACTTATATGACCAAATTACCTTAATATTTAATTTCTCTCAAATCTACAATATCTTACAATAAATCAAAACAAACATTTATTTTTATTGGAATAAATATGGTTGCCTTAGCTTATAGCTATAACAAATAATTTTGAGGTGAGTCGTCACCGTCGTCCTATTAATATTTAAAATAATAAAATAAGCAATAAAAATTATCTTCAGATATAGATAGAATGTGGAGTAAAGACATAGTGATCATATCCATAATTTTAACTGATGGAGTAATCCTTATACCTTGTAACATCAGCATAAAAAAAGTTGATCTAGTAAAAATTTTGACTATACAATTATCAGCACTATTATGACTCCAATATTTTAACTCTTTACATTGATTTCCGTCATTATTTATGTTTAATAATACATTAAGTTACGTATCAGTCATTATTTAATTTAAAAAAGAAAATAATGTTACATGTTATTCAAATTACTTATAAGTGTTAGTTTTTTTGTTTTTTTTTTTTATTTTTTATTATGATATTCAATACATAATTGCAATAAAATCTCAATAAAAAATACAAATAGTCAAGGAGATAGCATGCAAAAAAGTGTTTGACTAACATCAAGCTAGAATTTTGTGTATAACTTAATATTTTGGTGCCTTTTAAGAATATATGGTCGGCTAAGTTCGTCTGAGGGACAACACTTGGCAATAGGCAATTGAAATAAAACAAACCGGTGGAGAGCAGCCATGTCCCGCCCATTTTGGCAGAAATGTGATTTTCATGATCCTGAGTACAAAATTAGTTAGTAGACCATAAGCAAGTTGATGTTAGTTTGTCACTTGATAGGTGAGTTACTCAAATATTACTCCAAATCAATGTGGTCACCTCTTAAGTGACAAAGTAACGTCAATTTGATTTTTGGTCTACTAACTAATTTTGTACTCAGGATCATGAAAATCACATTGTTAAATAAAAATGGCGGGAAATGGAAATGTCTATTGCCAAGCTATGTCCCGGAGACGAATTTAACCGACCATATATTAAAAGGTACTACAAGATTAACTTATACACAAAATTCCAGCTGGATGTTAGTCAGACACTTTTTTGCACGCTATCTCCTAGACTAGATGTTACTGAACCCAAATGACAGAAAAAATAATTGAAAATGTTTATCTTTAAAAAAATAGGATATGTATCCCTTGTTTTTCAGCTTTAACTGCAACAATTTGGATCAATCGATTGGAAGTAATGTACCAACTAAATTGTTACCACATTAAATTTGACTCTAAGTCTACGCCTTGAATACAGCTGTAATTTAAAAATAGTTGTTTCTTTGGCAGACTCATCTTTTAATATTTAAATGGAATAATCGTAAATAATGAATTTAATTATTTAATCATGTACAAAATATTTGTTTACTATAATTTCATTGTTATTTATTCACTAGAATTGTTTGTGTATTTTGTATAAGTCAACCTTAGTTTTTTTTTTAAATTGAGTCATGTCATAAGTCATAATATTAGTTATGTAGTTAGAAGTAAAATAGTATTTCCTCTACACATTGTATTGATTGTTGAATACTTAGAACTGATATAATGCTTTTACAAACAGAGATAAGGTATTATCAGTTAGATTTAGCACAGCAGGCTGTCTGCCCCAGAGACAGAGAAAACATTTTTACATTATGATAAGTAGGAAGTACCTTATCTGCCAATTGCTTCGTTTATCATTGAACTTGATAACTTAAATATAGCATCAAATAAAAATTACATTTCAAGCAATTCAGTCTATCTTAAATGCTATAAAACTACAATTAACTGTTGTATAAAATTACTTTACATCTTATAAAATAAGAGGATTGAAGGAACAATTAATTAAATGTATAATTTTCATTATTATTTGGATTTTAGAGGAATAGCTCTGTGGTAATGTGGTGTAAATGCAGGGATCTGGGGTTCATTTCCCTGTGGCAGAGTGATTTTTTTTATGTGTCTTTCTCTTTTCATTTTAATTAATATAATAATAATAATTCCATTTATTCCCTTAAAGACAAATCGGCCTAGGCCGTGGACCGCATGAGAGGCTTAATTATTAATATTAATATTTTGAATATTCAGGCATGAGTCAGCATTCATCACAACTGTTTATTTATTTTTTTTTTTTTTTGAATGCTATAATGAACAATTCCAGCTAAATTCTCTTATAAAAATGTTTGTACTTAAAAAAATATCTTCTTAGGTTACATAAATAATTCCCAATTAAATTATAGTAAAAGGAATAAAAATATATAGAATAGAACCTCTCTTAACCAAAATCCTTTTAACAGAAGTACCATTTACCGGAACTATTGCAAACCGGTAAAAAAATAAATTAAGCACAAGATAACGTATATATGTTTAATTATATAACAATAACAATTCTTTTTAACAAGCAGAGTTGCACTATACAAACAGAGAGTAAGATAGAAGATTTTTTCAAAAAACAGTAAGCCTACTGTAAATAATAGTTGTTAAAATGTGTATACATAAGTGTATGTACATACATATATCTGTAAAATGTATTTTCCTAAATAAAAAATGTATTTAATATGTCTTATGACACCTTTAGCTTTAAAAATGACCCATTATTTACTAACCAACGTTTTAGTTATCCGAAATCACTCCTGCCCCTTTTATTTTGGTTAGCAGAGGTTCTACTGTAAATTTAAACCTTTTAGTATGATTTGCTTGATAAGATAAATACTCTTAATTACTTTTTTTTGTATTAAATATTTCACCGCAATATGTATAAGAATTCATTATATTCATATTCATTATATTTATATGGAATACTTCAAACATTTTATTTTAATTTCTTCTTTTTTTTAATCCTTCATATTAACTTCACTTTTATTTGTTTGCGCCTTTTGTCAGTAGTCAAAATCTTTGGAGGGCTTATTAACCCTCTTCCAGTCATCCAGTCAAGCTGAAACTTAATACATTAACTCTGTACCAATACAAAACATTCTATCAAATTAATTAATTAATTTATATATATATATAAAAAATATATACTTGGGTCACTATTCTATGTGGAAATTAATCAATTCCTATATTTTTTTAACTAAGGTCTTGAAAGGAATAAAAATATTTAAGGGTTTATATTAGAGGTCAATCTTGAAAGTCTGCTTTACACAATTAAACTCCAATTCCTTGTCGTTGAAATACTATACTCATAGTGTTGTGGTTACAATTATTCTTTCTGTGAATGTTTCTTCTTTCATGATCTCTTTCACAGTGACCTTCAAGCCAATATTTAATTGTTTTATACTTCTGTTTTTTTTTAAAGCTCTCTGTGTGTATTAAATTAAGTAAAAACTTAATTTAAGAACTAAAGGAGAAATACAGCTGACATTTGTTTATTTTAATTCTTCTATAATAATTTATTTAAATCCAGGAATTGCCTTAAACTTTTACTTACTAAAATTTTACTTTTAAAAAGAAGTAACTTACTTGGAGTAAAAGCGATGAGTGACGGCGAAGCTTAGAATACCTAGACTCAAAATCTGACGTGCAATTTAGACCTATCTTTGGAGAGCTGGCGTGGCCGTGTGGATTAAATTAGTTACCACGTCTGCTCGCCCATCACTGATCAAGGGCAGTACGAGGTTGTGGGTTCAATCCCTCGCCGTGATGCTCTGATTTATATGGATCACTAATGATCACATCATACTTGCTTCGGCGGTACTATGTACAGAGGATGTGTGAAGTGGCTGGAACTCTCTGCCACGGGGCTAGTAAAATGGGCCTAAAAGATGGCCTAATTGCTAGGTTCGAACAAGTGGTTTGTCTTACCTGTCTAGTACTAGTACTAGGACCTTACTACTACTACTAGACCTATCTTTTAGTCACGTCTGTCATTCCCTAAGCCACAAATATTATCCCTTTTATATTATATAACAATATTTAATTTTTTAATTGATTTTTCAAAATTTTATTACAGGTAACTGTCGGAATGGTTGGGCAGTAGTTCGAGGTATAACAGATTACCGAGACGGTAGCAGGAAGTCACCATGGCAGTCATACTCATCTCTTGCAGCTGCCAGTGTAGTTAAGTCTATTATCTGTGCTCTTAATCCTCCACCTTTAGACTCTCCATAGGACAGGTGCTATTATATGCTTAGCCCGGTACAATCTCCTACTAGCTAGGAGAAACTATTTAATTAGGGCAAGTTTCCATCAGGGTTTTCGAATAATGTGAAATTAAACCCAACTTTACCACTCTAACTTGAGAGGTTCAGAGACTTCATAGTTAAAATTTAAGGGTTTCAAATTTTTTTGGTGGACTAAATTTGGTTTAATAATAACTCTATCCTTGCCAAATATATATTTGGCTTTTTTATTATATTTGGAAAAAATAAATATTTATTATTATTTTAATCTAGCAGCAGTGAGAGTCTTTAAAACAGTTACTATCTCTTTACCTTAGTTCTTTAAAGGATAACTTAATTTTTTTTTTTTGTTTTCAACTAAAACAAAGAAACGGAGTTATTGACATTTTTTTAATAAAAGAAGAATATAAGTTTTCTTGAAGAAAGTTGATAATTTTTAAAATTATTTTTGAGTTATTTATTAAAACAGATTTATATTCTCACATTTAAATTGGTTCATTAATTCTAGTCAATTTTAATATTTGTTGTTGTCATAACCTTAAAGATACTTATAATTTAAAGCAGATACATTTGGAATGTATAGTTGTGTTCGGTTGTGTGTTTACTGTCCCAAATACAGGACTTTGTATGGTTTTCTATTTATACAGGGAGGTCCACGGGAAGCAGACGGTTTTTGATTAAGCATTACTCTGTTATGTTTTAAGTAAAATAAAAATGTTTTTTCAACAAATTACATGCCATGTTATTTTCTCTCTTTTTTAGGAGAGATAAAAAAATAAATAAATAAAATGGCATGCAATTTGCTGATAAAATATACAACTTTAAAAATAATAGAGTAGTTAAAAAATCGTATTATGCTGTTTATTCAAAAACGTCTGTTTTCTGTGGGCCACCCTGTATAAACACATGATTGATTACCTTATTCGTTGCCGTACATTGAAGAAAATAAAATGAAATCATTTGTTTTTTTACACCCTCTAAAAATGTCCTATTACAAAGCTATACCATTTTATTTAAAATTATCATTAAAATAAATATATAAAATATTATAAATTCCCATTTCAATCTAAGCTACAACACTACCATGATATACATATGTCAATAAGAAGGCTAACCAGTCAATAATTATTATGAAATTATATTAATATATAACTTGAGTCAATGTTAAATATATTAATAAATAAGTATAATATTGTTAAATTTTAATAATTAATTATTTTTAAATTAACTGATCAATTTAAACAATATTTTTTAATGATTTGATAAAGTAGTCTATGAAATACAACTTAATAAAAATTAGCCTTCTAAAATAACATTTTAAATTTATATTATGATGTAATAATCTTTAGCTCCAATCGAAGTATATACATAATAAAAATTAATTGTAAATTTCATAAATAAATATTATGTTAAGTGATAATAGATAATACAGCTATAAATTGAAAGTATTACACCAACTTAGTTAATTAATGAAAATATTTATAATAATTTAAAAAAAAAAATTAATATTATAAAATATAATGAATATTCATTACACTAAAAGTATAATTAATAATTATCTTTTTAAAATGTGTTACTCTTTTAATAAAATAGAATGGTTCACACTTTAATAGAAGGAACATTATTTAAAATAAATAGAAATATGAGGTAAATAGAAGGAACATTATTTAGATTTTGTATTAAAATTTAATCTAATATATTTAGAAATATGTGTAATTGAACCACCTTTAGGCAATGGTGTTTCTTGTACAATATATTTTAAAGTGGATCTAACTTCGGACCATTCATTTAATATTTAAATGATATGTATATGTCCCTTTAACCATTCTTTCAAATACAAGATTTTTTAAAAAAAAATAAATAATGATAAAACCAAATATTAGTCGAAACTTGCCCTTAAAATATGCTTTCCTTGTTTTATGATGGTTTGTTTGTATTATACATTTTAATTTTAACTAAGGTGACTGAATTTAGTTGATTATGAGACTAACTTTTTTTCTTTGTTTAATGATTTTATTTTGTTGAGATATGGTGTATGATTAATGATCAATTAACACTAATATATTGGACCAATCTTACCAAGTCCTAAGAATAATTGTATAAATTATTATTATTAATTTATGTGTAAGTTACCAGTTATATAATTTTAGGACCATAATAATGTTAAAGGTATACTTACAAAAAAAAAAAATATATGTATAATATGTAATATTAAATTTGTTTGTTTGTAATTTTTGCAAGATTATCATGCTAATGATAATTAAGTCAAGATTTTATGAAATTTTGGGGGAAAAAACTCAGTGAGTAAACTTTATGACAAAATGATTAGATCAATAACACAGAAAGTAGAGTTTTAGTCATATCAGTGGGAGAGTTGGCTGCTAACTCCACCAATTAACAAGTGTTAGTTTTTGCCTCCACATATTACTTAACTGAGTATCTGCAGGGTGTATAATAAGAAAACACATTATTTATTATGTATCCATGTATTATATATACATATATACATTATTATCCCGGCGCGGGAGTGTATTTTTCACTGTCTGTTTCCCGTAGTAAATAATAATTATAATTTGATTTAAATTATTATTATACATTACAATTGCACTTCATAGAGAAAAATAATAAAGGACTTAACAGTTTGTTGAATTTCCTTGATTAATTCTGTATACTTTTCTAAAACATGTAAAAAAAAAAAAAAAAAAAAAATTGCTCGATAATGAATACAAAAAAATTTTTATTTTCTACGTATTTCAATTTAATTTAAATTAATTTCAGAACATGATTTTAGAGAACCGGTTTGTATTAGGAGTTGTTCTACTTAATCCTAATCTCTGATTAAAGTTTACTCTATGTGTTTTAATTAGTGTGCTTATGTTAATTGTGAAAAAATAAAGAAATTTATTTGTAGAATAATGTGATTTTAAAATTGAATTAATGTTCTTTTTTTTAAAAAAAAGAGTTAAATAAAACCAAATAAATAACATTTTAATTATTATTATTTAATTTAAATAGTATGCTTTCATTATTTTATTTTGATTAAATATAATGTATTTTAGCTAATAGTTTAATTTAATATTTTTAGGGTTGAATTGTATTACATAAAGTGATTCCAAATTTAGTTTACTCTATAATATTATGTAAAAAAGAAATGTATTAACTTATAATTGATTTGTATATTTATTGTATCTAGAGGATTTGTTAAAATTAAATTGTGCTCTTATTTTTTTATAGTTTTAATCTACTTTGTTTTATGAGTTTATTGGTTAATATTATTCAATGTATTATTTTTTTAAACTATAATTTATAAACTTTATATACATTACTATGTACTATATATTTATTGTGTTGCTTGTTGATACTATTGCAAACTATTATTATATATGAAAATTATTACATTTCCGAAATCAGTGAATTAGTTATGTCTTCCTCTGATATTGATAGATCAAAGTGGTTAATGTATTTCCTATTTACTTGAAACCACTGTTCTGATACTGACATGAGCTTCATTTTCCAGAGAGGTGTTACTGATGAATATATTTCGTAGTTAAGTAAAGAGGCTGGTTTCTCTGCTCTCTAATGCCAAGTTGTGTTGGTTGGGAAGAACATAAAAGAAAAATTCAGAGGAATCAAAGAAAAATTCAGAGGAATCAAAGAAAATATCCTAGAGCGTCGAAAAAGTCTGAGCCAGGAGGAGTTGAATTTGGATATTCATATTCGTATAGCTTACTGACCTACAAGATTACAGACTGCTTTATATGGCCTCCAATTGTGTTGAACACCCCTAACTTAGATTATCTTCTGAACTAGAATTCTCTGTCTAAAAAAAATGTATTTACATTAATTCCCTCACATTTTTTAAAAAGTATGTATATTATTCGTTTACAACTGTACCGACAAGCATATATTGATTAGTTATTTACAGCTGTACCAACTAAGATATTATATTCTGTTATTTATACTACTAAAATGTATTCATATGTATTGGAATTGATTCATATTATTTTTGTATTTTGTTAATTTATTTATTGTAATGTTAATTTAAGTTACTGTTATCAAATGGTTTATATAATAAGGTTTAAAATAAAGAGGTGCTTTAATTTTGAGTATGTTTAACGTTGAGTTTGTTACAAAAAGTGCTATAAAATTTATAAAAATAATTATGAAATTAAAATTAAACTATTTGACTAAGCGGTTACCACCTAAATTTTGAAGGAACATACTCAAAGAAGGATTGATGTAGGCAAATGATTATCTCACTTGATCTTATCTATAATCACTTTTCTAACATTGATATGTCTTATTCAAATCCCAGAGTGGTTAGACTTGTTTCAATGAACACATTAACTTCATGTGTGAACTGGCTAATCCCTCCTTTCTATAATAGCCTAATGATGTGTTGATGAAGTACCAATAATAAATTTTTTGTTGAATAAGAATAGCAATTTTTTTTTTTTTTTTTTTTTATTCAGTCAGTTTTAACCATTTTAGTTTTAGTGGTCATCATTAAACTATTTTAAGTTCACTATGAATATAACATTTTTGCTATTGCAGTTTGACTATCAAATGTTACAGCATGAAATAAGAGTTCTATTTCAATAATTACACCTTCTTATCCATAATTACTTTTTATTTAAATCAAATGTTTATTAACTTCAAAGTTTTTTTACCAAAACTTTATTCCACGTTTAAAGAACTTTTGTCCTTTAGCCACTTAAACTGGAACTTCAAAATCGGACTGAAATAATGTTATTCCATCTCTTAAGCCTTGTTCACACGATGACACTAATGTCGCGACATTTAATGCCGTGACACTGCTTGACACTCAACGTCTTAGTTATAGTGCGTTTAGTGCCGTGACATCTACTGTTCATACGACGACACTCGGCGACACTAATGTCGTGGCATTGAATGTCGCAACATTTAGTGTCATCGTGTGAACGAGGCTTTAGATTATATTTTTCATTGATATTGGTCATTTAAACTAATTAAACAAGTGTCAATCCATTGTGTTATTGATATTATTAGAATTTATTTTTATCAATGTGTTTCAGTTCATATTTCATATTTATGCTCTATGAGTAAGTTCTATTAAAATTTAGGCTACATTAACTAAATCATACTGACTTCTATAATTTGTAAATTTTAGACATACTTCACTTCAACATACTCAAAAGTGCTTGAAAAAAACATGCCATAATAAACCAAGGATCTCGAAATTGGTAAGTCAATATAATTTGGTGTTTGTTCCATTTCGGGCATTTTTAAATTTTATGTAATTGTGATCCTCGTGTGCTAAAAGAAAGCAAAAGCAGTGATCTTAAAAACTGTTGCCCTTTTGTTCCTCATATGAATATTTTTAATAAATTTAATATTCAGATAAATCAAGTACAATTAAATTTCCTTTTACTTTTTTTTAAATTATTTAATTTTACTTTAATATAAGGATATATTCATTTTGGCCTTATGAAGTCAATTGGTCTAAATAAATTAAAATTATTAAAATGTGACGTATCTTTTTGAGAATATAATGTATTTTTTAAATTGTTAGATTTTTTTTCTTTTTATCATTCCTTTTATTTGTTCATTCCAAATACTATCTGGACATTCCTTATTTTGTACTTAAAAATATAACTTTTTAATGTTTAACTAATAATAATAATAATTGGATCTTAAAGATTTTGTTATACAATTATTATCTTCTTAAGGTGGCGTGTCAATGTGACGACTAAAACTACTAAGTCCATAAATGGGACCCCTTTTAGGGCTCAATGCCATAAGACTTGACAGTCAAGCTGGAACAGTTGTCGAGGCCGGAAGTGGTTTTGTATTTTTCTTGATTAATAAAATTGGATGATACAAAATTGTGAATAAGTGTGTGAGCAACTAAGTCTGTTCAAACACTCAACACGACCTGTATATAGATGCTAATCAGGGATAATGTGTGGACTGTAGTTTTGGCATCATTAAAACAACCAGGTGACGAAAGGCTGACTTATTAGTTAATTTTCAATGAGTGACAATAATGTAATTGAACTGATTTTCTAAACTGAATCCTTTCAATAAATGTCTTTGTATAAGGATGTTTTTTAATCTCTCTCTGTCCCTCAACAGGTACATCGAATGAGTATTAATTCTATTTAACTGCTGTAGCAGTACAATTAATTGCTCTTCTTCCTCCTTTTCTTCAAGAGGAGATGCTAATAACATAAAATATAATCCATGACGTTACCGAAGCTACTGAAAATCTAATTGGTTGTTTATCAGCTGAGTGGCTGCTGTAGCTATAGTCATTTCTATCGCATTTATTCGCCGCCTTTAGAGATTTTGATATGGAATTGAGTTTTAGGCTTAATATCCTCCCACTAGAGATAATGATAAAAACACCAACACATATCTGTGTTCAATTCCTGGAGAGGCTAAATGTATTTCACTTGTTTTACTCAAATACTTCTAAAACATTATTTACAATGGTTTCCATGAATGTATCAATTGGTCTAAATTACCGTTCCTATCAATTGGTAAATAAATAATATAATTTAATAATGATATATGTCTCTCACACCTCAATATTTCAATGTAATGTTAGATTCACATTGTAGTGACTGCCTCATAGTGTCAACCACTTAAAGGTGCAATTATTATTAACAATTAAAAATGAAATATTTTAAAAAAACTTCTTACCTAATTTAGTACTATCTGATTTTGATAAATTTTTGGTAAAAATTTGCTGATGAAATAAATCTGTATCAAATGTATTGTTATTGACCAAGGAGGTAAATAATGTGAAATAATAAATGCTTGTGCTGATTTCCGGTAAAAAATAATAAATTAAATATACCAGTTGTTATTAGACATTTATGTTACCTTCAAATGATAACTAGTCTTTTATGTTTTTGATTTCGTTCAATAATGAATTATTTCTAGTTATTACATGTTCAAATTTGTTACAGAAAAATGTCTTGTTCATTTTCTTAAAAATTGTTGATGTATTTTTGTAATCCTTGTTTATTTTACTTTTTCCAATATTATTTATGTAGGAACTAATATATTCCGTACTTATAAGAATACCTATTTATTTTTGTATTTTCTTTATTGTAATTTTGATGTTAATTTATTGGATATAGTTAACGTGGTTTGGTGCCTTATGGTGTCTTCATCTTATATTGTTGATATTTACAATTGTTTAAAAAGAAATATAATTTATTATTTATTTGCTTCAAAGTTACTATAAAAAGGAATTTATTTTAAAATGTATTCCACTTATTTATTTTGTAGAAGATTATGATGTATTTACGCTTAATGCTTATATCATACGCTTATGTTACTGTTGAATTACTTTATAGCAAATAAATAAATTTTATTATTAGTACTATTTTTTTTTATTTATTTATTATTATTATTTCCAACCTGGTGATCTATAGATGATCAAATGGAGAATGTAAGTACATTTGGAAGGCTCTTTTTGAAATGAATGATGTACAACTACTTTGGGGTTCAGGGACACTGAGATATTGAGGAGAATAAATTGGCTAACCAGCTTGCTAGCTAATAATCTGGTGCCACTGCCTCTGTTCCAGAGACAATTTTCCTGCTGCATCCTAAGGACAATGTTGGAAAACTTCCTGGAATTATGGAAAAAAAAACTTGGAATAATGTGGGTTTAGACAGTCCAAGATGTTTATCGACGTTAATCATTATGTTTATAGACCTTCTTTGAGACAAAAACTTTTCTATCATTGACAGGTTTTTTCACTTAAGAAGCTCCAGCTCTCAGATATGAGGAATGCCGTCAGCTGTGTAGGAGAATTGAAAAGGATACCAATCAACAAACTGAAGTCATTTTGTCTATGTGTAAAACTGTTTACACAGAATATTAAGAGGGGAAAGACCATCTACAACCCAGGGTTTGGTGAAATGTCCCTCCAAATGGTGGATTAAGTTTGTCGCCCTAGGTTTAAAATTTAAATTTTTTACTTTTTACCCACTGAGTATAGAGACTAAATAGAGGTGTTATGATATAGGCCAGTGGGAGTGGGGAGTGGCACCATTTGTGAATCAGCCCCCCCCTCCCCTAGAATACAAACAAGCTACACACTATTTACTCATGCTCCTGATTTTCCTGTTTAAAATATTAAAATTATATGGAGTTAAGCATTATTTGCTTGGTAAATAATGCTTAGCTGCATAGTTAAACAATAAAAAACATTGGTGCGTAGGCTTCCACGGGTTGATTTGTCATAAACAGCTTCGGTTTCCGGTGAAGTCCGCGTCACAAAGGGGTTGATGCTTTTACTCATCTAATTCATTGACAGCCTACAAACTGCTCAACTTTGATGGTTTAAATATAGGCATTAGATAATAGATGGTACTGTTTTACGTGAAAGTATTCCATGCAGCTTTGGTCTGTCTCAGCCACCCCAAAAGCCATGATCCCTTTTCCATCTTCTTCACAGTCACAAAGTCAAAATAAAAGTTGCAATAAACAACACTCTTTTATCCTGGCTAGTGAATCCAGCATTGATTTGCACAGATTAAATAATGGGTTCCTAAGCCTGCTAAAAATCCATGCATCCAATCCACTGCTTAACAACATACTCTTGAGAAATAAGAGACAGTTCAAATAAGTGACAGAAAAGTGAAATGAGTGACAGTTTATGTCATTCAGATCGTTCAACAAAATCTTTTTCAAATATATGAACATATTCAATAGTTAATTGCAAGAGAAAGGTGTAAATAATGGAGAGGCAGCAGAGTGAAATGTGTATTGCTTGTAAAACAAATGAACAACCCTTGTGGTAACTTAATATGTTTAGAACAATAATGATTTATATATTTCTTTTAACAATAAATTATCTTGAATGAATATATGATTTTCGCTATGCTCCTCTTGTTTCCACCTTAGTAAAGAATACATGACATTTAAATTTTACCATCTATAAAACTTATAATAGTCAGTTATAACCCCTCAATTATGTATGCCTTAAAGCTTTTGTGAGGCATATAGAGCTATACTAATTTTTTGCCATATTCAGTGGATCTTTAACTATAAAAATACATCAATTAAGATGTCTTCTGTTAAATTTTATTGTAAGAGCTAAGTTAGACAAATCATTTTAAGTCAATTCTCAAATCATATTAACCATGAGAGACTTCAGATGGTTAGATAATAATAGCAAATATGCTGATGTATACTTCTCCTAGAATTACCGTCTGGCTGAAACTGTAGCTACATAATTTGTAGATATAGTGTCAGCCTTGTTTACATCTCGACATACTCGAATATTATATTACAGATGTAAACATAACTTAGGACAGTGCCTGAAATACAGGGTGGTGACCATTAGTATGAGAGGTGTGAGTGTAGTATTACAAGAACCCTATAAGTTCTTCGTAAACTCCCACAGTCCTTTTTTATTTTTTATTACTGAAGTCAAAAACTACTAGGATAATTTGACCTCAAAAATAAACCTATGATCTGGCCTTGACTACGCCAGCTGTCATATATAATGAATGCACAAGGACACCTTATATTGGGTGAAATTTCCACTAATCAAATAGCAAAATTCTGAATTATTGGTGTTATAGTTTTTATGAAAAAAATAAATAAATAAAATAAAAAATAATAATACTTTAAAAGATACATATTACAGTGAAACTATTCTTTTAATCGGTTATCCACCACTCATTTATTTACTAGTTATAAGGAATTTGTTGATCTAAATAACTATTAAGGCGGAAATACACATGCTAGTTACACGCACAAAAACATACGAGTAGCTCGCAGAGGAGAGCTACTGGCATGTGTATACATCAAATAGCATGCGAGTAAATCGCATGGGATTTGATTTTTGTCTTGCCAGTGGCACAAGTCTAGGGGTGGGGGAACTGATAAGGCACGTGTAAACAGGCCTGCCAGCGCAAGGTTGCTAGTAGCTAGCGCGAGTCTCCCTCAGCCCTTCAGTCGCATTCCTTCCTTTCGCGGGTATCTGATAACAACTCATCAACTTTCTCCGGAAGCATTCGCAATTGATTCCTAAAACCATTAACGTCCCCGAACCGCATTTCATTTAGGCACTGACTCGCTCCATGTACCTAATTCCCTTCTAGCTATCCAATCTTTACCCACACTCTTTATGTCTTTTTATTATTTTTCAAATGTTTTAAAACACAGTTCTTTGCAAGTAACAGAACAATCTGGTTAATTTCATTCCACACTGATACATTCAAAAGGTACATTGAAACAATTAATAAAACTATCAAAATTAATAAAATCAAATACAATTATTTCATAATTTATTCCGGCTAAAAGAAGGCAAGAAACGATTGCCTGTTTCAAAACTAGAACTGTGACTGGAATGTGTATTGTAGCTCGCTAGTAGCTACAATGCTAGTATGTGCTAGTAGCTCGCACAAGACCGATCATCCAGATGATAATAGCATGCTATTTCATTGGCAAATGTACACAGCGTCTGCAGCATGCCAGCTACTGTAGTAACTCGCCACTGGCATGCTTTTTCTCTCAAGTGTATTTTCGCCTTTAAGATAAAGGGATATCTAGTCCAAAGCAGCATGGCACTTCTGTATGTAAAGGTGATACTATCAATTTACTATTAAGACGAGGGAATATTCATAAGTAATTTGGGGTGGGATAACCAAGTACAGTAGTATTACCCTGATTTAAGTAATAGGAGGGACCGCAAAGTATAATTTAAGTCCAAAAATATGTGTTGAGCACTGTAATTAGATGAATTCTTAACTGGGTAGTTATTACTAAGAAAAAATGGAGTATGTGCGTAATCCTTTTTATGGGTAATCCTTAATAAAAAATTGAATTCCTACATTCTTAGTAATTTTTAAAGGAGCAAAATAATTTTATGGGATTATTTTATCTGCTTCTTATCGGAAAACTAGGGATACAAATTATTTATTGACCAACCCCCTTAAAGCATATAAGGATAAATTGATTCTTTTTTTCTTTTTAGGAATGCTGAACCATTTTCAATTGACTCGAGTCCCCTAATAAAATTAGACGAAAGTAAATGCTTCTTTTTCAAAATTTTCAGGATGCTACTGAAGTACTTATGGAACTTAATATTGGTTACTAGTTACCTCTTGGAACGAGACACTTCCTGTGATTATAAATGTCATAATCTCAGCTCAGATTGTCCTGAATTAGCGAGTTATCTGTTTCTATGGGCAATCACTCTCTGGTTTTGTGGAAGAAATCTAATTCCGCCCTGCCTCTCGATACCTTGCAAGTTATCACCACTTTATCATGTAATATAATTTTTTTAAAGTATCTTCCTATCTATTAAATCATCATCATTATCATTATGTGATAAAAACATTAAAAATCTATAATTATTTGTTTAAAAATAGTTAATTAGAATATTTATGGAAAAGAAAATATAACATGTTTTCGCCTAAAAGAAAACGATAGAAAGATTATTTTGATCATGAATCAGAATAATTTTTTAAATCCCATTTAAACAGTTGAATAATGCTAGAACACCTCTTTAATAAAAATAGAAAATTAAAAAAACTTTCTAAATAATATCTACTTTAATAATTTTATTTTTAAACACAATAGGCGACAGTCGCATTTACTCAACGAAGAGCCCACCCTTGCCCTATACTAATTAATTTATCTTTTTTCCACATTGTTATAGTTTTATTTATTATTTATCTAGTTTATAGCAATACCTGTATTGAGTTCAGTGATTCACAGGATAATCTGGACAGATTTGATTGGCTTCCTTACCGTGCTTGAATTTCTTTTCCATCAGTTGGTAAATATTCTTCACTATTATATTAGTTAACCCTTTTGGTACAGTGACATTTTGTAGACCAATTTAATCCTCCGCCAGATGCAATGAGCCCAATAGGCACTTTGCAAACATAAGCCTTTTAATGCTTTAAAAACAATTTCTATATTATTCTTTTTTAGAAAAAAATGGGTGCAATGTGCCGGAGAAATTACTTTGGCCACTACAGAAGTTATTTTAATGAGACAAACAACTTTATAAAATAAATTGTTTTAGTAAAACGAACACCGACACTGCTATAAAGTGATAAAGATCGCTAAATTTATTGTAGCGGGCCTAAACGTTAAAAATAAAGAAAACAACGTTTTTACCGATATCTAACATAACGATTTTAATCAAACTTCTTACACATCGTCTAAAGTACAATTGAAACAGGCATGTAAAATTTCAACTTTCAATTTTTTTTGACTAGGGAAGATATATTTTATAATATTTTAAATTAGTAGGCCAGATAGGTAGAAAACAGTCTTATTTCCTACCAACTACAATACTCTTTAACTATAAACTCATCATGATTAACTTTTTTCTCAATATTCAATACATATTTATTGACGCTTGCTTTAATAATACAAATAATGCTTTTCTTTTAAGTTTGCCTTAACTCCGCTAGATACAAACAGTTAGTTACTTTTAATTTTATCTCTTTTCTAACTCCGCCATGTATAAGTAGTTAGCAACTTATAAGTACTTAACAGTGTGATTTTATAATTTATATTTAATGAAAATTTAAGGAACTTCATTCCTATCGGGTGTACCGTGACACCACACTTTTTTTTTTTTAATTAAGTTGTCAGTGTCTATTTCTGAGAATGACTGTCATTCATATGAATTTTAGCTGTGTAAGTACAAGGAGAATGAAAACATTTCTGTGTTAGAACAATGTCTGTTAAGAGTTGAATATACTATTAAAAGATTGAATATAGATTTCAGTGGACGAAAAAGTCGATTATCAAAGTTTATTTGACCCAACTCTTGCAATATCTTTATCAGATGTCATAGGCTTCGCAGCTTTAGCATGGGTCCTCAAATCCTACTCAATTATAGAATGTGTTGTCGCCATAATTAACAAGTAAGATTTAAGATTTAACTTTTACTCGTTAGTAATTAATTATTTGTAAAGTATATGTTGAAACCAATTGATTAGTAGTTAGTATTTAAATTAGGGTGGAGAAAAAATGCAGAGTGTAAATGCTGGAATACTCTGCTATTCCATAGTTATATAGAGATGATTAGTAATGACGTCACAAGATGGCGTAAGCTTTCGATAATTTATTCGATTCGGTTTGTTGTGTTCCTTTTCCTTATCACCTATTATCAATCCCATGTAATTTGAATGAGGGAATTTTTATAACTTTTTAAATAATTAATTATTAAATTATTACTGATTTCTAAGACTTTTCACCCTTTGAATGATATTATACTAAGTCTATTTTAACAATGTAAGATAAGAAAACATTAAAAATTGCTGTTCTGGTGGTTTAAAATAAGTATTATTGTGAGTGTGTTCTATTAAATTGATACCCTACGCGTCCGTTCTTATTTATTGTTCATTTTTTAAATGGTTTTTCTATTTTAGTTTGTATATTGTGTCTTCCACCTCCTCGAGCGTTATGAAAATTTCATCTATACTTGATTTTTTTTCAGAGGAGAAAAATATTCTTCGAAAAAGTATGTCAGAGTACTAAGTAATGTTAAGTTAATGTATTCAATTTGTTTTGTTAATCAAAATTTTAAACAAGTACCTATATATGCGACATACTCATATCTTATATTATTATACTCGTTACTATATATAACAAAAAAAATACATAAATAATAATAATAACAGTCTGGTCTTTGTCTCATCATCAACGTCTTTTTCCTAGGCTGGTCAGTGATCTATATTATAGTATATATTATGTTCCAACATTGGTGAAATATAATGCACATTGTAAGTAACCAGGAACAAAATATTATTAGCAAATAATCTTTTATTACCTGGCAGATTAAGTATCACTATCTTTCTACAAGTCCTGTATCCTGAGTATAGTTCATTGAGTTTCCAAACTTGAGGAAAATTTATTTTCGGACACACAATATGAACACGAACACACACTGTGAATTTTTATGGCAACAGGAAATACAAAAAATCAAGTATAAAGATTAATAACTCAAATAGCTTTTTCGTTGATATGACCCTTCACACAAGTACTCATTTTAAACAACTAAAATGAAAGTTTTTAATGTTTTCCTTATTGCACTTGTTAAAATAGACTTACTATATTAACGTTCAAAGGGTGAAAACTCTTATAAATCAATAATAATATTTAATAATTAATTATTTAAAAAGTTGAGAAAATTCTCCCATTCATTTTACATGGGTTTGATAAGAGGTGATAAGAAAAACGAACATAACAAACACTCAGCTAAATTTTCGAAAGCTTTTGTGACGTCACACTAATCATCTCTATAAGCTTGCAGGGTATTCAACTGCTTTTAATAACATTAAAATATATTTCTGGAATAAATCATAGATGTGACACCCAACTAGTTGAAAGTTGGAAATCATGCAATCATTGAATATTTGCATCTAGGTAATAGTTGCAGTGGTTCATGCAAACAAGGCATAAACCAGATTCTTTTGGAACTATAAGATCCACATGATAAATCAATTTTTTTGGTACCAACCTGACAAAAAATTACTAAATTATCACTTCAGTATGACCTTGTTAATCCGGAAAGTCCACCATGGAGAATGCAAGCCCGCAACAATGAAAATGATATAAATAATTTTTTTTGGGCATTATTGCTAACCCTGCGCACAATGACAACTTGCTAATACACTGAAAAATTTGAATTTAAAAGATGTGTTCAGTATAGCTAACTGTAAGGAACTGATAAGAATGTACATATGTATGTTCATTCTCATTTTGTACATTTAAGTATCCATATGTATGTTAATACAAATTCAGTACCTATAAATACTTTATTTTAAGTGTTTTAACACGAGTTTTTTTTGTGTGTGTGCCTGAATTCGTCTGGATTAACGGGATCCTACTATTTATGTTACCAGGCTGACAGGTTGTGCCAAACCAAATCTAATACCATGTGCAAAGGAAGAGAGACAAGAGGAGTCTTCAACATGTCCCTTTGTTAAGAAGGAACTCCAAGATGAAGATGATTATGAAGATGAATAAAAAGAAACTACACATTAAAATTAATCACTGTGACCTGTCTAAAACCACCTAGTACCTGTAAATAAATATATTAAAAATAAAAAAAATTGAAGTGTAGTATAAATTAATAAAAATATTTCTACTTTAGAAGAGCATTATACAGCACAGTAGAACTCCAATTATCGGAATCCCAATAAACTGCATCCCCAATTATCCAAATAAAATGGCTGGGAAAAAATAACAAGAGTGTGTACTGTGTTATTCAGAATTGTTACAAAGAACGTCTGCATAATTTAGTGTTTCATTTTACTGTCATTTTCAACACAGCAATGTGTCTTACGTTTGTCATAATTTAATTTTATAAATAAAAAGTGTTTTTCTATAAATTACATTTTTGTCATTAATTCCAGGACCAGATCCAATCATCTAAATTTCCATATACCCAAATCACCTTGATTTTTAACTAATTATGATAATTGGAGTTCTACTGTAACAAGGTTCTGGAGGTTAGGTGTAAAAATAAAATCAGAGTTTAAAAGATTCAAATTTATTGCATATGAGCTCTTGCTCAGGGAACACTTTTGAGTGAGTGGTACTTAATAAAATATCAAATAATTCATAGATCTGAGATTTTTTAAATCAAATCAAACATGTAGGAGAGTGAATTCACAAGATAATATACTTTTTTATTTTATTTTTATTCTTTTTTTTTTTATAAATGTTTTACTAAGCTAAATATAATAATTGAAAAAATATTAATATTTAGTAGTAAAATTACAAAAAAATAAATTTTCCAATAGTTTTAATGTTCATCTCTTTTTTTTTAACTGTTCCTTACACTTAGGCTCACTGTAAAATAAAAATACAATTCTTTTTCCCTTAATAAGTAAATAAATTTATTATAATCAATAATATAAAAATAAACACATCATACAAAATGATAAAATAATAATAATGACACGCATTGAATTATTTACAAATCTAGGAATTACAATAAAAAGATAATCAAGTTATTAAAAATATTAAGTCTTAACCATAATTGTCTTCACACACGAGGTTAAAATACTTCAAGCTAAAACAATATATTTTAAATTAAATGAGAGATTAAATCTATTACTTATAAAAGAAATTTGAATAAAATGTACAATAAAGGCAAACATTATTTGGTTTACCAATATTATTTCATAAAATAAAAATCAATTTAGTTGTTTTCCTCATACATGGTGCTAAATGTTTACATTTAGTTGGATTTTTATTTTATATAATTGATTCACATCTTATACTTCGTAATAAATGTTTAAGATAAGATTCATAGAGTTTTGAATGTATTAATAGCACTTTGTTAACTTTTTTTTAGCTGAAACAATTATCATTTAATTGCACTGTTCTATTCTCATATATAGTCAATATTTAAAAAGGTTTTTGCAATTTCTTTTTAATAGGTACACACAATTCCCTTTATAATTAGAATATTAAGGTTTTGAGGATATTTTGATACCAATTACTTATTTTAAGAAATAATTACATTTACCATACTAATGATAGATTTAGACAGGATTCATAATTTCAATTAAAAAGGTAAGATTTGGCAAAATATTATATTAACTACTTAATTGCCTTTAATATGATAATTATTTTAACACATATTACGTAAATAATACGTAAATTGGGATGTTTTATACTCTACAAACAGTTCTTAGTTAAAAGCTGATACATTGGTAAGGTCACAGTGTTTTAACCTCTCTAGCAAAATCCTATTAAGGACTTATTTATACTTGCTAGGTCAGGGAAGTGATTGGGAAGTTTGGAAATTTGGGAGACAATATTCCATAGAGACTGTACAACTTTAAGAAAGGATAAATAAATAATCATATTATCTTCTTTGTTTAAATCCTCCTCCTCTACCACCACCTCCACTGAACCTGCCACCGCCTCCACGGAATCCACCTCCGTTACCTCCACCTCCACTAAACCTAAAAAAATAAGAAATTTGGTCAAAATTACTAATATTTTGATCAGATATTAATATGGAAGTAAAACCTATAAGTAAACCTAAATTATGCTTAATGGGCTGCATACACGGTCAAGTAACTTTGAGGCTAGAAGCTGACCATTCACGTACAAATGAAATTGACTAATCACTCAGTGCCCTGCCAGCATCATGTGTGGATGAATATCTTTCCGTGTTTTTATTCCTAGAGTGAGTTTTCTCAACATGGATCTGCCATATTAGTATTACTTGTTATTAAAAGAGAAGAAGCAGACAAAAAATAAACAATAAACTAAGATCAAAACTATGCAAACTGTGATTGTTAAAAAGAGGCCACATTAATTTACTTAACGAAGTGAGGTGGGAGATTCATAATTGGCACAATTATATGACAATGCATGAAGATTGTTGCTGCTTTCACTTGTCTGTACAAGAATGAATAAATAAGACACTGTCATGAGAAGTACCATATTTTTACAATGGATGGTTTGATGAGTCCATACACTGTCAAATTTACTTGTAAAACTATCAGTCTTAAAATACTTTCCTGTCAAAATCAGAAAAACGACAAACCAACCATGAATCCACCCAACTCAAATAAATGTTACTCCATGATCAAACTTACTTGTCAAACATGCTTGACAAGCTTGGGGCAAAGGATGTAGATGAAGACTAAAAAAAAATGTTGATCCAATTCCTAATCATTTATTATTCTTGTTTGAGAGGAAATATTATAATACAGAGGGAATAAAATTAGGTTCTGTTAGCAAATCACTTCTGCATTAGATTCTAACTCAAGTAGTCTAGGTTCGAATTCAGGGGGACTTATGAACTTATAGGTGTTAGCCCAGCATCATGAGGAAAAAGCTACTTGATAGAAATGGTGTCTAGCGAACCAGATATACATAGTAGAGTAGTAAAGAAGGATCCGGTCTAGCCCTAGTAAACGTACAGTTTTTGTACATAATTTTGCTCTTTGAAGTGACAATTATTATCTAATAACAAACAATTGGACAGGCCTATTACCCTTATTCATTTTTTAAAACCTTGTATCCACCATGCTCTCACTGAGAGTTTCTTCCTCTTCAAATTCGTGGTTAACACGAAAAGATGAAATATTTTGTTTCCAGCATTGGTACAAAATTACTAAAAATGTATGCCAGTGCCATACGCCACTCGTGTGTGAATTGGGCCTTAGAATAATTTTCAAGCTTTTCTTAAATCCTTCAATTACTTAACAATTATATTTTATTTAAATCTCTCTAACTCCTAATCATTCTTTGTCATTTATTCAAATGTGTGCTACAGACCATTGTCACATCTTTTCATCTTCTTTTAAAGCAGTTTAATTAATAAAAATCACTAATCATTTTCTCAAGGGAAAACAAGGATCTGATATAGATCTACTAAAAATTATCACTCTAGAGTGATAAGTTTATTTATACTGCCCATTAGATCTGAACAATATCTGGCTGTTAAACAATTATTCCATTGTTCAACACATACTGCATATATTAATGGAACATATACATGCTCTTTAGCTATTCAATAATGACAATTGGTGACAAGTTATCGCAGGAGACTTACTATATATTTCTTAATAAAGATGAATATTATAAATAACTAATTACTCTGTAGTGAAATACACAGGCTTGATATTAATCATCAATTATATGAATGATTGCAAGACCTCTAAAGGCCAGAAAGTGGCTCACACCTGTCCAAAAGCACACACAATACTAACATTTCATAAATAAGTAATTTAATTAGTTACCTGCCACCTCCACCTCCTCCGCTGAACCTGCCTCCTCCTCCTCCCCTTCCACCGCCACCTCTTCCTCCTCCACCTCCCCTGAATCCTCTGCCTCCACCCCCTCCTCCTCTACCGCCCCCACCTCTTCCTCCTCCACGACCTCTGCCACCTCCACCTCCTCTCTTTTGGCTAGCTCCTGGCAGAAACCTGGCTATAGGTAGTACTTTGGTTGGATCAATGAAGAACTGAAACGAGAGCATTACAAACAATCTTATAAACTGATTAACTTTAATAAATTAAAACAGACGACACCTGTATACAAACATTTTACATATTTAAATTTTGAATAAAACTATACTAAGATCATTTGAATTAACAATTTAACAAATAATTTTTGTAAAAAGTAAACAAAGAAGAAGGGAGAAAGACAGATTTTAATGCTATTAATGCTCAGTACCCCAGTCAAGAAAGTTCTTAATTCTGACAACTCAGAACCAACCTAGGCGAGGGGAAAAGTAAAACCACTAGGCCTGTGGGAGGGGAGCGGCAGCATAATTATGTTACGTCAACAACGCAAGGCTATTTTACTCCTTTTACAAATGGTGATCTTTTTAACTAAATTTTTTCATTATGTAAAATTTTATATTTCTTTAATAATCATTATGTAATGCCTCAAGTAACATAGAAAGTGAATGAAGGCTTAAAACGACAGATAAAAAATAATTTAATTATATTTCATAGAAATAGGCCAAAATTGAATTTTTATGGTAATATATTTTATGACCTGAATTCCTTTCTCCATTCATACTTTGTTTTTTGAACAAATCGCTTATTTTTGTCTCTGATTTAATTTAACCAATTAGCTTGCAGAGGAAGTTACGATTACGAAGTCTTCTCAAACAGTTATCCTGAGGTCGATACCCCTCCTCCAGTGATATTTTTGTTTGCCTTGGCTCGACCTACTACTTACTCAAATTTTGAGCTCTCGTTGGCTACTATAATTTTTTAAGCTGAGTAGATGAAATGAAAGTGGACTAAGGAAATAGTCACTACTAAATTATAATGCCATGAATTACTTGACTTGTTTTTGAAAACCACTATAATGTAAAATAAAGTATAATGTAAAAAGGAAAGGATTTGAAAGGGCACAGAACATTTAAGGGAGGTCTAATCTAAGAGATTAGGCAATTGGTTTCATGTCATTATGTCAATCTGGATGTCAGAAGCCACTGATTGTGGTTAACCCTGGGGAAGAGGGCTTAGGTAGCCCGGAGTAGAGAGCACTTGCCTTTCAAATAAACAAATGTACCAACAACCAATAATTATAAGATATTTTTATCTCCCCCAACTTTGCCTCTCTATTTAAAATAAACTTAATTTAAATCAAATTATAATTATTATTAACTACGGGAAACAACGAGAGAAAAATACACTCCAGCGCTGGGATTTGAACCACAGGCCTCTATAATATAATTATAATTTGATTTAAATTAAAATTTAATCTTTCCGTAGTATGAATACTACCAAAATTGTAAAATATGAATTTCTAATTGATTGTACTCGGTACAGGTACTAATTGGGTACTTTATAATTATAAGCGTTATTTCTCGGTCTAGTTCTATGTCATTTATGTTGACTTCTCAGATTTGTGGAAAATTGAAAGCTTAAATTCGGGACAAGGTATCATTAACGTCAGAGGAAATCATTCTCCTGCGTAGCTCAGTTGGTAGAGTGCTATACTGGAAATATAGAGGCCTGTGGTTCAAATCCCAGCGCTGGAGTGTATTTTTCTCTGGTTGTTTCCCGTAGTTAATAATAATTATAATTTGATTTAAATTAAAATTGAATCTTTCCGTAGTATGAATACTACCAAAATATGAATAAACTTAATATAAATAGTAAATTAAAATAGATCACCTCATCATCAAGTTTGAATCGATCAGGTCGAAGATTTTCTGAAAGTTTGACGGATACATAATAATTGTCTACAGGTCCAAATATTTCGTCTATTTTGCCAACTTGCTGCGTATCCTTAGTGTAAATGGCAGCATTGAAATATGGTACAACACGCTTAGATCCTACCTTCAGCACCATGTCTCCTTGACAGGGATGAAGGAACTTGCCAAGTAACTCTAACTGAAATTCATATAACACATAAATAACAAAACAATATCTTAAGATGTTTATCGTACAAAAAACAAAACTAACAGACTGAAATTGTTTTTTTAACATTAATCCCCAATAAACAACATAAAAAGGGAAAATATAAAATAGAAATATGTATACTTGTATAAAAAATTAGTAAAATAATTGACTTACAGATTCTGGTGGTCCAGCGTCCTGATAGGGTCTTCCTCCTCCCCTACCACCTCCTCCACCCCTCCCTCCTCTTCCCCCTCCAAATCCACCTCGACCTACATAAAAAGGGTATTCTTAAAAATTTGAAATCCTCTCAGACATTAATTTAAAAAAAAAAAAAATTTAAAAAAGAGAATAATTCCACAAAGAATATAAAAAATAAAAATATAATAAATAAAAAACTTTTGAACTGAATATCAGTTCTATATTAAAAATCATCCCTAACTTATCTCATTGCTGAGTTGAAATTACACCTTACCCTCCTTATATTAAATGTTGCTTTTGAGTCAAAGGGAAATTCTGTTCAATTGATATATTTCTATGGAGATGAGAAATTCCGATATGAAGATGATAAAACCAGTTATTAAACTGAAGGTTAGACTGCACATATCTTATAAGACTAAAAAGAATCATTTGAAAGAAATAAAAAAAAATACTTTTAATGAATGAGGAACTCTATAGATTATTTGGTAAAAAAATGGGAGGGAATTCTTTGGTCTATTATCTGTATTTAGCCTTGTATTTATTCAAATTATTAAGGTCAATACTCCTAAGAAATTATTTAAAAGAAAGTTAGTAACTTTACTTTTATGGTAATAATAAAAATTATTCATTGAGTCATACCAAAAACAATGACTAATAACACGTTAAAAAGATCACCCTTTTTAGCTTTTCTTTTTCCTGAACATTCTGAAAGTTAGTTCGGACATTTGTGGATATTGGCTATTGTGAGCATTGTTTAGAGTTGTTGCCTTTTACAAATGACTCTTCTAATGAAATATGTAATTGCTTAAATAGATTCTATAGTCTAGGATGCTCTGAGCTTAGATCTTTCAAAGCTTACTGCATTAGAGGTTTTGAGAATTCCAACAGGTTAAACCCATTACAGGAATTATTATGCTTTAACAAACTCCTATTTGAAAAAGTTTTATAAGTAAAACAAATAACTTACAGCAATTTAATTTACCAATTCAAATTAGGTTCAGGGTTATTCCCTAGTTAATAACTTATCATTTTAGATGGGGATACTTTTTTAGCTACCTAGGCTCAATGGTCACAGATGATAATAGCTGCAGAGAAGAAATAAAGGTTAGACTGGCTGCAGGAAAGAGATGTTATAACTTTTTAAGTCAAACAGAAGTCAAAATATTAGATGGAATACAAAAGCTTTAGAATACAAAACGGTTGTCCGGCCATTGGTGATATATGCCTCAGAGAAATGGACCTTGCTTACTACTAAGAAGAAGGTTGGAGAGGAAGGTTTATAGACAAATATTTGGAGCTATTTATCTCGATGGCCAATGGAGATTCAGAATAAACCAAGAGCTTGCACAGTATAATGGAAAGCCTGATATCATAGCAGAGGTAAGTAGGAAGATTAAGATGGCTGGAACACATACAAAGAATGCTAATGGAGAGTTTCTAGAAAGCCGTTGGACGGACAACCAGGAGGCAGGAGAAGCCAAGGCCAGCCAAGGATAAGGTGACCATTTGTCCTGGTTTTGTCAACTGACCTGTTGTACAAAAAATTGAAACCAGGACACATCAGGGAAGAAAAAGGCTTTAAAATATATAAATAATTTTTACTACGCATTTTTAGCCACACTTTAAGCTGTATCTGAGACTAGTTAATTCAAAACTTTTTTTTTTTTTTGTAAATCTTTACTATTTGGCCCACCAATTTCTAACTGTCCAATTTACTTGCAATTTTTTTTTAAACTGTTCCTTTTTACATATTAAAAATGATTCCGGTTGAACCATCTTGATAAATTCAGTGTTTTTTTCTTCTTTTAAACACATAAAATGTCACGTTCTTCAGGACATGATGAAAGGTTAAGCTTAGTTTAGGCCGAAAAGTACAAATCTTAACCTAAACTAACCATAACCTTCCCTTATTTTTCTTAGGAAGTGACACTTAACGTGTTTTTTTTTTGCTAAAGTAATAATTAAGCAAATTTTGTTCTTCGATTTGGACCTCTACCTCGTCTATATGCAGCATGGTTGTTTTTCTCCAGAAAGTGAGAAGAAAGAGTGGCCGTTGAAAATTCTAGGGCAAATAAAATTGTGTACTTCGATTCTGTAAACAGCACTGTACAATTCCTATTTTTTTTTTTTTTTTTTTTTTTTTTAAACTATTGAATTTAAGATGGTACAACCGGAATCGTTTTTAAAATGTAAGGAGCAGTTAAAAAAAAATTGCAAGCTGCAAGTAAATCAGGCAATTAGAAATTGGTGGGCTAAATAATGCAGATTTACTTTTTTTTAAGTATAGTGTCCCCGTTTTCAGTTCCATACGGAAGAGATGGAAAGAAGATGTAGAGAGATCCATGTTTACTGCAATCAGGCTCAGGACAGAGACAATTGGAGGAAAGAGCCTTTCACAGGCTGCAGAGCAATAAAGAATGCATGTATGTTAAACATTTGTATACTTTACTATAGAAGCTACAGCACATCAATCTTCTATGCATTTAAATCTCGAAGTGTTACTTCGTGTAACACAATTCGTAGTAAAACTGACTACTGACTTCCAGTAGCTAAAGAGCTGTGTTTGTTAGAATGTCAGTTTAATGAGTAGGAGGTTATAGATTCAATACTCAATCGAGCATCAACCTAGTTAGTCAGTTTGTTACATCAGCGAATCGTTATACTTTTTATCAGAACTGAATCAATTAGACGTCTCTAAAAAAGTTTAACAATAATCGAAGAGACCGGAAACAAACAACTCCCGAATAGGGGGAGGGCTAGATCCCACAACTTGCTTCTTGCTAGCCATTATCTAAACATTGAACATACCTATGAAATATTGTTCGCGAAAAAATATGAAAATCAGGTTTCCAATATATTTTAAAACTATATTAATAGTTTAAATATTGAATTAATGCTTAGTAAAGAGAGTAAGGAGTGGGTTCTTAAACTCAAAGGAGTGAACTTTGAATCATAATAAAAATAGTCAAACACATATCTATGCCCGAAACATTTTTGCGCAGGCTTAAAAGATAGGAATTAAATAAGAACATACCTCCGAATCCCATGGAAAATTCTTGTAATAAATGAAAAACTAAAACACCGACTGAATAAAATAAACAAATTTAAAACATCACGTGTACCATGCGGTGTGAATCAAATCAAAATCAAACCAAAACAATAATAACCTTCGTTCAATAACCTAGCGCCCAATAATCATCAACCTACAGTTCTAATTATGAACACGGTTGTAATCTAGTTATTTTACATTTTAGAATCTCCCCCCCCCCGCGATATTACTCTGCCCTCTACATATCTCTTGACTTGGACTTGTACGATTTACAGTTTATATTTTACACTGATATAATTTAAGTGTGACCTCATTCCAATGTACTTTTTGAAAAAGAAAAATTCTGAAGGAGGATTTTCGATTTTCGAAATAGTTTTAGAATACGGTTGCCAAGCCCGCAGCACACTACAAATTCTATTTTTATTGCTTAGACAAAGAAGAAGAGAGATTAATTTTTATGTTTATGCTAAATACTACACAACACATAACAGTTATTATATTTTTACACTAGGACTAGGTTATTGAAAATTGCAAATGATAGTGAGGATCTCAACTTGTGTAAAATACAGAATTAAATGTTATTATATGTGAATATTCAAGCGTAATCTACTGGATGTTTCTTCCTAGAAGCAGGTCCAGATGCACCAATGGGCTTATGCCAAAGACAGGGTCCGAAAAGGCAGAACAATTTTATTGTCAATTGAAATAGAAAAAAAAAAAAACCAATAATAATAATAATAATAAAATAAAAGAGGGCGGCTATTAGAATGCCAAGATGCAATTGTACAATCGGGGCCTGCCCAGATGAATTACAGAACAGTTACATTTATAGTAGTATCGACCACAAATAACAGTTGGACTGTTAAATAAATGTATTATATATACATAATACATATGTACATACACAGATATATTTTTTTTATGAATACAAGTACATATATTTACATAAAATATTAATTTTAAAAATAACAGTAAGTGCGATAATACGGTACCGCAGTACACGTCTCTTATGAGGGTTTGTTGTTGTTTTTTACCGCCTTTTTGACTTTATCATTTATCAGTATTGTTAAGATTGTGAAACCCAAATGAAATGATAACCCACTCTAATGAATTGTACGTCGTTGGTCACCGTATTCTAAATCTTTGCCAGTATTTCTTTTTATTGAATTGAAAGTTTCTTGTTTTATTTTATTTCATTTCAGTTTTATCATGGGTATTAAGTTGAATTTGATTGTTGCTGCCTGCGAGGGAAATGGAATTGGTTACAAGGGCGATTTACCTTGGAAACTGAAGTACGTATTTTACAATTGTAAACTTACTTTTTAAACTAATGATTGTCAACCAAAAGTTAAATATGAGATCTACGCATAGTTCCTAAAACGGCTATAGTTTTTTGTTTTTGTTTTTGCTGCTCTTTGAGAGACATTGTTAACGAGTTATTGAAATAGTGGTTTTTTAAAACATATAGAAAGTTAAAGACGACTAACGTAAACTACAAACATTACAGAGTAATAATTTAGTTGTAGAAATGTATATTTTTATCACAAAATTCGTAATTCCACATTAGATCTTATTTTATTATCGGTCTTCAGTAAATCTGAACAATTTGAGTATTTTGGGGAGGGCTTAGAAAAGTGGACGGAGCCTCACTCGAATATACTCTTTTGACAAAGGGATATAGTCTCTCTAATGTATTAATCATGCAACGTGATTCTTGACCATATCGTCATCTCCAGAACAGCCTTGTCTTACGTCAGGACTTTAAGAACAGTTAAAACCACAAATCTTAATAATGTCATGCAAGTTATTTTTCTATCAAAGATTATGCTTTTAGACCAGTGGAAACCAACCATTCGTCCGATAACCACTCGTGGTCCACGAGAAAATGTATATATTTACATAAAATATTAATTTTAAAAGTAACAGTAAGTGCGATAATACGGTACCGCACAGCAAAATCTGGACCTATTTCAATTTACTGGAATTTTATAATAATAATAAAAAAAATATATATTATGACAGTTTTTTATTCTGAATGACAGGATCGGAGCTAAATCCCAGTTATCGATATCAACTCCTATTGCAGAGTAAAAAAAGCAATGGACATTTTGATTAAATTTTCAAAAATGTATTTTCGCGTAGACATTTTCATCTATCATTAATTAAAACTTGCTACCAGCCTCAGCTTGACATACAAATCTTCGTCTTGCTGTAATGTCATAGGAGCCAAAAACCCATATATATATGAAACAAGCAGAATAGCACAAAACAAAAAATATCACCCTAAACATTTGTACAGAAGTAGCCCTCTTATTCAGTCTCTGTTGTTCACTCAGCTGGGGGTAGATCCTCATAAACACACCTGTAAAGTGTCATCAACATTTTTTTTAAAGATGTAAGGTCTGTTTACTCACTGTTTTGTAAAGATATCTGTTGACACCTGTATGCTGAAGTTTGTTGTAATGTTTAAAAATGATTTCTCTGTTTTTATTTGTCACAAGAAAAAAATGTTGGCAATTTTTTCATCTGGCTATAAGTTCAATATTCTAAATAAATTAATAAGACTAATATGGCTTATGCTGAAGGGAACAAGGAGCAAGGTTAAAATTGATAGGTGCTTGTCGCCACTTTTGAGGTTGGATGAGGGTTGAGGCAAGGGACTAACAACTTCAAATGTTAAGGAACCCAAATTACTAATGACGACAACAGTGTATCGGAGGAAGTAAGAGCAAGACTAGCAGCAGGAAATTGGTGCTACTTCTCCTTAACAAAGATACTAAAAAGTAATAAAAAGTTGAAGATTGAAGATCAAAGTGTATCTAAAGCCCCCCGCACACAATCAATATTATTGCCAATAATATTATTGAAAAAAATATTGTGAATATGCAATTCAATAACAACTTTTCATCAATTCTGACTTTTATATCAATACCAACTCCGCACACGGTCAATACTATTGACAATATTTTTGTATATTTGCAATAGTATTGACCGTGTGCGGGCCGCTTAAGTGGCATCCGACCTGATGTATCATATGGATCGGATTCTTGGGCTCTTACAAACTCTGAAGAAAACTACTTACGGTGTTGGGAGAGAAAGCTATTGAGGAGAATTTTTGGCCCTGTGAATGAGGATGGAAGATGAAGACTTAGGTGGAACCAAGAGCTATATATTCTCTATAGCAAACCGTACCTGGTGGCTGAAATTAAAAAAAAATAGGCTGAGATGGCTAGGTCAAGTTGAGGCAATGCCAAAGAATATGGTGACTAAGAAATTCCGTGATGGTAAACCTGGCGGAAGAAGACAGAGAGCGCTCAACACTGAGATGGTTAGATCAGTGGAGAACCATGTGTGGAGGATGGTTCCAACAAACAGTCTGAGTATTAGTAAAAGGAACATGTATATACCAAATTTAAACAAAATCGGTCAAGATTTACTCCAGGTATCATTGGACATGTAAAGGTTAGTGACAGACAGACAGACAGACATGATGCATATTTTGTTGAATGTAAGAAGCTTGCTTCTATTATTTTCAATCACTTTTGTTACAATCAAACAATCTTTGATGATTTTATTATGATTAAATAAGCATTTATAGTTTGTAACATTAAATAGGTGCATTTAATATTAATGAAATTGTAGTAATAGTGAAGTAATACACGTAGTAATAGTGAAGTAGTACTAGTAATAGTTAATATATTAGTTCTCTGATCATTATTTGGAAAATGTTATTTTAAACAATTCTTATTAGTGATCCATGGGATTTAATGTTACGGGTTTAGTGGTCTGTGAGACCACTAAAGTTTGACAACCTAAGTTTTAGATGATTTATATATATATTTTTTTTAAAGTGCAAAGCCCAGATGATTCAGTAAGTATAGGTTGTGGGTTTACCATGCCATAACTGTTCAAAAATAATCACAAGGTTCCCACGAATGGGGAAAACGTCTCTTTAATTTAAGTAATAAACAAATTCAATATAAATTAAATTATAAATTAATAGAAATATAAATTTTTAAGTAAGACGGGCTATTAGGACGTTTTAATGTTATCAACATTTCTATGTAGTTAGGTTTGAGGGAACAATTAGTTCCCTAACATGATCAGGGTGTTAATAACCTTAGCCGTCAAACACCCATTAATAAAACAATAAACAAATTCAAACACAGAGAAATCTCACTTGAACGTCAACATGTCACAACGGAAAAACAATAATAAATAAATAATATCTGACGGTGGCGCTGCGGAGATTCTCAACAATAACTACAAGTGCATTATGTTGTTTAAGTTAAACAATTTGACGTTTTGGTCAAATTTGAATTCTGGACCACAATCTACTTTGGACCTTTCTTAGCACAGTGTAGAAACAACCATAAACCTGTGCCACAAATAAGGTCATTTAATAATAGTCATTTTTTTTTAGACCCAGTTTCATTAAGAAGAACTTCCAATAACTTTGTACTTACATATCATTGTCAGTATACCTAATAATTTAGTTTTTCCCAATTATAGGTCGATTTACACTCATCATTGACCTGACAGTGCCGTGACTGGCCCATGATCCTATGGACGAGCTTGAACATAATCTTCTACGAATTTTAATGGTGTTGTTTACATTCACCCAGCATGTGGCAGTGTCCCACACAGAGCCAACACCATACTGTTAAAGTTATTTCTTGGGGATTATATTTTTCTCTTTGCACTGCTTTAGTTTTGAGTTTTCCTTATTGTTTGGTTTTTAAGACATGAATGATGAAAAGGTCAAAAACTTATTGGATTAGTGCGCAACTATCCTGTATTGTATGATCTGTCAAATCCAAAATACATAGACATGGAGTTCAAGAATACTATGTAAAATATGTGTGAAAATTAAAACAACAGGTAAAGCTGGGTAACTATATGTAGCACAATTTTATTTTGATCTTTTCCGATCCCAAATGGATAGCAAGATTTCTACTATATTTCCTCTAAATCCTGCTATATAGCATTTCTCCGTTGCACGTTTTGCAGCATTTGCGTTATAAATACATATAGTAAAACAGTTATATATGGTAAAACATTTGCTACATAGTCTAAACTCAGCTTAAGTAAATACTTGTGTTTTATTTATTTTTTTACATAGTTATTATTGATTGGCATCAGATGTGGGTAAAACATTAATTGAATTATAGCTGTACAATTTTCTTATATCTTGGTATTTGATAACCAAGGACGAGACCCAGCCTAAAGTCACTGCCACACTACGGACAAAACACTGACCAATTTAAATAGAAATCAGTACAGAATTACAGGCCATGATCCCTTCAAGTTACTGATGTGTGTAAGTCGACCTTAAATGCAGTCACTGAAATCTTTTAGATTTTGCATATTAGAAATGAGGTTAAGTAAAAATTAATTGAAATGGTTTTTTAATTATTATTTTAGGAATGAGATGGCCTACTTCACAAAAATGACCAGTACTGTGACTGAAGACATGAAACGTAATGCAGTCATTATGGGTCGAAAAACCTGGGACTCAATCCCGATCAAGTATAGACCACTATCCAAAAGATTAAATGTCGTTCTGTCCAAATCTATGAGGTGAAATAATCATATTAATTTAATTTGATTTTTAAAATACTTTGTTTCTAATCTCAAACTTTTACTTAATTGAAACTTGTTTAAATTGCAAAATGTATGTTTTTTTGTTTTTACTGTGTCTCTTTATTTCTTTTTAGTACGGTGGATAGACAAGGTGTAGCTGTATGTGACTCTTTTGAGAAAGCCATCGATCTTCTAGAACAACCTCTTTATAGAGGTATTATAGAATCAGTCTGGGTCATCGGAGGCTGTTCAATATACCAAGTAAATAATCTGATTAATTGTTTGGTGTAAAAGTCAACATCAATTATTACCATCATTCTAAAAGGTAGAGAGAACACTGCCTTAAGAAATCATAGTTTGTTTAGATAGTCATCCATCTGTAAAAATTCTAGAATTGAGTGTTACACTACAAGTCTATGTAACACTATACAGCGTTGCCTCATAGTTCGTTCTAGAAACCTGTTTGAACTATGAATTATTTCTCTGAGAGACCTCTTGAAATTCGTGACATCGTCATGGGACCCGTGGCGTGAGGGCCACTAGGGCCCCCCTGGCATCCAAGGCTTTATTATTTGCTTAATTTTGAAAACCGGGGGTGCACCAGCCACCGGTTCACAGAGTGAAGTATGATGTCAGTTCCCATACTATTTTTTGGTTTTTTAATGTTAATTGAAGAAACACTGTCTGATGCTATTTGACTCTTGCGTCACTAGATTATACTTACTCAGAAACACTTTTTAATCCCCAAATCCAATTTCTTGCATTTTCTAGCGTTTGGACTAGAACATTTGATGTTAGATATGTCCGAAGTTCGATGCACCACTACATATGAATAAAAATTATCTATGTAATAATAACCTGTGGTGCAGCCGTAAATGGCTAGGGCTGACCAAACTGTACTTGTACTGTCACCAATGGATGGCAGGAGAGGAGCTACCTTTACCTTTCAACCCTTGGAGAATGTGAAGGCCACTCAATTTTGGAGCTACCTATTTACCTTACAATGCTGGTAGAACGTGAAAGCCACTCAATTGAGGAGCTAAATATTTCACAAGATGTATGCCTCCTCCCCCCCCCCCAAAAAAAAACAACCTATACTACTTTACTGTGGATCCAACAAACTATAAAATTTAATAAAAGAGTGAAGGTAAAGATATTGAACAAGACTGTGCAAAATTGAAGATCTAATTAAATAATCAATTATATTTGCTATAATAAACCATTGATTGCATTATTATTTATTTATAGGCTGCACTGAAAAATGATCACTGCTACAGAGTATACTATACAGATATAAAATCCAAATTTGACTGTGATACATTCTTCCCTGCTATTCCTCCGAACTTTGTTAGAGTTAAGTAAGTAAAATTCAGATTACATGACTCAAATATAATTTATATTATATGTGTAGTATTATTGGTTTAGTGTAGTGCAGAAGTGAGTTTCAATAGATGAAGTGTGCAAAGTGAATGGGTTGTTTCAAGAGAGTGTTGTGTTGTGTGTGAAGAGAGTGTGTTTGTTGGTTGTGTGTGTGTTATATAAGATCAAGAATACATTTACACCTGCTTGGTCTGCCTAAACATCCTTTTGGATATGCTGTGTTAAATAGGGAACAAAACCCTTTCTGTTCTTGTTAACAGCTGTCCTTCACTAAGTTGGTGGATATATTAAGGAAGGTATAAAAATCTGTTGTAACTCAGACATGTACAGAAGTGCTAGTTCAAAAGTAGATAAACAATCCTAAGGGTAGGCGCACACTGGGGGCAAAACAGTCTGCAGACTGTCTTCAGAGGCTGCCTCCCGGTGCAACAAATTGTCGCCAGGCCACAAATTGTCGACAATCTTTTTCACCGGGAGGCAGCCTCCGAAGGCAGCCCGCAGACTGTTTTGCCCCCAGTGCGCGCCTAGCCAAACTCTAAACAACATGCACCGAAAGATAAAAATAACTAATAGCAGTTACACCCCTGCAGGCCCATGAGGGTTAATATTATTGGTACTTGAAATGCCCCCATACATATAACTCTATTTCAAAATATTATGTTTAATCTTTGTTAAAGAGACGAGAGAGTACCTGAAGGTATCCAAGAGGAGAATGGATTACAATACGAATACCAAGTCTTTGAGAAATCATCATGAAAAGTGATCAAGATTCTGTAATTTAGAAGAACCAGAAAAGACTGGTTTATTTATTATGTAAGATTCAATAGTTTCCTCTTATTTTTCATTTTAAATGAGGAAACCTTTTTTTTGTAGAATTGAATTCTTCATTAATTTAATTTAAAAACAATGGTTGATTTCCATTTAATCATAAACATCGAAACACATGAAAGATTTTTTTTTTTTTATCAAGATGGCCTAATGATTAAGGTTATTGACGAATATTTTTTTACACGCCCTATTTTACTCGTTTTGTCCAGAAATTTGTTAAGTTTATACTTTGTACATTTTTGATAAGTATTATTATGTTCATCAATTTTTTTTTTTAATGTTTATCTATTTATATTTATTATGATGATTATTTTAATTAGGCTCTTTTACGTTTTACGTTTATGTTTACGAGATGCACTTCTTTATATTTTGATTTACAGTAGAATCTCATTATGACAGACTGTTAGGGGTTTAAGGTTGTCTGTTTTTATTTAAGTCCAGTTAATAACAGTTAATTATTTCAAATAATAACTTAAAACGGTGTATATTGATAAAAGAAGAGTATTTAGCTATAAAAAATGTTTTACATGAATTAAAAAACAGCCTTAAATATGGTTTAATTAAAAAATATGAGAGAGAGTAAAGATGGTTATTGAGGTGTAAAATAAAAATGAAAAACGCTATTTCACATTGTGAGACATTTCAACCTTTGAAGTAAGTTCATCTTCAGTCGTTTATTTTTATATTATTAATAATGGAAGTTGGTATTCGTCATACAGAAATACTATCTCCATAGAAGAGGGTCAGTTTAATTAAAAATAAAGTTAAGTTTAGTCAGATGACATTTTTAAAAATTTCACGCAATAACGGTTTGTTAACAATATAATACTTAAATCCTTAACATATTAAATAATTTATAAATAACATTAACTCATACTATGATAAAAAACAAAAATGCAATCTTAATTAGACTGACCCTCTCCTATGGAGATAGTATCTGTGTATTATGACAAATACCAACTTCCATGATTAATAATATAAAAATAAACGACTGAGTATGATCTTAGTTCAAGAGTTGAAACACACTAATATAAAAAACACTCACAATATGAAATATTGAAATAGCGTTTTTTATTTTACACCTCAGAAACCATCTTTACTCTCTCTCATTAAACTTAGAAGGGTGTACCCAGTGGCGCACCCAGGATTTTTTTCTGGGGGGGGCTAACCCAGACTCAAAGATGTACAATTGGGACCGGGGGGGGGGGGGGGGGGGGGGGTAAAAGTAGTAGTAGGAATCTAGTACTTTCTACTCGAACTGGTAGGTTGAACCACTTGATCGAAAACCTAGCGATAATATAAATTAAAAAGTAAAAATTAAGTAGTAAAATTTAAATCGTAACTTTCTTAATATTTCTATGAGCCAGTTTTAATATAAAAATAGGTCCGAGGCAACTGACGAAATTTCTCTTATACGTTATACGAATTTATATAATATTACTTAGTTCTGTGTTTTCCATTTACTAGTGTTCGAGTTTTCGTTGGTACATAATTATTAAAATCTAATATTTTATCAAAATTTATAATAAAAATAACTTCTCCTCAAGAAAAAATCGGACCCATCCTCTCTCCGAACGGGTTTAATACTATTTTCTCAGGAACTAGAATTTTCCCAGGTAAACGGCTTATTATCGTTATAGATTCGTATTTAAATGGACTACATTTTAAATTTTTTTAATCAAAATCATCGAAATCGTTTACGAGAAATAATGTTTTTCAAGTTTTCTTCAGAGTTTTTGGGGGTAGCACCCCTAAATTTGGAGCAAAAATCATTTCTCTATTTCACCTTGGTTGGGGTGTGATATGTGTATATATTAAATCTCGTCAAAATCGGCCCCGTAGTTTAGGCTCCACGTGTCTGCACACAAAACAGACATTTTTTAAAAAACACTTTTTTGAACTCAGGGGGACCTCAAAACGTGATGAAAATTCGATTTTGATGGATTTACAGAATCAAATTTTCGCGCCATCACAATACTTCTTCTTTATAATATGGGGAAGTAAAAAACTCATAATTTGTTTTCTTCACGAGTATATTTCGTAAAAGTAAATAGTATTTTCTTAAGTATATGTATTTTCTTGTGGGTTCTGGGGGGGGGGGGGGGCTTTAACCCCCCGTGTGTGCGCCACTGAAAAACCAAATAGTTATTGTTTTAGTGACTAGATAGAATTTAACACAAAAGAGAGAAAAAATCCGAGGAACCTACTACATAATCTGTTTTATATTTCAAATAAACTTTTTTGATAAAGGTTTTTTTCGAGGGATCTTTTTCATATCTTTATATAGTATATCTTTATATTATGGGGGAGAAAAAACAATATCAAACCAAAATCTTAATAAGGTATCATAATGGTATCATAGATAAAGATAGGGTTGGGCCAGTGGGTGTCCGTGTCACATGGTCTATTCTCCCTGGATAAGACAACAGGCATGACACCGCTCGCAATAATACTTTAATCTTATCATTCTTTCTATTCCTATGAAGGCAAAAAAAAAAATCTTTTAACTCAAACTTAAAATAATAAAAACTTCATTTAATTTGTTTTTATTGATTGTCATTTTTTTATTATCTTTCTTTTCTACCGCAGCCCTAATATAAGTTGATCTAGGGTGCTCTGGGGGGGGCTTCAGCCCCTTCAGCCCCCCCCGTGGGTGCGCCACTGGGTGTACCATACTGATTAATAATTTAATCTTTTAAAAAATATGTCTACATAGAGACTGCATTAATCTGTCAAACAATTAGGTCCTGTTGATTTCAAACATTCATTGGTTTGAAAAAAAAAAATTATATTCTGTTTGTTTCTTATTTCTTTAGTTAATAACGGATGAAGGTGCCATACCTTTAATATTATGTAAATTATAATTTTTTTTACCTGTCCGTTATAAAGAAGTTCTACTGTATTCAGTATTATATTAAAGATACTAAGGTTTTAAAACTGATTTTTACTGAATCTTTTTTTTTATCAAAACTATATTAAGGCCTTATATTATTTTCCTATATAATTAACTATTTATTTGCTTCATGTTTTGCACTAAGAATGGTTTTGTAGGTGTTAGTGGAGGCTTTGAAGAGACAATTTATTAAAATTCATTAATTTGACAATCAATATAGCATAATCATGTAAAAATTTTATTTTTTTATAAATTTAAATAATTCATTCCTAGGATTTATTTGCTCTTAGATTTGATGATAATTAAAACTTTAATGAATAAAAAAATGAGTGTTTTAGCATTGTAATTTGTGATGTAAGCAAGATGTGTACTTATACTTGTTATTTTAATAAAATTATATTATTTTTAATTATTTTTATATATAAGTAGTATTTTTTAAACGTTTAAATTTTTCCTCAATCATCATTATTTTAAAGTCGAAGGCCCTATTCACACGGGGATATGTAAATCTCGTCTCAATCTGCCTCACGAACGACCAGGAGACTGGGAGAGCGATTCAAGTCTCCCGTCCTCTCACAATACCACAACTTGTGTTGCGCGTACAACCACATTGTCTGAGGTTTGATTAGAAAGTAAAGTCAGTTTTCACAGGCAATAGGCTGAGTATGTACCCAGTTCTCTTCATCATTTTGTATCCACCTCCCCAAACAATAACTAGTGATTATATAGTAGCGACGAAGTTATCGTTATCCATTATTATTATTATTATTACCACTGAGATAAAGGAGGAGAAAAGTGAGATCGTTTTGGGTGCATCCTTACATCGAAAAGAACATCAATTGTAGCCATTTTTGATGCAGTCCCCTTTAATTTTCAATTTAAGAGATTTCTATTTAGGGTCTTCAGGGGTATAAAAACCAACTACGTTTTTTTGGCAATATTTCGTCCTTTATTTAGGACATTTTCAAGCATTATACTATTTACAACTGTGCGAGAATTAAATTTATTTGTCAATAGTCAATTAGAAAGGGGATACATATTTCCTTATCCCACTCTTAATTCCGTCATTAGGAAATTCCATACAGTAAATTAAATTAAAAATAATTTCTCTCACACACAATTGACAAGAGTCATGGGCAAAGATTGAACTATCTATAATATAAGTGGCAATGTCCTGATTGACTGACTGACTGACATAGAATCAACGCACAGCAAAATCTGCTTAACCGAGAGACTTGAAATTTTGAGGATATACTCGGTTCATATCATAGGCATCCACTAAGAAAGGATTTTGCGAAATTTTTATTTTTGTACCCAGGGGTACGGGGTACAAATGTCAAAGTAATGAATACTTTTAATGATGGATATCGTTGAAAAGCTCTTTAAAAGTACAGTAATTGTTGTTATGTACAGTTTTGTCATATTTTCATTTAGGAGGGGGTAAAATGGAAAAATATGTATAACTACATCTTATATAAATGAAGAGTGTCTATGAGTGTCTTTTATACAAATCTACAGTTTATCCCAATTTGATGAATAAGAAGGTCACTGCCTACATGAGATTATGAAGTTAAAATGTTGGTACTAAGGGGTACGGGGTACAAATGTCAAAGTAATGGATACCCATCATGATGCATATCGTTGAAAAGCTCTTTAAGATTACATTAATTGTTGTTATGTACAGTTTTGTCATATGTATTTTCATATAGGAGGGGGTAAAATGGAAAATGTAGCTATATCTTATAAAAAAAGAAGAGTGTCTGTATGAGGGTATGTATTTTATACAAATTTACAGTTTTATCCCAATCTGATGAATATTTACTCACTTTCCCTTCAAAGCAAGAGGGAGGTCACTGTATTTTCAAAATTTAAATTTTGGTACAAAGGGGTACGGTGTAAAAATGTCAAGGTAATGGATTCCCTTCATATCATGCATATCGTTGAAAAGCACTTTAAGAGAAAAGTAATTGTTGTTATGTACAATTTTATTTAGGAGGGGGTAAAATGGAAATTTATTGCTATATATATAAAAATCAATGTATGTGGGTGTATGTTCTTTATACAAATCTACAGTTTTAGTTCGATGTCGATAAAAATTTGCCCACTTGAACTTCAAAGCAAGGGGAAAATGACAACCTACATGAATTGTGGAAATTTAAATTTGGTACACAGGGGTATGGTACACGTAATGAATACGGGGTCAATGTAATGACTACCATTGATGATGCAAAAGCTCTTTAAGATTAGAGTAATAGTTTTTATGTATTGTTTTGTCATATTTTACTTTAGGGGGGGGGGGGGAATTTAGGATATTTGAAAATTTGCTTATCAAAGAGGAGGGAGTATAGAAATAGGTGGGAGAGATAGAATCTAGATATTCTTGCATAGTAGAATAATTTATATGTTTCATTATGGTTGTTTATAAACTTATCTAATTATAATAACACTCCGTAGCGAAGCACGGGTACCCAGCTAGTATCATATATATCTTTGCCCATGACTCTTGTCAATTGTGTGTGAGAGAAATTATTTTTAATTTAATTTACTGTATGGAATTTCCTAATGACGGAATTAAGAGTGGGATAAGGAAATATGTATCCCCTTTCTAATTGACTATTGACAAATAAATTTAATTCTCGCACAGTTGTAAATAGTATAATGCTTGAAAATGTCCTAAATAAAGGACGAAATATTGCCAAAAAAACGTAGTTGGTTTTTATACCCCTGAAGACCCTAAATAGAAATCTCTTAAATCAATTGTAGATTATTTGTTGCTGCAAAAGAATTACAGGAATCAGATTAAATATTCCTTTAAGCCCGTAATTATACAGCATGGGAAACTTCTCTACTTCAACCACAAATTTTTAAATTAACACTTGTTCACTTATTGCGACTCAAAGTTAAACAAGCCATGTTTGGTAGGAAACTGAGAGACCAGGAGACCAGCATGCAGAGTTGCTGCGTCTCTGAATCGCTGGTTCTGAAGTATCCCCTTCTAATTACACATGCTGAGTCTCTTAAGAGGATATTTCCGTATCCTAGTGTGAATATAGGGCTTTACTACTTTTCTTTTTATTTAAAATTGTGATAAATTTTGTTTGTACTCATTGCAATTTGTCGTCAAATCCTTATACATGTTGAGGCTTTTCACATATTAAGATGTGAACAAAAGTTAGGCAATGAAGCCCTTTCATGTCCGTTGTATTCTCCTCTAATTTTATGTAAAATTTTAATGATTCTACAGCCTTGTGACCAGCCGAATTTATTGACATAAGGAGTAAAATTGAATTTGGACAAATCTGTCTGCAAAAGCCATTAAATCCATGTGAATTGGCCGAGATGTCCAAAACCAACTTTTGTTACTCAATACTGGCACCCTTGAGAGTTGATGAACAACTACAGTATGTGTCTTACGAGTTGTGACTATTGACACTCAGACTGGCCAACCTATAAGAGGAAAAAAATAAAGCCACTAGGCGTGTGGGATGGGTGAAGCCAGTGACATTTTTGTTTGCCTAGTTGGCCTGACCTTGCAGAATTTAAAATCTCATTGGCTCAAGAACCCAATTTCTCAGATTTTCCCGTGCTGCTAAAAGTCACAACTCATTACCTGCATAATGTAGTTACGAATACAGAAGAACCTCGATAATTCGGACCTCTAAAATCCAGAGCCTTGAAAATCCGGACTGCCTACTGAAAAATTTAATAACTAACAATTCTATAAACAAATTCCGAAAGGTGAAAGTGGGGCATCTCTTGCAAAAAAGTATGGTGTGGGTACATCTACCACCAGTGATTTAAAATGAAAACAAGATAGCATACTGCAATACGCGTCAAAGCTAGATTCTGAAGAGGGGTCAAAAAACCGGAAAATGTTACGAACGGCAAATGATACTGCTTTAGAAGATGCGATGTACATATTATTATAGTTTACCCAAAGAAGAAATAAATTAATTCGAGCACTAATGGGTTAAGTAGGCCCACCTTTATCAGGTCCTCTTTTCTGCGAAAAAGTTGTTTTACAGCATATTCAAAAATTCGGACAAATCGGTAATTCGGACAGTGTCTGGTCCCAATTAGTCCGAATTATCGAGGTTCCACTGTACTGGTTTTTGATCACTTAATATTGTGGCAGCATTCAAACAGTATCAAATATATATATATGATACTGTTTTTTTTAAACAAGGAAATACATTCTAAAATAAATTAAATAATGTCTTCTTTTCTTTAATAACCATCTTTAATTTAGGGTCACATGATTAAAATAATAATCATACAAAATGAAAGAATACTGTTCTAAATAAAAATAATTAAGGATATACAATAATTTAAAATATTTGTATTATTTTTCTCACATTAATAAAATGCAATTTTTTAAGTTTTTGGTAGTTTTCATACTACGGAAAGTTAAATTTTAATTTAAATCAAATTATAATTATTATTAACTACGGGAAATAGACAGTGAAAAATACACTCCTGTGCCGGGATTTGAACCACGGGCCTCTATATTTCCAGTATAGCGCTCTTCCATCTAAGCTACGCAGGAGAATGATTTTTCACTACCGTAATCGATAACTAGTCCCGAATCCAAGCTTTCAATATTCATATACATTTAGACAGTCAATATTTATGACATTAGAACTAAACCAGAATTAACGCTTATAATTATAAAGTACTCAATTAGTACCTGTACCTTGTACAATCAATTCGAAATTCAATTTTTTAAGTTTTTGGTAGTTTTCATACTACGGAAAGTTAAATTTTAATTTAAATCAAATTATAATTATTATTAACTACGGGAAATAGACAGTGAAAAATACACTCCTGTGCCGGGATTTGAACCACGGGCCTCTATATTTCCAGTATGGTTCAAATCCCGGCACAGGAGTGTATTTTTCACTGTCTATTTCCCGTAGTTAATAATAATTATAATTTGATTTAAATTAAAATTTAACTTTCCGTAGTATGAAAACTACCAAAAACTTAAAAAATTGAATTTCGAATTGATTGTACAAGGTACAGGTACTAATTGAGTACTTTATAATTATAAGCGTTAATTCTGGTTTAGTTCTAATGTCATAAATATTGACTGTCTAAATGTATATGAATATTGAAAGCTTGGATTCGGGACTAGTTATCGATTACGGTAGTGAAAAATCATTCTCCTGCGTAGCTTAGATGGAAGAGCGCTATACTGGAAATATAGAGGCCCGTGGTTCAAATCCCGGCACAGGAGTGTATTTTTCACTGTCTATTTCCCGTAGTTAATAATAATTATAATTTGATTTAAATTATAATTAATAAAATGGTGATGTAGTATTAGAATTGCTATTTTTTAAAAAACTTATTATTCTAAATGTAATTTAATCATTTTTTTTCTTTTATCACTAATTTTAAAAATTCACCCCTAAAATAATATATATATATATATATATATATATATATATATATATATATATATATATATATATATATATATAAACTGCTTATACTATTTACATTTTCCTTAATATTTAATGGAAATGGTGATAAGTTAATGACGGCAAGTGAATGGTTGATGTATTAATAAACAACCAATACTTATCGCCACTGGAAGACCAGGTGACTGAGGAATACTAGACACTGCAATTTATCCAGTTTGGCATTTTTAAATTTATTTAAATTTGGGATAAATATGTAGATAGTACCTTCATTCATAAGCCTATAGCTAGGCCTATAGCTTCCTTGCTTCTGATAGTATACTTCACCCATTATTTTATAATTTATTTAATTTTCCCCCTTTTTTTAAATCCGTCAATTTTTTGTTTTTTTATTTCATTCATCTTTAATATATGAAAGGACAAATCTTTGTACAAAGGATCTCGACAAAACCGAATCTAAACCGGGGCCATCTATATGCCCCTATGTAGGGAATGGTAAGAGAAGAAAAATGAGCCCAAGATTGAAGAGGGATGATAAGGTGTTTGCTTTTCCTTTTGAGCGCCATGGTCCCCGGTTCTAAAGGTCTAACTTTGAAAAAATTTAATGAGCGCAGACGAATTTTACATGGGACCATCTGTTGGCTACATTTGAAAATCTATCCAAATTTCTTAAAATTCAGATGAGTATTTTAAAGATGTGATGAAGAGAAACTGATAAGCGAGATAAGGTCACAACTTATATGGGACCAACATTGGGCTAATTGTGATTTGCCAACCAAATTTGAAAAAAAAAAAAAATCAGAATAATAATCGGCCACTCTACACATCTACTTGATATGAATAGATCTCCTTTCTGGGTTTCAAATGCAGAACAGATACAATTTTGTTTGAGGCGAGTTACACTAGGCCAATCCTAGTTCATAGTAGTACAACAAGCAAGACTTGTAACTTCAAAATTGGAGGGTGAAATTTACACATAATTTATAAATACCTATAAAGTTCTGTGAGCTCCATTAGCTTATTCAATTATCTTAGCCTGATTTTTTTTTTTTTTAAACTAAGTTACACCTTAAAATGATTTTTTTAATTAATATTATTCACAATTTATCTAATGAATTCCATAGATGTAAAAGGACTTTCACGATCTCAAAGAGAATTGAGGATTCAAAAAAATGTGGAATGCTATTCTAGTGCAAGAAAAAGAAATACCTAATTAAATATTAATGCGAATAATGGTACATTAATCGGTCTTTTAATTTGGAAGATGTTTAAAAAATACAAAGGTTAAAAAAAATAGTATCCAATATGGCTACTATTTTGTAATCGGGCAATTGAACATAAAATTAAATACTAAGGAAATTAGTAAATAATATTAGTCTTATTTATATTTAAATTATGTTATTTAGGATATTACTTTTATTTACTTTTTTTAGGCACATTTTCAAATGCAATGTAGGCCAAACGATACATTTCCATAAAAGGTCAATGATCTGAGCCTCAAGTAAAAAAAAAAAAAAAATCTTAAAGTAAGTGAACAATAAGTTCAGTAAAGAAAAAAAACTATATATTTATATAAATTAAAAATTAAATTCATTATTTGTCGCTATTATAGAAAAAAAACAACATTTAAACTTCAACAAGTTAATAAAAAATTTACAAAATAAAAGAGATCTTACAAAGTTTAGGGCAGTGAATATTTATTAGTACATGATATTGGATCCTTCAGTTATTTTGTCTAGCTTAAAATATTTAATTACATTAACTGTATGTTCAAAAAAAAAAGGAAAGGAAAGAAAGGAAAATTAGGTGAAAATGAATATTAATCTCATATTATTTTTTATTTAAACACAGTTGAAGAAAAGATAGATCTTTAAAGTTTCAAAGGTGTAGATATGTGGACTTAATTCTACTAAAATTCTGAGTGCTAGGTTTTCATCAAATTTATTAGAGCTTTAGCTCAAGGTGCCTGATCATTACTAGTGTTAGTAAAAATAAATTCGAGCCAATTCCTATGTGTTCTTACTCAAATTTTACAGGGCACACAAAAGATTTTTTTTTTAACTATCAGTTATCCCCGTTTCCCATATCTGCAGAAAATTATCTAGGGATTACTGAATTTGGTTTTCTTCGGCAACAATATTTACTTTTTAACGTTCAAAGATAAAGAAATATCAATAAAAAAAATGTACATATTTTTTGTAGGCTCAGTGACAAATGCCTAATTTAGTATAACACAAGAAGTCTCACCCCATGCAGTAGTGATTTTAGTTATCTCCAAACGATCTAAATGGAATAAAATATCGAACTCAGGTTTCAATAGTGTGTCAAAGATACAATATATATTTTTTTTTTATATCAAATTCTATTTATTATAAATTATCACATATTCACAATGAACTACAGTATTTCTCTAGAATCTATGGTTAAGTACTATCTGGTAACTATTATGAACAGCTAAAATTGACGATAATAATTAACATCTCTATTAAATCTTTATTAATCTTATTATTTTATAACTTTTTAGATATATTTAGTAATACTTTTGAGGTGAATATTTTGATATTAACATCCACTGTTAACAATTACATTGGCTAAAGATGAGCAAGCTACCAATATGTGGGAAGTGCCTTTGTTGAGACATACCAACATCACTACTTGTGGTTTTGTCCTGAGGATAAATTAGGTTAGTTGCGCTTAAATATTATCGGTTTCTTAGCATGCCTTATTTATTTGAATTTAATTTAATTTTTTTTTTTAATTTTTTTTTTTTTTACCAATTTTACTTACCTGTACTAAAATTAACACTCTTTTTATATCCAGGCAATCACCCTAAAGATACATTTATACTAAGCACTAGTGTTTAATGTTATATAGGTTTGGGGATGTCTCCCTTGGAAGTGTAGAAATTAATGTGAATGCCTAAACATCAAAAGATTATTAAGTTTAATATAAGGCAAAAATAAATAACAATTTCAAACCTGGGTGTCTTAGTAACATATAGTCCCCGAGACAGTCAACTTAAACTGACTCTTCTTAAAGACAATCTTGAACGATGGGCCACACTAGATGGTGCTCCTGATAAAGGGAGAAATATTAGTTCCAAAAATTTAGTATATTAAAAACAATTCAAAAAGACAAGTCATGCACCATGACTACTTAATGAGCGAATTTTCAAAGAAATCTGCTTATAATTGGCTTATGATTATATAGGAAAATTTTGGTTTAGAATTAGGATGGGTGAAAAAAAAAAAATTGGTACACAGGGGTATGGATATACCCCTAAATTGTATATACTTCAAGATGCATGTCGTTGGAAAGCTCTTCAAGAGTACAGTAATTGTATTTATGTACACTTTTGTCATATTTTCATATGAGAGGAGGGGGGGGGGGGGAATGGGAAAAACACGTTTTTATGCTATTTTTGACCCTAAATGGTCAAAATTTGACCCCTACATGGACTCCAAAAATTCTGGTCAACGAACTCATCCTTTCTTTTGATATTATTGACATTTTAAAATTTGTTTGGATTTTTTAAGTGCATCCTAGGGCGAGGTATCGTCTGGAGTGACTCATATATATAAAAAAGTGTTAAATTTCAGGAATTGATTAAGAATGGTCTTAAACGGATTTCCATTGAGAAAATTTCCTAATTTCGCATTAAAATTTTTTTTGAAGCCATAGCAATAGCTTAATATCTTCAAAAATTCGCTAAAAGTAGACCACGTTCATTAACTAAATTCAGAGACATATCCTTGGAAACATGGTCTTACCTGAATATATCTAGATAGTTAAACTATTCAACCATAGATTCAAGAGGAATACTGAAGTTCATAGCGAATATCTGACAATTTTATAATACATACATACATACATATATATATATATACAGGGCTCGATTTGAGGCGGAACGGCGTTCCGGGACCTCTCTCTCTCTGATAAATAAAAAAAAAATTATCGGCACTAAGATTTGCACTAAGAGTGTGGGTTTATGTCTAAAACTGCTTAAAATGCTGTTTTTGAACGTTTATTTTTCCCGGGGGAGGACCCCCGGGCCCTTCTATAGGGGAGGGTGGGAGTGGGTAGGTTGAGTTCCGGCACCTCAATTTTTAGAAATCAAGCACTGTATATATATATATATATATATATATATATATATATATATATATATATATATATATATATATATATATATTATAAATTTATAAAAAAGGTATATGTAAGGCTTTTCAGAAAAAGCTTTCAACCTTTGAAACACATTAATCCGTGCTTTTCTGGTTTTCAAAACATTTTAAAACTTTAAAGATTAATTTTCTCTAAACACCAACTGTTATTTTACAATTATAATTCAAAGCCTGTTCACTAAATTAAATATATTTTTATTTCAGTACTTTTTCACAAAAAAAACATGCTTTCATATTAAGAAAATAAAATAAAAACAAAAACAGCAATTACAATATTTCATAAAAGACGTACAAATTACATTTATCTTTGGACTAGCTTCAACACAACACGTAGTAAATTAATAACTCTGTTATTTTAATACAATTAACATAAAATTTGATAAAAAAAAAAGAATAAAAAATATATATTTCTCTTAAACATATTTTTATAATTAAAAAAGGAAAAAAGAAAATAAATGCTTTTTTTCTTCCTTGAAATAAGATTAATTAATAATTACAATAAGGGTTAATACAACAAAAAATCGCTCTGAAGTGTAAATTAAAAATTAAGATTTATGATTTTAATTTTTAAAAATAAAATAAATACAAATTAAAAAATAATAGTTTTATATAAATTTAAATATTAGGGATAATATGAGCCATGTTGTTTTATTATGTTGTTAATGCGGAGGTTAAATAAACTTATTTTGTGCAACCATACACCTAGTAAGAGGTGTTTATTAGCTTTAATTATTTATCTATAAAGTATTGACTTCAACCAGCTCTAATAACAGGTTTCTGACAACACTTCTTATCAAGGGGCTACTCATTTATCCCGGAAAACACAGAAAGATGTGTCTCCCAGGTAATCAACCCACATCTAACAGCAGTCTTAAAGGCAGAGGTTAGTGCAACTCTCCTACATGTTAGTAAGACTAAAAAATTCTATCATAATAAACAAGATAAAACAAAATTGGCAGGAATATATATTTAACATAATTATTTTAAATTACCTCGTTTATTTAAATGCTTCATTTTGTGCTAACTATACTTAAAAATTAAGAGTATGTTTTTCCTAATTTTAAATATATTTTTTTCCTAATTCCCCATCCGTTTTTCCAACTTCTCCGCATTTGTTTTAACATAAAGAAAATAAAAAGACGTAATCTATCAATATGGCAGACCTTTGACAGGCCTAGTTGCATGGGCTGTTGTGCCGCAGAGTTAGTAAGAGTTAATTTAACAATAATTTAAATAATAAAGTAAAAAAAGAGAAATATTTAACACATAATATATCATATAATATCATTAAATACAATAAAAACCTTGAGACAAAACCACCTGTTTGAAAGTAACTATGGTAAAGAAAAAATCCATGCATTGATTTTATTTCACATTAATACTGTATCCAAAACTTTTCCACAAGTCAAGATGGAAAAATCAGGAAGATACACATGTATAGAAAGTTTCTTCACAAAAATATTTTTATGATTTATAGTGGTTTCAACATATTTATAAGTAAGTATTCAGTGTTTAAATTAGTAGCTGAAAGAAGACTTAGAGATTTAGGTGACTAGCTTGAATTTAGCAGAGTTGCTGACTGTTTTTTGTTTTTTTTTAAGTCAATCAAGTTTTTCTTTAAATTTTTAAGGCTATTTCTACTCAGTAAAATGATCGCTTATGCCTTTTTATGACGATGCTCTGTATATTCATTAAGATACAAATGGATGCAGGGCTACACTTGCACAGTCAACTATAGAAAAGGTCATAAAAAGACTGAAGCAATCAATATACAGACTTTAATAATATACTCTTTGATATTGTAACGATTGAGAACATTGTAAGTAAGTAGAGAAGTATAGTTGAAAAGATGGAAAACGGTGGACATAGTGGTAATATGGACTGTAAGATATTCTAGATAACATGAACGATATATAGTAGCACATAACGCGTCTAGTGGGGAAAGTAGCATTTGCATGCGAGTGTGGATATTTGCACCCGAGCGACAGCGAGGGTAGTAAAACCACACTCGCAAAGCAAAATGCAGTTTTTGCACAAGTTGCGTACCGCACTTTATCTACGAATATGGATTTTAATAATAAATACAGCAAAAAAAAATTTAATAAACTTCCTGTATGTAAGTTCGTATTTCTCTTTTGGTTTTATTCGAGGTTTTTTTATAAACTTCAATTTAATGTTATATTATCCATGAGTTAAGAAGGGCATCCATGCAAAATAAATAAATAATAAAAACTCCAAAAGAAAACTTGATAATTTCATGGTTTAAAAAAAACATCAAAAATACCACCTCTTGTATTTGTTCTGCTTCCTTAAAATAGGCTTGTCTTCTTAAACGCATTAAAGTGATGACCTATTGATAGGTTGAAAGCACTTAGCAGCATAAAAATATCTTTTGTTAAGAAACAATCTGGATTTCTTTAATGTATATTTTACATACAAACTAATTATGTTTTTTGTTTCACAATAAATTAATCGGCAAATAATTATAATGGCATGGAAAAAAACAAATTATATTGCATTGAGATCATAAAGTAAGAATCTCTTGAAGATCTTATTTTAATAGTGATAGAAAAATATAATAATGCTTTAAATTAAAATTAATAGTTACATTTAAATTACATTTTTTTTTTTTAAATAATATCTGTGCATGAAAACTTAAAAAAATTATAAAATAGACCCAGTGCAGCAAATAAAAACTAAGAAAATAAAATTTTTAAAGGAACACAACAGTGTGGAATAAAAAAATGGCAAGAAATTCTAAAATAAAAAAATTGTGCATTTTGGAAAATTAATAAGTAATATCTAATTAGTCTTCAATTATTTCAATGTAATAAACTGCCTATCAAATTCAGCAATAATATCATTTTTCATTTTTTTAATACAGTGACAATTTTAAAAAAGTGAACAAATTAATAATTAATAACTAATAAATAATATTAGTAAAATAATTACTTAACATGCATAAACACTTTATTTTTCTTTTCAATGAAAATTTGCTTTCCTTGTTCTATGATAAGTAAATAATAAACTAATCGTTGGTATAATAAATATTTTTGTTTGGACCTAGAACAATGTCTAAATTTTTATTCAATAACAATGTTTTTATTTTCAGTAGTAGCAAAATAGAAACAGTTATTTTTTTCATTATTATGTTTAAAATTTATGAAATATCTTTGACATTATATGTAACTGTTTTGCTTAGAATTTAACTCATATGATCTCTAAGGGGTCATGGAAATCTCTAAACCACAAGAGAGGCATCCCCAATCCTCCACAACATTATAACACTGGTGCTTATAATGTTAATATGACCCCATTGCTTGTATGCTTAGAGATCAAAAGGTGTTAAGTTTAATACTCTGCAAGTATAAAAAAAAAACTTTGGTCATGAGCATTAATTATGCAGGGTGTTAAAAAAAACAATTTACCTAACACACATGTGGTGACAATGTTTCTCTTTAAGAAAATTAAATGTTGTTTAGTAGTTGTGGATGTAGAATTTTTTAAAAAACTGTTTCTACAACGAGTAATTACTGTTTACACAATATTTCGAGAAAGGATAAGTGAATTAAAATTAATGTTAAGCTCTAAGGAGTAGAAATTAAAAATTAGGCATCTTCAGGCCCCTCTTGAGGCCTGAAGATGTCTCAAGAGGAGGTGAATTGTGCCAATATGAATGGATGACACAGGGTTGGCGTATTGGTGCTTCAGCTGAACCGTTTAATTGGGATTTGTAAATGGGCAGCAGCCACTTCTTTGATGTAGCTACCGAATCTGGGTAAACACCAAGAGTGAACCCCTTATCGAGTAAGGAATAGAACATGAACTTTCATCGAAGTAGTGTAGACAGCAGTTATGAGCTTCCGTGGACCCTTTTCAAATTTAATTAATTAGTTTAAAAATAAAAAAGTGTTCTCAATTAGTATAGTATAAATAAATGAAGACTTAGGGGTATGCCAGACCCTTTAATAATCTCGAAATTAGGGTAAAACATTTAAAGTTTCCAAACCATTGGAAAAATGGCTGGACTTCTTAAAGATATAAACACTACAATTCCTTGTAAAATGGAATAAGTAAATGAAAAAATGGAATAAGTAAATGAAGAAATGATAGAAGCGGAATAAATACTTATTTACAATAATAATGGGGGGGCATTTGTTGCACAGTGTGGCATAAACGCGAATAAAGGGCTTAATAAAAGAGATATATTAAATAAAACACGTAAAGGAAAACAGCAGAAATCGGATAATAGAAATTTAAGAAAGAGTAGGCGCCAATGGCCCAAGCTGTCGAGGCGCTCCTATCTTTCAGCCACGGGTGGAAGGTGGGTATAAAAAAAAAAAAAAAAAAACTACAATTCCTTTTTTTAACACCCTGTATAGTTTCTAGACTCAGACAGCCGAAGGCAGCTTTCACACCGAAGTAGCAAGTCGCAGGATGCATGTGTCCTGGTAACACCGGATAATCTAAGGAGTCGAGGTAATTGAACGAGAGCCTCCACACCGAAGATGCATGTGCGACGTGCATCCTGAAAGCAAGTGGCACATACATCTTCAGTGTGTAATCATTCTTCTTAAAACAAACCTAGAATAGAGATGTCCCACATAAAATAACTGCTCAGAAAACAACTTGAATTACTATTTAAACATTGTTAACATAATGTCAAAATTATTAAAATATTTATTCCAGCCAACCATTGCTACAATCATATACAGAAAAAAAATAAAAAATAAAATAAATAAATAATAATAATTAGTACCTACTAATTATGATGATAAAAATGTAAAAATAAATACAGAAAACCTAATAGAAACTTGTCCCTCAAGGATATTAGGTGAGAAACTAATCAAGATTTAAATTAAAAAGAAGAAGAAATAATAAAAATAAAAACATTTTGGAAGGCAGCGAATAATATAAAATAATAAACATTCATAATTAAAAAAAACAATAATAATAAAATAAAACTAATACTGGCAAAGTGGAATACTAAACTAAATAACTACTCTTGTTTGTGTGTAGATCAACATTATGCTTTTCTTCACAAATTTAAAGAGAAAAAAATAAAATTGAACATTATACATATTTTGCTACGTATTAAAAACAATTATTCCAATGCAAAACTATTCTTAAGTATTAAAATGCATAACTATACAAAAAATATGAAATTAACATGAATTATTTTTATTTTTTTTAATCTTGTTTTGTAATAATAAAAATATTATGATAGTTTATCTCATAATAAATATGATTATATAAATAAAACAATGAAATAAATTACATAAATATATTTTTTTTGTATTGGATTCATTTTTATTATTTTCTTTTAATTAAAAAATAGTTTTTGTAAATCCTGATTTAGAAGTTTAATGGAGTAGATATTAATATCAATATGTTTGATTTATTTGCTGGTTGATTTTCTAATTTTGAGCCAATTGATGGATTAGTTTGTATAGTGATTTTTTTTTTAAAAAAAAATCAAGTTAAAAAATCTAATAAAATGATTTTTTCCATTCATTACACATAGTAACTGAAAACCAAAACTGATATCAATTTAAGATAAAAAATGTAGTTAGCACAAGCTTACGTAACCAAACTTTCCCAAGGATGGAAAAAGTTTTTATTTTTGTTTATCTATTTATTTATTTTTTTAATCCCGATAAATGCAAAATTAGGTTATTACAGTTCAGCGGATTAGCTATTTTACACATCTAATTGAAGTGATCATCAGTGTAAACAATGTGACCTATCTGGGATTTGAACTTACCCAATAAGTTAGTGTGTGAAAATGTAGGTAAAATACCCTAAATTAAATAATACAATTTTATACAATTTACAGGTTTTTCTTTATATTGTAACAATTTATACTGTTTACACAAATGTACTTATTATAGTGAAAATATTACCCGATAGTTTTGCGACCATTACTACCCTTTATTTCAGTTTAGTTTAAAAATCCAGTCAGCATGCTATGAATTAACTTCCTCTTGATCAGATATCAACAACTAAATTACTTTTGCAGTTGGGTTACAAAGTAATTTTCACCAAATAAAAGTATTTATGTAATTGACAGACAATTAGTTAACAAGTTGACTGTGGATGGCACTTTGTCACAGTCAACTAGACTAGCACTTACTGAGTGAAAGAACACATGAAACAGCACATTGTTAGACCTTTGGTACTCCCACTCACTCACTACCATGTTAAAAGATTCTCTTAACATTTGTGCCTTTCTAACTGTTCACTCATCTTGTAACATGGTAGTGAGTGAGTGGGAGTACCAAAGGCCTAACAATGTGTTGACCATGATAATGTGCCAGCCACAGTCAACATGTGAACAAATTGACTGCCAACTGCATAAATACATTTATTAGGTGAAAATTACTTGCAACCCAACTGCAAAAGTAATTTAGAAGTTTATATCTGACCAAGAATCAATTAATTCATAGCATGCTGATCGAATTTTTAAACTGAACTGAAATAAAGGGTAATACATGATGGTGAGGTATCGACATAAACCAACTAAAGTGGGGTAAGCCAACACTTAGATTTTACGATAAGATAAAACAAAATATATTAAAATAAATAAACTAGGATATACCACTATATAGTAAATATAAAATGTGTAAAATCTTGTAAATGATTTTCTTTTTCTAAAATTCCCAAGTAAAAAGTCTCTACTTTTATAATCTCTTAATCATTCCATGTAAACTTAACTAAAAATCAGGATTTACTGTGATTGTGATGTGTTTTTTTTTTCTTATCTATTAATGTTTTATTCACTAAATGTTTTTATTATTTTATCTTATATTTTTTATTTCCATACATTAAATATCAATTATTTTCTTACAAAAAGAGTGTTTTGTGTTCTTAATTTTTATACAATTTATTACATTTTAATATATACAAACATTTGTTTATGGCTTTCTTTATGAAATTGTATAAAAAGTATACAAAAATTCTTGGCTCCCCTCCCAGCCCCAATTCTTAATATATTATTATACTTGAATTTGTTTAAGTAAAAAATTACAATGATTATACAATATTATAAAAAATCTTGAGCTTTCTAATTAATTATTAGAAATATCAAATTAACATATAAAACAATTAAATAAAAAATGTTTAATTTTTTAAAAAAAGGCAATTAAATATATCAACTAATAAAAAGCTTAGTTTAAGAATTTGTTATAAAATTTAATTAATTTCATTATTCATTTATTTTTTATTTTACAAAACCTAACATTGTAATTATTGTTTGTTTAAAAAATATCAATGTCTCTTAAAAAAATTATACGTCACATTCATAATTATTTAGTTTTCTAGTTTTCAGTATTTTAATTGTACAGATTATTATTGATTTTTTTTAATAATATTTAATATTTTGAAAATAAAATTACTAAAATTTGTTCTTTGAATTTAATTTACTGATTAGTGCAAGTAGTAGATCAGGGAGAACAAACCAATTGTTGGAAACTAGCAATTTTCCAAGTAACCTTAAGTTTACTAACTCCTTATGGAGTTTAGACCCTTCACAGCATAGATCATAGGTTCATTAACACTTCATTCATGGACCACGGCCATGCTGAACCCCCTATATTTACTAATTAAAGTACTACAAACAATACTTAATCGAAACAAAGAATTTCTTAAATGAATATTGACTATTTTTTTTTTTCATAAAAACAAAACAATAATAAAATTCAAAGTACAAATATACTAATTTTTACCACCGAGACGGATATTTACAAATTAGACGGCTCCGGTACAAACAGACAATGGAAAATAGCAATAAAAATATTTAATTTCTAGATTGATTATTCTTTTTTTTTTTTTTTTTTAGCAAGGAATAAACACATTTATTTATATATATATAACTCCACACATACAACACAAAAGCAATTTCCCGAGAAGAAATTAAAATTGGAATAAACCAACAAAAATATTACGATTAGAGGCATCATTTTTTTATAAATACAAATGGTACAAATATTCAAGTAAAATTAAAACACCTTTTTTAAAGTTGGAATGAAAAAAATGAAATAAAAAAATCAGATTGATTTTATTATCTGTCTTATTAATTTCATATGAGGTAGATATATATTATATTAATTTATTATAATATAAAAATTGAAATATACAGTCCAAATTTTGAGTATTTTTTTTTTAAGTTAAAAAAAAGAAATAATAAAAACTAATATTAAAAATTATAATTTCATTGGATTACTAATTTAAAAAAAAAGTCTAGTATACTTATGGGCAAAAATAGGATGATATCGATGGCTAGGAAAAATATAGGAACTACAATTTTATAAATATCAGTTTTAAAAATAAAATAATAGAATTATAATTCCAACAGTTTATTCTTAGTGGGGTTATTAATAAAGGTTATCATTTATGAGGGAAAAACATAGTGAGCAAAATATTGGAAAATAAATAAAAATTACTGTATAGGAATCATAATGAGTTATTACACAGGATATTTTGGCTGTTAATGAAAAAATAAATAAAAAAACACTGTACTTATGCAAGCCAACGCACTTTTAAGTTATTTTTATATTCATAAATAAGTGGATGAGAAACATTCTGGGGATCTGTCATATCAAACTAAGACCTATGAGATCACCATCCAACATCGTATGGTTAAAATTAAGATAAAATAGTGTACATGGAAATGGATTTACCACATGGATAAAAATGGAAGGCGCAAGCAACATCCCAAACCAACAATTAAAATACCTATGTTCAATAAGAACCCCTAAGGAGCTGAACTTAAGAAGATCAAGAAACATTTGGCAAATCATGTTCTTGTGGGCAAAAACTTCTTGATCAAAACATTCTCTCCTACTCTCTCAATTTAAGCAGAAACTTTAAGTTGGTGCCTCACAAATCCTCAAGTCTCTAGTTTGTGTAAACAACCTTTACACTCTCAATATAAAACAAACTTTTAAGCCGATAGAAACATATCTTTTTTTAAGGCATACAATAACATTATTGACTCATTGTTCTTATTTCTAAAATAAATGTCAGTCTTGGACAGAAAATGGGTGTTAAAATTTACTGTATATAAAACCTAATAATTGGTAATTTTACAGGATATTTTGAATTTAAAAAAACAAAAGAGTGAGAAGGATGAATGGAATAGCCATAAAACAAGTGCTAAAAATAAAATTTGCGATACATATTTGAGGGCGTCAATATATCAGGTAAATCAACTGCATATCACTCACACAAATATCTATCTCAGGGGGTATATTTAAAATTTTTATTTTTTTTAAGCTAAAAAATAAATAGAACAAATAAACACAAAATATAAATTACTAAAATAAAATAAGTCGAAACTACACCACAAAAAATTATTCGGTTATATCACAAAATGCTAAGTTTCACTAATTGTATAATACCTACATATTAAAAAAAAAAAAAAAATGGAACTGTTTATTTTTATGGAAAATAATGATTAATATTTAATAATTAACCTTACATTTAATTTGAGATTTTTTAAAAAAATGTTCCTAGGAACGGATAAAAAGATACCTCTACTGAAGGTGTTTTAACTTTCTTGATAAAAAATATATATATTAAGTCTTATTTTCTTATTAGGTTGGGTCGAGATTAAATCAGCCAAAATATTAACTTCGTTTAACAAAAATAATAAAGGTAGGGTTTATAAGTTTGCCATTTAACATGCCTCACTAATAAATCTGGTTTCAATATGTACAAATTCGATTCATTGTTTCATAGTACAATATATAGTACAAATGTGTACAATGAATGATCATTGACAACAAACATTGGGTCTAATGACCACTTATAAATAATATATAATAAAAACTTAAAACTCTAATCCATCACATAGATTTGTGATGTGTTTTACATTAAACGTTGAATTTTATGGCCACTTGGTTATAAACAGTCAAAAATAAAATATCATCATAATTCTAATATGATTGATCCAAACAAAAAATTAATAAATTAATTTTCAGTTATCAATAAAAAATAAAGAACAAATTATAATCTAAAGGATAATTTACATCGTAGATAAAATTGTAATAATAATTCATGTAATAAAGTTAATTATTCATTGGCTGATTTAATTAGATACAATATATTAATTATTAAGTCACAAAAAAGTACAAATATTAAGACATTCCTCTTAAAAAATACTATTTTTTTAAGTGTGTGTTTCTAATAAACCATCTATTATTTGAGTGTTAAGGTGATTGAAATTGTGTAACTAATAATAAAAAATTAATAGCTTCCACACATTTTTTTTTTTTATAAAAAATGAAGAAATCTACACACTCATTTTTTGTGTTAATTACCTAACACACACACACAGACGACACATATTTTTTGATTATAGTTATGGTTACGTATCCACAATGAGATCTTAGAAATACTATAACAAACGTTCAGCGTTAATATAAGTTAACACTCAAATTCTGAAGCAGTGATGGCACTGAGATCTTTCATAAGTCCTTCAAGATTAGCCATTTCTTGATTTAACTCCTCGGTACTGTACGATGGCTGAAATTACAAATTGTTTAAATTAAATTCCAGATAACTTAAAACTTCTCTATTCCAGGTTATATATATTATCAAGCATTTTAAAACCTTTCACTCCCATGGTAATTCTTGGTTGGTAATCAAATTAATTAATAACACATATAAGCAATAAGTGGTACATCCTATTTTATAAGTAAACAGATGCTCATCAAGCTGTCACAGCTCATAACACACTGACTTTCTGAAAATTACAAAACCTAGGGTAAGGTTTGCAAACGTTAAAAAGAAAACCACATAAGGCTGTTGAGGGGAGAGCCACTAGATCACAAGGAACGAAACCGACTAAGAACAAAGGTTAAAGAGGAAATAAGAAAATAGAGAATAATCTGAAGCAGAAGGAAGCATAGCAAACAACCAATCTGAATGAAATTTATTATATTTTTTGTTCAATGCTCCACTTGAAAAAACAGGAATTAAGTGTAGTAAATCAAGAATAATGAAGGGAAAATCCTCATTTTATTAATTTTCCACTTCTTGTGGAAATGCATTAGTTTTTATTATTCTATTATCTGATTTCTCTCAGGGAATGAAATCCCTAAAGACATTTTATTGAAAAACCCGGGCAAAGTAAAGCATTCACTCCCAGATCCATTTATTCCTTAAGCAGACTAACTGATACAAAATCTTAACAGTTTGCTCAAATAAAATTTCTTGATCTCATCTAAGGGAAAGATTGATATTCCACAAGTTAGCTCTGTAAGTGTGCGTAAAGTTTAAACAACTACTCGGAATAGCAGGAGTTTCTCCTCTCTCATAGTTGAAGCCCACAGGACTGAAGTAATAAAAAAATTAAATTAAACTCCCCAAAATATAGAAGTAGGTAAAAAATGGTGATAAGCTTTATAAATAGGTGATTTCACTGGATTTATGATATGACTTAAAACTGAACTAAAACTTTAGACAATAACTGGAGGATTAATTATGACAAAATGAATCTAACTAACCTGTATCTTTGGTAGATCTTGGTCCTGAGAAGCGGATGCAGGTGGAGTTGGATGCCTGGATTTAGGAGATACGTTGACAGTACTGTATTGTCCAGCGCTAGGGCTTTTCTTATAAGGACTTGTACCCTGTTGTGCTCGTACAGTAACTGTAAACATGGGAACAGAGTCTTACACTTTATTTTATAAAATTAACTAGAGTCAAAAAAATATGGAAGAATTATAAGAGACCAGAAAAAGGAATTTCTTGTAGATCAACAGCAGATTGTATAGTATATAATATAGTGAAGTTAACAATAATAATATAGAAATAAATACTTCCATAGTTAAATAAAAAGAAAAATCACATTTGACTTAACATTGGCAAATTGAGAATACAATGTATATAGATGATGTAGAAGAACTATTTTAGGTGATATTGAAAATAAACATACCAATATTAATAGAACTTGATTGTAATAGAGGAAAGTACAACTCTCTCTGCTTCACAGCTTTTTATAGGCTTTGTTACTAGTTTTTAATATTTTTTATATTTATGGATATATAGAAATTATTTACACCATGCAATAGGACTCATATTCAAATGATATACTTGATTTAATTAGATGTTTTATTAGTTTAATTTTGTTGTAACGCTCTTCTTGTAAGAACTTGCACCATGTTGTGCTCTTCAGTGTGTACCATTCAGTAATTGTAAGTATGGGAACAGTGTCTTAGACTTCATTTTACAAGGTTATTATTATTATATTTTTACGCCCAGTTATTTTTCCACAATGAGATCATCAGTATGAAACATGTCTCACTGTGAAGGAGACCATCCTATTATGTCTTGATTCCTGTAAGAAGAAGGAAATAACTTTTTCCGTAAATAAATCCTAAAACTTTGATTTTTCTTTTGAATAATTCTCACTATCCTCAAAATTTCTATACTTTCAGATTCATTATAAAAAGAAAAATAAGTAAGAGTTTCACCTATATGTTTCTGTTGGGGTGTGGTAGGTGCAGACTGAGGTGGAGGCGCAGGTACACTGAAGCTCTTAAGAGGATGGCCTTGTTGCATCCTTGGCTTGCCATCACCAGTACTACCCGAAGAACTGCTACCTCCAGGTCCAACACCACTTCCTCCTGTGCTACTACTTCAAAATACAACAATTCATTACAAATCAAATAACAGAGGGAATTCTTATATAATAAACAGAACTATAAGCCTTTCACAGCTTTTAACACACAAATGTGTCACATGAAAGTGCCTTAAAAATCTCATTTCTTTTTTGATGGAGTAATATTTTTATTTATCGAGAAAGGACGAAAAAGGTTAAGATACGAAGTGTTGCTGAGACTTTTGACAAGTATTTATAGAGGAACTGCAGATTTTTTTTTTAATGTATCTACTTCTCAATAATAGTATAATATATAATTTCAAGATAAAAAGAACTTTTTATATACTATGTTTTTAAATTTTCTGTTGAATCGTATGTAATGTTGATAATATAATTGTTATTGTTATATAATATATAATGTTAGTGAAAAAAAAAAAAAAAAAAAAAAAAAAAAAAAATAGTTCCAAATTTATTTACTTCACATAAATGACAACCATCTAGAGAAGCTGATCTTAAACCTATAAAAGGACAAATCTTTGTACAACGGATCTCCCCAATACCAAATCTAAACCGTGCCATCGATATATTTGAAATAATATAAATAATATAATCAATATATTTCCTGTTTTGCTGTCATTCAATGTTTCTATTATTTATAAAAATCACAAATTTGAAACCCGTCAAAATGAAGATTATATAAATATGGGACATGGCAAAACAAATAAAATAACTTGCGGATTTTTCCCGAACTAACTTTCCATACAGCAAAATTTGCTGAAAACCAATTAAATTCTGCTGAAAGATGGCTAAAAGTATTAAAATAATGCATTATCATCATGTTCTGAGCAATGCTAAAAGTTTCAAATGTCTAGCTATTCGGGAAGTTAGTTAAAAATCAATTGCCAGATTTGTACCGGACAAACAAACAAACAAACAAGAAAGCAAGCTAATAAAAACGTAGTAACATACAAGGTAATATAGAAAATACAAATAAAAAATAAATATAGGAGAATAAATAAAAGGATTAATACAGAATGCACTAATTTGTTTTTCAGTAAAAAACTAAATTAAAACTTGTCTACTTAATTTTGTACTACACCACAAACACTTGCTTCACTATTTTTACTATTTGATATCACAGTGATTCTGTAAAGTAAACTTGATATCAAGTTACAGAATCCCCCTTCTGATCAATAGGCTCATATATTTTAAATGGGGGGGGGGGGGGGGGGGGGGGGGGCAGATTAATGATCTTACCAATATTGGAAATAAGCTTTTCTTCAAATTAATTAGTTTACAAAAATCTTTCTTCAGAGGAAGTGAAAGAAACATAAATTTCATCATATACAAACATGTTGTTGAACTACATGTATTGGTCCCCAAATTTACCTATCTAGGTATTTGTAGTATCTAGATGTGTATAGAATTTACAGTACCAATACGAACTATAAAGGTTTCTCTGAAACTTTGTAATACCTGTAGGTAGGTTGCAAAGGAGCAGGTTGAGAAGGTGGAGGTAGCCCTACAGAACCACTAGTAGCCGATGCAGGTAATGGTTCATAAGTTACTGAAGCTACAGTACTATGGCCAACAACATAAGGATTCTCCCCTATAAAAAATACGAGACAACAAACATAGGTTAAAATAAATGTACTGAAAACAATACTCTTCATAAATGACAGAATAGCACAAATCTTTAAGACATATGGAGAAAAGAAACATAAAAATAACAAGATCAGATTAGCCTTCTAGTCTCTTTTAGGCCCAAGTACTCAAGAATTGATAATTTTGATACTACAGGGTGTCAGTAAAGGAAGGAATTACTAAAGAAAATCCAATTAAAAAATGATAGGGGGTGAAAGTGCATAAGTAAAGGAATATGATTCAGATAGTTTTAAGAAACAAGCATGTGAATCCAAATAAAAATAATTATTAAGATTAATACCTGCTCTAATAGTCAAGCAACTTAAAAGTTGTTGACTATTACAAGATTCGCCACAAGTGACAAACTAAAAGGGAAACTATGGAATAGATGCCAATAAACTGTCAGATCAACTGTCCTGGAACCTCAGGTAATCCTGGTACCTTGAGGGTCTTTGATAAAGAAATTTTCAAACAAACTAAATATTGCAACAGATTGCTTCTTGAATGAGACAGTCTATTTCATTAGTTTACAAGAACAAGCACTTTCGTGTCTCTGAGCAAGCTATTAACTTTTTTGAGTGTATCAGTCTGCAAAGACAGTAAAAGAATCTGGGAGGATTTTCTTTTTAGTTTGCCCAGATTTGTTCAACCCATCTTTAGGAAGTTACATACACTAGATAAACGGAACATATTGCTTAGACCATTGGTTCCCAAAGTGGGGGGCGCGCCCCCCAAGGGGGGCGTGAAGATAAGTCAAGGGGGGCGTGGGACCTCGAGATCGAGACAGCTTTGCCGTCCGATCGTCTAATGCGATTATATAAAAATCCAAATATCAAACCAGTTGGAGAACCTCACTGACGAATTCAACAGATACTTTCCTAACACATGTGATATGTGATGACAATATTTACAGATTAACAAAGGATCCTTTCAGTGTCAACATAGATTCCCTGCCCAAAACTCTTCAAGAACAAGCTTTAGAAATAAAAATGGTTCTACTGCCGATTTTGATAAAATGGACAAATCATCGTTTTGGGTTAAGTATTACAAAGTGTACCCCAGTATATCACAGCAAGCACTTGCTGTGATATACGATTGTATTTACCTTTTTCAAGCACTTATTTGTGCCAAAAAAGATTCTTCAGCACTTTTAGCAATAAAAACAAAGTATCGTGGCAAACTTGATGTTGCTGTGCTTGATTTTCGTTTTGCACTTTCTAATACTCATACAAGAATAGGGAATCTTGTAAAAAAAGCTCATCCATCTCATAAGATCCCATAAGATTAACTTGTAATGTTATAAAAATAATAGTAATACAAATAAATGAATGGTTATTCAATGTAATAATGGTATATTTTATTTTTTTCATTATCTCATACAATTGTGAAGGGGGGGGGGGGGGGGGCGTGAGAAGATTTATCTTGACTCAGGGGGGCTTGGTAAAAAAAACTTTGGGAACCCCTGGCTTAGACTAACAAGGTCTAAGCAATGTCAAAAAAGGCACAAATTCTTAGTTCAATATGAACAAACTAAACTATCTACACTGAGTACAGATGGTAATAACAAATGTGCAAAAAATAAAAAAAATCAATTATATTTATGTACATAAATACAAAACTATTCAATGTAACTAGTTGACTGTACAATTTTTCTAAATTTAAATTTTACCATTTTTAATTGGACTTCATTAGAGAAAATTTGTCAAGACTATTTTTTTACCATCCAGGGTTAATGAAACGTTCTACAGGAAGGGTGGAAAATAACTCCCTATTAAAAATAATCACAAATATTATTACAATTGAATAGCACGAAAATGTTTTGTGATTTGCACGAAAATTTATTGTGATTTATAAAGAGAAATTTAAATTATTCTAAAGCCTTGTCCACACTAGTAGACATGTTGCTCGATTTTGGTCTCAGAGACATGTCTAGCGATTTGTCTATAGACATCGGCTGAGACAAACGGCGTCTACGGTCTCGTTGCTAGACCAAAATCGCATGTCTATGGTTTTCCATTCAAAAAGTAGACATGGTGCAACGTTAGGCATGTTGCGCAACGTGTCTACAAGTGTGGACGCTAGACCTAGACCATAGACGGTCTCAGAAGATGTCTATAGACATGTTGAGAGACATTTCTGTAGACGGTCTATGTGACCGTCTACAGAAATGTCTCGCAACGTGTCTACTGGTGTGGACTAGGCTTAACACTTTAAAAGTAGCAGATGATGGTACAGAAGTTAAGATAGTATGTACTACAAAACAGCCATTAAATGGAAGGGCGATCAATGAGAGTTCCTGACAATGCTCTATCATAGATTGAAGCAGAAGCCTGGGAACACACTGCTATCATTTCTGCACTTTTAGCAAACATGCTAATTATGCACATTTACACAATGTGAAGAAAAAGCAAATGTTAGCAATTCTACTTCATTAGGGACGGAATTTCATTTAATTTTATCAGATGGGGAATTATTACAAATGGAGTAACTTCACACCTCTCGGAACCATAAGTTTAAGCTAATATAGATTGCCTCAAATTTAAGTGCCATAATTTTTAACCATGGATAAGTTACAAACTAACTTGTTATTAATAGTAAAAAAATAGCCACATGAACAAAATTTAAGTATAAAGAACTAAAGATGGTAAACCTGTAGGATCTATGGTGACGTGAGCTCTTGATATAGAATACTGTGTCCTAGGATAGAGTGGCCTAGTATCACTACCAATACCGCTTCCAGCTGAAGCACTACTCATACTGCTACTCACACCCCCTACAGGGGTAGCTGTGGCAACCGCTGTAACAACAAAGTTCAACAGTGAAATGATACATAATATACAGTGAATCTTATAAACATATGAACAAAACTAAACTAAACTAAACATCTAAAGGCTCTACTATAAAACGATCATTGTTAATCTACACTTGTCTATTTAGTAGTAGCAAAATAAGAACAAATATAATTCGGTTAGATGTATCAAAAATCTCAATGCACTTGGCCTAAGCTAAAAGAAAATCCACTCAAATAAGAAGATTGTTAGTGAGTTTGATTTACTTCGTCAGGGTGTGAACGAAAGAGTCTGATTTAAACATTTTTCATATAGTATAATTAAGAAATATTGGAGTTATTAGAGTAGAAAATTGATTTGAAAAATGATAAGTTCAAGCGATTTGATGAGACTTAGAGTCAATCTTTTGAATTAGAAATGTTGAAAAAATGTAAACAGAAAAGTCATAATATCTCAAAATGTTTAGGAACTACCGCTTGTTTGTTTTTTAGTCCCGATCAACAGCCTTTGTTATTACAGGGTGGGGCTTATTATTCGGTCACTTTACTCATCTACTCGATGAGATCATCAGTGTGAAACATGTCTCACCTCTCTGGGATTTGTACTCACCACCGGGATTTAGACCTTGTTTCCGAGTCGATAGCGCTAACACCTAGGCTCTAAGGGTAGTGACACACTTCGCCACCTGGTTGATGCCACTTGCTCCCGCCACCTGACTTGCGCCACCCACTTATATGAGGGATGCAGCTAGGCCCTTATTTGATTTTCCCTAAATTTGATTGAAGGAGTGGGGGCTGAGTGGCAGGGACTTGGGTGGCACCGTGTGACAGGCTCAATTGAAAACAATGGGTTGACCGGGTGGTGGCTAGACCGTCGGACGGTCGACCGTGTAGTGCCACCCGGCAGGTGGCGCCACCTCGTGTGACAGGTTCTATCTATTTTCATTGATGACCGGGTAGCGCCACCGGTGGTGAAGTGTGTCACCCCCCTAATATTATAAATTAAGAGAACAATTGTTTGCATGCAAATAATTAAAAATCCAATTTCTATATGAAATACATTCATGCAAATATGTTACTTAACTAGACATTACGTTATTAAAAAGTATTTAGTTTCATATTAAGCTAGAATGATTATATAATAATAATGTGTTTAATTATCTTTATATTTTAGTAATAACAGTTATCTCAATAAAATCAAAATTTATGATTTGAAAAATGTACAATGGCAAACATACAACTTTCATTGACCATCAAGAAAAATAGTTTACAAATTGAAAATATCAAATATATAAAAGAACATATATTAAGAGGAAGGGATAGAAGGTGTTGAAGATTTTGTGTGGAGTGGTATATGACAGTGAAGAGTTGTTAATGTCAAATAACATCAATTTTTTTGTCTCAAGCTTTATTTTCCTAGATGCGACTCCAGTAATAGATGCTCTAGAGAATAGTCCCCCAGTGACTATCGCTGAGGACTTCTCTCCTGAGTTTGCATGTGACCGTTTTCATAGCTGAGCGTTTTTTAACATGCAAACTCTTATAATTGTGTGCCAGCGAGAACCGCTCAGCGACTATCACTCAGTGTCTATTGCTGGAGTCGGGTCTAGGAAAATGAACCATAACTCCTTTCTTAATCAATTAGAATGCTGATTATTTTAAATGATCAGAAAAAATTTCCTTTACCATCCTGAAGTGATAAAAATCAGCGGTAATTTAAAGAAATTGATTGCGGAAATAGTTTTTGACTCACAATTTGATGGAAGATAACAAAGAAACATAATACAGTAGAGTCTCGTTTATATGGACCCCGCTAGTCCGGGCATCCGTATAATCCGGACGGGCCAAAAACGATGTACAAATTGGAACCAGGGCCTGTTAAGATTTATTAATTGTTAAGATAATTGGATTTTCTGCTTTTATTGTCTATTAAAATGTATAAAATTGTTCCTAGTATAGTTTATAGGTGTATATTCAATCAGTCTAACACGAGGAATACCCAGTATTTTGTTAAAAATTAACAGATTTAAGAATAAGTAAGAACCTCGATAAATCTGTTTCGGTTCCATAGAAAAGTAGGGCGGAAGATATAAAGGAAGTGTATTCCAGGAAGTACAATTATATGTGACTGAGATGGGGAAGGATTTTAAGAAACATGTAGCGGCGGCTCAACCCAGTTCCATGAAATTTTGCCAAGCCAACAATGTCTAATGTCTCAACTTTTTGTGAAATGATTATCGCTCCTCGAATTTCATATCGGAAGTCAGCCTGTTTCTCAGGAAGTCTCTTCTATACCTGCCACCTGCGTAATAGATTGTCATTTTATTTTAATTCATTTGATATTTGACATGACTGGTGACAGAACAGCTCTTAACTTAAATAATAGTGGACCTACGTTGTACAAACATGTTTTGGAGACTAATAGAAGTAATTTTTACGATAAAAACCTCGATTCTAATATTTTTACTCAACTAAAGCTTGTTCTACAGACACATTAAAACTGATTCCGTTTAATCCGGACTTTCGGTAATCCAGACTGGGTTCGGTCCCATTAAACCCGGATTAGCGAGACTCTACTGTACGTCAGTTTTCCTTATTTTTTTTGTTCCTTTGAAAATTTGCCGCCAGTAATGTAATACCGGCTATACAGAAAAATAAACATTGCATCGAGAACAAATTAAATAGTTATATCAGATGAGCAATACTTTATTAAGCCATGTCTCTTAAGGGGCTATAATGAAAAAAGTTACACCAAAATAAACATTATATAGGGAAATTAATATTGAGTTTCCTCTGCATATCTATTACAACAGATAAAAATAGCTCAGCGGTTGGAGCACTGAAGCATTAACTTTTAACCAATGCCAAGAGATCTGAGATTTGCTTCCTAATTGTAAGTTGCATTTTGATCTCTTTCTTTCTTTACTATTAATAATGTACAGCTATCTAGTTTAATAAATGGAAGCCAAGGCTATTTTTTTCAATGATATTTACTAACTAAACTAAAAATTAACATCACTGTAATAATTAACATAATTTTAATATCGCTGCTGTCTTAATTTTCTTTTATTTTAAATGACTAAAACTCTAATATTTACTAAAATAAATAAAAACAATAAGTAAATAAAAATAAACAATTAGTTTATAAAGAGATTATACTTACGTTCCCTAAAATGAGAATTATCGACAGGTAGTGTGATGGGTTTTGGTTTAACACCTCTACGAGCCGTTGATGTTTTCTCCTCATTAGATAATAGTGGCTGACACTGAGGTGATCCTGTGTTATTGTGTACATAACATGCATAGTAGTAAATAATAATAGCAGGCAAGACAGCAATAATCAACATGCAACATACAAACAAGTGAAAGAAAATTAATAAACTATTTTAGTCAATAAAATTACAATTTTAACTTTTTTTTTAATTAAAAAAAAAATTAGTGGCAATGATTCTTTGGGTCAAGCAGTTAAAGATTCCTAGGTATTAGCGAGGTAAATCACAAGAAAAATTCTCACACCTACAACTTATTTAAGGTAGGTTGAAATAAACATTTTATATGGATAAGTATGAACTATATATTTTTTTTTTAGAATATTTATGTTCATTAGAGAAAAATACACTCACTCCTTTGCTGGGATATAACTTCATTTTACTGTCAGATCCCCTTCTATTTTTTTTAAAATTTAATTTTTATTTTATTTTATTTTTTTTTTACCAGGATTAACTTATTTTTCATTGATAAGTTAAAAAAATAGAGGAAGGACACAAAAATTGTCATTTTTAATTGTCCATAGTGCAAAGACTAATTGGTAAAAAACCGAAACCAAATATACAGAGTGGTCCAAAAGTTGTCCCCCCCCCTCTCTCTTAACATTTGAATGGTTTAAGACAAATTAATGAAACTTGGGGGATCTGTACCATGCAAAGGGAAGTTTATTTGCCTGCTATCGCGCACTAGCGGCAACCACCCACTTTGCCCCTAGGCCACCCAACTTCAAAATTTCAAATTGGAGTGTATATTTTTGATTGCATATTTGGATTCTATAATGAAAAATAATAAAATTTTACTTGTAACTTTTTTTTTCATCTATTCTATCTATCTATTTTTTTCCATTCTATAGGGGGGCAAAGATAGCAAAATAATCCTTCCAAAAAGTGTAATAAATAACACTTATATATCGTTATAAAATCTCAACAGTTTGAAATAAAAAAATGGAAATTGGGGGATCTGTGCCATGTAAAGGGAAGTGTGTATTTATTCACTCTTTTACTAGGAACAACCCCCTAATTTGGGCCCTGGCACTGAAATCTACCATTTTTATACTTTTGCCCCATATAGGGAGCAAAATATTGGAGATAGAAAAAAAATTTTGAAGCAAAGTATTTTTATTTTTCACTGCAGAATCCAATTATGCTATCAAAAATATACACTCCTATTTAAAATTTTGAAGTTGGGTGGCCTGGGGGCAAAGTGGGTGGTTACCCCTAGTGCGCGATTCTTCCCTTTACATGGTACGGATCCCCCAAGTTCCATTAATTGATCTTAAATCATTCAAAAGTCAAGGAGGGGGGACTTTTGGACCACCCTGTATATACTCAGGACATCATGCCTTTAACCACCTATAACCTTCACTTCATATAAAGCCCCAAATGACGCATTTCCGTTAAACATTTTATTTAACCCCTAAAAACTTAATCTCTTAGTTTTTAAGGGATAATTTTTGGGGATACCCCATACTTGGGTTTTTACACATAGCGTAACTGCAAGGTTTCAAATTTTTGTGTAAGGTACTTTCGAAGATACAGACCCCAGACAAACGCAGGAAATGATAAGGGTCTTTGTTTTTTGCCAACAGCTAATAATTCATAAAGACCCCTTTTTGACCATTAATTTAGTCCAATGTCAATAAACTAAATTAAATATTACTAGAAAACAGGCCAGGATTCAATAAATTGTCTTTTTTTTTTTTTAATTTTTACAATAAAAAATTAATTTGCCTCCAAAAGGTTTATTTACTAAAAGAAGATCCAACAAAAAAACCTCTCCAAAGTAGAAACAACTAATAAGAAATTGGGGATAGCAAAGATCAATCCAAAGTCAAAGTAAAAAAAAAGTAAAAAAAAAAAAAAAAAAAAAAAAAAAATCAAAATTTTGAATTTAGTGATGATTTAGAAAAATATATTTTCCTCTTCAAGGTATAATGCAAGGTTAATTTTGGTATTATCAACTTTAATTTTTACTTTTGACTGGTCTTTGATATCCTCAACTTCTCTGTAATTCACAGTAACTATCCTCATAATTAAAAGTAACTTATGTAGGCCATATTATATGACACCTATTTTTCATTTTTCTATATTTGACGATTGTAATGTAGTCCATTTAAGTACAAATCTATCCATAAAAATAGTTTTCCAAGGAAAGATCTAGTGCCTGAGAAAAAAGCTATATCTGGTGTAAGGAGCTATAAGGACAGTGAGAGGCCAGGTTCAATTCCCCCCTAAGGAGGAGTTATTTTTTATGATAAATTTTGATAAAGTGTTTAATATTAAAAATGTAATCACAAAACCTCGATACAATTAATTATGTACTCGTACATAAGAAATTTTAACCTTACAATTGACGAGGGACAAGGAGGTATGAGTTTAGAATGTTGATTTTTTTTTTTTTTTTTTTAAATTTTTAGTATTTCATGATATAAAAAAGTAGTATTGCCCAGAATCAATGACAAAATCACGAGAATATCCCTTGTTTTATACCATTTTATTTCAAGTTTAATTGCAAAATTATTATTTTTTAATTTTTTAAAGTACTCTACATTAATACAATTATTGTTTTTAAGACTGCAGCATAAAAACTCTTGTAATTATAATAATGGTGCTCATAACAATATTATATTGTGAAAAATTAACAACATCCTACACATAATATATACTTAAAGAAATTAAAAATAAAATTATGATTATTTAAAAAAAAATATATACAAAGACAGTAGACATTATAAAACATCCAGAATAAATTAAATAAAAAATAAAATAATACATAAATGCAACAATGATGTAAATATGCTTTTAAAAATAATGCTGTAGTAATTTTAAAAAAAGATGTTGACAATTTCAGTTAATTTCTGTAAAGACATTAACAATTAAATTTCATTTCAACAAGTTAATAATAAATGTTTTTAAATGAAAATTAATTGTTAATACCTTTAAAGAAATTCTATTGACACTATTTTCATAAATTATGGCTTAAGACTGAGAATTACCCAAGGAGAGGTTCAATTATTATTATTATTATCTTTCTAAGGAAAAAATCTTGTATCAGATGGGACACAGGGTACTATGGATTATGCATAAGAAAAAGTCTTTAGAACTTATTTTTTAAAAAGAATATTACTTGATTATCAACCTTATCACAAGAATAAAACTCAGCAATTAAGTAAAGAAGTACTTATATTTTATTAGAGCCTTTTGAACTATTAATTTAATTAGATTTTAATTTATAAATGGGGGGGGAAAAAATAGAATAATGATTGAGAAGTGATGCATACCACTAAGTGAATAATATACAATAACTACACATTTATGGATAAAAATAACAAATAAAGTGATATTACAGAAATAAATAAGCAAAAAAAGACGAAGAAAACAAACATGTAGATATTCTTTATTTTAACTTAGTGCACACAAATAGTTGTGTCTTTCCTATAATTAAGAGAACAAAATGAAGTCTAAATGGAGTAAACTCATTAATTGCAATTATGTTTTTCAGTTGTACTAATTTCTTAAGAAATGCTATAAAAAAAAACATGAAAAAGTACGTGTTTTTTTATTTTAATTTTTTTTTTTTTTTAAATGTTTGTCCCACTATTTATGAAAATTAGAGTCTTCTTTGGTGTGGGTCGTGTAGGGTAATTGTTTTCATACGGCTATATTTCGACCATCTTGTAGTCATATTCATGCTTAAAACATCGTTAAAATAAAATTATAATATACATTATGTTAAAAGCAATAATGTATATCATAATTTTATTTTAAAACAAATATGTAATATGTACTATTAAATTAATGATGTTTTAGGCATGAATATGACCAGAAGATGGTCCAAATATAGCTGTATGAAAACAAACAATCTAGATCTAAATTAATTACCCTACACTACCCACACCAAAGAAGACTATATATGAAAAATTAAAACATGTAATGTTAATGCAGTTTTTTTTCATACAAAATGCTGCCTGACATATAAATTTTAAAAAAAAATCCAAGAATATAGCTGTGGACCGCAGCCACAGCTGTAAGTGTAGATGATGTAATAAAAAAAGGAGAATATTACTTTTTAAGAAACGAGTTAAAGATAAGGATAAAATGGAATATTCATACCCATGTAGTTGCCAGATGATCCTCCATAATTGGCAGAGTGATGTTGATGTTTCTCAAGACTTGAAGATCTGTCTCTTGGAAGTGATCCAGTTGTGGTTTCACGATCTTCACGCTTTTCTTGTAAATTCTTTAATTCCATCTGATCGTGATGTATCCATAGATCTGGAGGTTTTAAGCTGCTTGATGATGGTTTACCTTTCATATAGCTAAACAGAGGAGAGAAAATGAGCCAAAAATTGATTTAGTGAGAGTACAATAAAATAATAGTCCGGACACCCAGATTTTTCAAAGGGAAAATCTTCCCTTCTCTCTTTCACCAACTTTTTTCAGGCATCAAATTTAGGCAGTCTACTATTGATATTGTTGGAATATTGAATCTTTATTTAGATGTAAGACAGACACCATGTTGGCAGAGAATTAACAATGTTGGACTTTGAAAATAAAATTTTGAAGCTAACAAGAAATGAAGGTGGAACCCCTTCCACCCAAAATCTCATTAGAAATAGAACACCCTAAAATTCCTGAAAATGAATGAAAAAGGAGGGCCCGATATTGATATCCCGGCAAAATTTAGAGAATTGGAAATAAAAATATCTCAGCAGTACTCTTGAAAGAGAAGTTCATAGAAAAAAGATTGCTAGATCTGTGAATGCATTGATTATAAGACACATGAAACATTGATTATAAGACGCACCTCGAATATAAGACACATCCCGATTGTCACGATGGAAAAAACGGGGAAAAAAGTGCGTCTTATATTTGAAGCAATACAGTATTATAAATATGTCTAGCGCCGACATAAAGATACCTACTCCAATAATATCTCCTTGGTCTTAGTCACCCTTAATTTTTTTTCTTTCTCCTTTAATATTATTATTAACCCTCTGGTCATCATTGTCCTTGGCACTACAGCTCTTGGAGAGCCTGGACCTGCAGTATTAACCCTCTGGTGGGCATATCAATTTGTTATCTAGTTGCAGGTACATTGGTCAATTAGTATCTTAGACACCTTCCTGAAGAAGATACTTAGCCCCACCAGTTTGGTATCTAGCACTAGCGATCCTAGATGTCAAATTTGGTAGTACAGAGCTCTCATAGACCCCAGAGGGTTTTGTCACTTTTCATGTCTTTTTTATTATAATGTTTTTCCAAGCTCTCAGTTCACTAAAAAATATTGTTGCTTATTAGTAGGATTAAGATAGTAGACAAGATTTTCTACATACGCTTTGCCAGTTGAATCAGGGGAAGCTTGCTCCTTGTTTCTGCAGCAAACTATGACAATAGTTGCCGTAATACAGACTCCAGCAAGAGCGCTGCATCCAATTATCACATAAATAAGAGCCATTCTACTCAGTCCTCCTTCACCATCACCTAAAAACAATTTAAACATTATGAAAGAACAAGGGGAAGTTGCAAAGAAAAAGTAACTATGTTACATTTTCATTAAATAAAAAAGGACAGCCAAATATATCTAAATTAATAATACAGGAACCTGAATGTTCTAAAAATAATGCCAAATATATCTAAATTAATAATACAGGAACCTGAATGTTCTAAAAATAATGAACTTTGTACATGTCCCCCTCTAAACAGAGTTACAAGCACTCAACATCTTGGTGTTATAAAAGACAACAGAATGAAATGGACTCTACATATAAACTCTATAAATAACAAATTAAGACAAACGATTTACATTTTTTTGATGCTAAGACATATTTGCGACCTTCAAGTACTGAAGCAGGTATATTTCGCATTAGTACAGTCTCATTTACAATATTATGTTGTAGCATGGGGAGCTGCCTTCCCTTCTACACTATCTAATCTTCAATCCACTCAAAATACATAGCTTAAAATAATTTGCAGAAAAAATAAATATGATTCTGCGGTTTCTCTTTATAAACAATTAAATATACTAAATATTTCTCAACTATTTTCTTACACATCAATACTAATGATTAAAAAATATTACAATTCTTTTTTACCTGTAGAACATTGTTATCATACCAGAAGACAAGCGCAAAATTTACGAACAATACCCAAAACACGAATTACCACATCATCAAAACACTGGACACATATAGGACCAAAACTTTATAATAAATTGCCGGAAAACATAAAACTTATAACACATTACAACAAATTTAAATCACAGCTCAAAATACATTATAAAAAACATTAATAATATTCTCTAAAGTAACAATAATAATAATTTTAATCAGTAATAATTATTAAGGAGACAACCGGATTTATAAAATTATAAAATCAGTAATATATCTTAATAATAAGGCATAAAAATGTAGTACATAAAAATACATAAATTCGAAAGTATATTATTTTATATAATTTTTAATGGAAATTCGAATATATTACCAATTTAAATTCAATATTAGACTAAACAACAACAATAATAATAAAAGGTATAAATGAAATTAATTATTTATAAAGAATACTACATTAGTTATACAGCCGGGGCAACCTTGTAGAGGAGTACAACAAAAAGTATGTATATTGCAGTGTTTCAATAGAGGGGCTTGTAATGAATATTGAGTTTTAATTATTAGTTATTCAATTAATAAAATTATGTTAATTTAATTAATTAAATAATAAATGTACTAGGAGTTTGAGTTCAAATTGAAGTGATTGTAACATTAACGAGCATTACCTACTGATGAATTTAGGAACGCTAAGTATTGCGCAACAAGTTGTAACATGTGATGATGTCACTAATTTAATATGTTGATTTAATTAAAAAATTGAAATTTGTACGAATAAGCAAATTAATGAAATTCTGATAAATTTCAGAATTTATTATTTATTGGACCCTAAAGTTAAATGGTAAAATTGAGAAGATTGTGTGTAAAAATAATTATTAATTATTAAAATTTTTAGTTGTAAAGTTGGATTCTGAGATAACAAGGGAGAAGCCATTTTGTAGTAGCACAAGGAACCATACGTTGCTGAACCTTTGACGATGCATATACGTATATGCGCACCAGGGAAATGGTTCTGGATTAGTTCGTCCATTTTTATAAAAAAAATATGTAGATATAAGTAATTTTGTTTCTCTTTCGAGAAAGTAAGCTCTTGGCTTGTTTGGGTAGTGAAACCCATGTAATTTTAAATTTAAAGTTTTCTTTAAAAAAATTATCTTCTGAAATTTACTACGCCGCTGAAAAAATTCGTAAGTGTGAAATTTTATAAAAATTTATAAAATTTATTTCAAATGTTAAAGTTTAGCTAAGATGCTAATTATTTAATGTAATGTATTATAGGGCACTATTTGATACGTACGAAAAGCTGATATAAAAATAGAAAGTCTTCAAGCCCCGAGGTGCTGAGTTGTTCATCACGGCCATGAGAATCAAGTTAAGCTTAACCCATTCAATGCGGGTGGATCCATGCCGTGCTAACACGCCTGGCAGGTGGATCCACAGTGGATCCAAGCCCTCGCTTTCAGCCCTCTGTAGCTCTATTCTCCATGCCACGAGAAGAACCATCTTGCAAGGCTCCGTCAGGCCCGCTCACGTTTGTATCCACAGAGGATCTAAACTTTTTTTTTTAATTTTTTAATTAACTTTTAAAATCGTTTAGATATATTCAGTAACTAAGGTAGGTTCGTGAATTGGATTTCGCATTGAATGGGTTAAGCAGCGAGGAGTGATCTACAGAACGTTACTCCATCAAGTCAGCGCAACGCTGAGTAACACGATTCCAGAGAATCATCTAAGACTACAAGGATAATCTAGGGTGCAGCGAGGCGTCACCTGATCAACTCGAGCAATCAGCGATCATCTCGTCTATATCGTCATCTACATCATCGGCAAGCCATCTCAGGCTCAAGTAGAAAAATATCCATTGTAAAATTTTACCATATTTCTAAATTAGATAGAAATACAGAAATTCTGTACTCAAGGGTTAAATTGAGGTTAGGTACAACTCGTGACTGTAATCTTAACGATTACTAAAATTCAAGTTTGTGAATATTCTGTAAAACTTTATAAAATAGGAAAAGGAAAAAGGATCCATAAAATATTAAAAGATTTAGTTTAAAATTTTATTAATATAAATTCAGAATTAATTGAATTTAAGTTAGAGTTTTGTAACTCATGTCAAACTCCATTTTTGTCATAGAAAGAAAGATTTGATATAAAAAAAATTAAGTATTTAATAAAAATAAGCCTAATGCTCTTCACGATTCAAAGACTATATTTGCTACCTGTAAAATATTAAATGAATTTAATAAAAGTATATGACATTTTATGTTTGACTTATTATTTTATTTTAAGTAATTTTAATTACACCCTATCTTGTCGTCTTTCGTACAGGGACGTAGACACCCTAATATATGTTTATAACATGGCAATAAATAACTATTGTATATTAATTAACTGAATGTATTTCTGTTTAATAAACTATGTTGAATATAAAAAAAAAATGTTGTCATCCTAAATAAGGGCAATACTCTAAATATAATTTAGATTATATTTTTGTTTAATTTCCATGACACCAGCCTCGGCATGCATGAGCTTTCAACTCAACTCTCAAATGTAAAAATTGCATTACTCTAAATTATATGTTATTTGATCTTATTTTAAAAGTATTCTATGTGTTATTTTCCAAGGAATCCTTACCTTTTCCCTGTTCAAAGTCAAAACCAGCTCCTGGAACTAAAATAAAATATTAAAATTAATAAATAATAAGAATAATGCATAATTTGCAATGACTTTGACTAAGTAACTATTAAGACAAAGGGATGTTTAGTCCAATGTACTTTGGGACAAAGGAATATCGCACTTCTGTTTTTATAAGGGGACTAACAATCTAAAGAAGTGCCGAATCTAGATTATATGTCTCTCGATTCACCATCTTTGTAGCTTAAACGTCAGAGGCCACACTTGCTGAGCGCACTTCAACTGGCGTGTGAACATGAGGGCACTACCAGTTAATTATTACGTTGATGAGCTGAGACATTTATAACTCTTGGTTTGAATATCCCTTATGTTTTTTTTTTTTTTAAAAAGTCCCCAATTTTGCTTAACCATCTTTTGAATTATATGTCAAGCGTCTTCCCATATCAAATGGTAAACAGAGATCTTTCTCCTTGAAGCAACCATAATTTAATGCAAACAACAAAACTATATAGCTTAGTTCCTTTTGGCCTTAACTGAGGCAAAAAATATTCAGTTAGTCATAATTTCTGAGCAAATAAAATGGTTGAACCAGTTACGTATTAAACATTAGCTATATTATGGCATTAGTGATGAATTTTACTCTTTTGAGTTTTACCAACTATAAATGAATTTGTATCGGTAACGATAGAGAAAAATCATTCTCCAGTATAGCTCAGTTGGTAAGAGCGCTTGTAACGGATATATAGGAGGCCCGTGGTTCAAGTCCTGGTGCTGGGGTCTATTTTTCTCTGTATGTCTCCCGTAGTTAATGATAATTATAATTTGATTTAAAGTAAAATTTAATCTTTCCGTAGTATGAATACTACCCAAAACTTAAAAATTTGAATTTATAAATGAATAATTCTTCAGAAGGAAGAACTCCTTTTAATACCCTTGTATTGAGTATAAAATTAACTTACCAGGAAGTGGAGTGGAAACAGATACTATAGGTGAGGCAGGAGACAACCCCTTGCTGTTCTTAGCCTGTACGTAGAAATAATATGTAGAGGAAAAACTTAGAGACTTGATTTCAGTGCTTATAACATCTCCTGGGACTGTCTCTGTTAACCACTCCTTGGATGTTTTGTCTTTAGAATACGATATCACATACCCTGAAACCAAATAATAATAATTATTAAATTATTAATTGATCATTATGTTTAAAAATTAAATCATTAGTTTAAAATTACGTTTTCTATCTAATACTCTTTAAGTTAGGTTGGAAATAAAATTCTGAGATTCAGAGATAGATTATTCACTGTCTCACAGCTTTCAATATTAGAACTTAAAGGGCATCAGAGATCTAATATTATAAATAAAAAAAGTTTCACCTAATAAAAAAATTCTCTTCAAAGGAAACTTGTTTTTTAAACAATATACTATCTAAGAGAAGCAGATTTGGAATAAAAACCTTTGTAATTGGTGTCATGTTATGTCCTACATTTTGTTGTCTAAACAGGAGCGCCAGTGACATGATTTCAACTGTAAAGAGCTTAGGGAAGTCAACTATAATTTCTCCATACTTAGGAAAAGGTCAAATGCTGTTTGTCAACAATGGGTATAGCAGCCAGACAGTGTTTACATGGCTGGATTGAATGTTAACAAATGCATATAGAACTGTTAGGAGAAATAGAAAGTATATGCCTCAGCTGAGAGAGAAACTTGCAAGAGGAAAGGTGACCAGTAGCACCAGGCTAGCAATAAGTCCATTTCTGGCTCTGGCAACATAAACGTGAAGTGTGGATGCTGTTAAAGTACCATGCAAGGTCGAGGTTACAAAACAAATTCTCAAACCGTTGCCAACTGCAGACTAAAATAAAAATATGGGCACTGTTAGTGCTCAGTAGTCAGTATGGAAGACAGTAAAATGGTATAAGAAGTTATACTTCCATTTGATGGACCTCTCCATTTTGAATGCGCATGCACTTCATGGAGAGGTTACCAAAAAGAAGACATTGTTGGTAGCATTCCACAAAGACTAATCCATCAATTACTTGAGGCTCATTATGTCCCATGAAATAGGAGAGGAGTAGGAAGATAATCAGAAGAGGAGAATCCACTTTGCCTAAGGGAAAGAAATTTTTCTACAACAATCACAAAGGGTGGGGGGAAGGGGGAAACGGCTCATAGGTGAGTTGTGTGTACAAAGGCGAAGCTGAGAAAAGAGTCAGGGTTTGAATGTGCCCCATGCCAGGTGGGTGACACCTTCTTTTGAAGTTTATCTCACATAAATGTTTTACTAAATAATTAAAAAAAGTTAAAAAAAAATAGTTTAAATATGCATAAATATACAAAAAAAGAGTGGAGTAGTCAGTCTAGAGAGAGAGGAACATAATATACATTTCGAACTCAATTCATGTATGCAAGAGCTTTAGGGCTATTCAAACAAATATAAATTCATAAAACAATAAAGGCATTCTTTCTGTATCACTGTCGATTACAAAACAAAAAAAATTGTACTAACAATTACATCATCATTTATATAATTGAGTAGTGTCTCGACAACGCACCTCAAAATGATTTGTTATTGCTTAGCTAAGGCAACCACATTTATTCCAATAAAAATAAAGGTTTTTTTTTTTTTGATTTGTTGGTCTTCAAATAGATATAATAACTTATCAAAATAGATATAATAACTTATCTAAATTAATTTACTTTTTTTTTTTTTTTTCTCAAAATAAAATGAAGCCTGTTGCCGTAGGCCTAAGGGCTGGTTTTATTATAAATCAGCTTCATTATAGACAGAGGAAAAAGGTAACAGCTTAAAAAAGTTTGCTAAATTTAGTGTGCAAGTTAGAAAAAGACTCAGGCCAGGGTGGAACATTCCTTTTCTGGAACTCAGGTCTGGGGAACAACCAAGCAGTTTAAAATTACTAAAATGATGACACCATTACTAACACCAAAACAATTTCAATAAATTGTTAAAAAGATCCACCCCAATGAACTATACTAATTTAAAATTTATAAGGAAGTTAAATAAAATTATAATGTAGACAAAATTAATCAATTACCATTAATATCTCCATTTGGTACTTTTGGTGGCTGCCAAGCTAAAGATACAGAGCCTGGATCAGATTCATGTGGTGCTGCAAGTAAGTCTCTTACAGGAGAACCAGGTAATGCTTCGAATGTAGTATTAACAACCATCATTGACCATGAACTCTCTCTCCTCCCCTAAAACATAAAACACAGTTTATTAAAGTAAGCAAAATAACATTCACATTAAGTAATACTAGAGGTGGAAATAAAAGTAAAATTTACAAATACAGAAGAATTCTCCATCAGTCAAGGGACCGGAGCCTTGATGGATAATTGAAAAGACTGATAAGCGATAAAAGAGGAAATTTTAGGGCAAAAAGTGACACATAATTTTTATTTTTGACTAGGGGCACAGAACATTTGTCAAAGCAAGAGTTAAAAATATCTTGACACATCCAGGCCCTTTTTTGAGCATAATAATTAACAGGTAGTACTTTCATGTTAACATGGCAGTTGGGTCAGGGTAAGTGCACTGAGTCGAAGAAAGTTAGGTGCACTCAGTAAGAGTGGCCACATGGTTAAGTGAGAAAGATGGTTAACACCCACCCTTACTTACAGGTACTTATTAATTAGAAGCCGTCCAGGGTATAACAGGTATGACCATACCCCAGCGCATTAAATATATCGATGTTGCTATTTATCGTTATTGCATATTGTTTCGTATGGAAGGTTACTCACTCACAACATAACGTTGTTGTTCATCATGCAAGTGCAATTTTTTTGTGTATAAAATTGTTATAGTTCTTTATTTTATTCAATTTTTTGTTTTCATTTAAAAGTGGAACCTCAGAAAGGTATTTAGAAGTGTCTGTGATAATAAGACTTCTGCGGAATTCTTTCAAAAATATGGCATCATTCCTAGACGCTTGGAATGCAGTTCGGGTCATGAAATGACGCTTCATGCAGATATCCATGAGTCTCTATACAGTAAATGAAGTATGGAGTCAGCCGATGTCTTCCTCAACAGTGGGGTTTTGGAGGAATATGCCGCGAAACAAACGTGCCTGTAGGGGATTAGAGTCTCTGCACTCTAATTCTAAAGGAAATAATAAGGAAATAATTCCTAAGGAAATAATAATTCTAAAATAATAATTCTAAGGAAATAATTCCTTTCCTATAATAAATGATTATTAGGATTGTTGGAAGGCTTTTTCCAACCTGGCGAAGGAAGGTTTTCAACCCAAAAAGTGGAATGGTTGTGGGGATCGTTAAAATGGGGAAATAAAAGGAGGGGGACGAACCGAGACTTCTCAGAATCCTACTAGGCCGAGATTATGTGGACTTATGAAATAGTGAATGATTACCCATTTGAAGCTATACTACTTGATAAATGTGAAACCATTTGATATATAGGAGGCAAAAGGGAATGTTGCACTCGGGGTGTGTAGGTTACTTTAGGGAGGGCTTCTAATCAACAAAATTTAATCTTCTTGTCCGTCAGCTTGAAAATGACACAAGGAAGGGCTGAAATGAGGCTTTTTTATTTCTTAATAGACCAAACTGCTCAAGAATTTAAAACTTCAATGAACTTTTAACTAATGTTATTAAATTGCATGATTTTAAATTATTATAAAATTATATTGACTGTTTCTAAATATGTATAAAAATCATGGGTAATTTATTTTTTTCATCAAAAGCATTAATATAAATGTTTACCTTGACTAGTTTGACTGCAAACTCATATTGAGTATGAGGTTTGAGATCATCCAACATGAAGTTTAGTACAGTTGAATTGTAGTACTTATACTTGTGAAGTGGACTAGTAGGATGGTACTGTGAATATCTGCAACACATAATAGCACACTGTTAATTTATTTCTTAAATTTTAGAGAGACTGAGAATCAAGTTACAGATCCTTTCATTTCCTGGCAAATTTGTTTGACAATTGAGTTTAAGAGGAATTAACACTAAAATGTCCTACGCCTAGTTTCCAATAATTTAATCAACTAGACTAATTTGACTTTAATAAACTAATCATCGTGGCAGCTATCTCTTTATTGTCTTCTTACTTTAAAACAGATAGTATCAATTTCATTTTAAGTTTGTGTAAATTGAATCAGTTAAACATTGTAGGCAGAATTGAAAATATATTGAAAATTGAACATAATATATTGATGGTGTAACTGATTGACCAATCTGTCAAAATTTACAGCAGTGAAATATGATTATGCTTCTTAAGTGAAAATGATTATATATCCAAACAGAAATGAGTGAAAATATTGCACACATTAAGTGTATACACTGCAATGTAGAACCTAACTCTTTAAAATACCTCTTTTATTGTACCTTCAGAGAAGAGTGTACTTATTACACAGTAAATACCTGTTTAAAGATATGACTTATTTGTCTTTTTTTAATAGTGCATATTACCTAACAACATAGAATCTGTTATCAGTGACTATTTGAGTTAAGGGAAGAGTGGTATCAGTCCAGAACAGAACCACAGTGTTAGCTGATAGCACAGTTGCTTTAAGTCCAACAGGAGGTGTAAGAGGTGGTGCTTCTAAAGGTCCATTCATAGCACCTTCTTCGCTAGTGCGTACTGTTTCGTAAATAGGTGGACCATTGCCTCGCTCATTATGTGCTCTCAGAGATATTACATACTCGCTGTTAGCCTCTGTAACATTAAAATATTTTAAATAAATAAAAATACTAATTGAATTAATTAATTCAAAAAAAAGTTTTAATTTAATTAATAACAAAAAAAAGTTGAATAAGATTAGGTATAGTGAATTAAAATAAATGATGGCACAGTATAATAATTACCTAATTCTTTAATGATGAAAATCCTTTGTTTGCTATCTAATCTTTCGGCATATTCATCAGGAACACCCTTACCCCAACCGATGATGTAATCCCTCACCATTATATTAGGATTCTTAGGCGGAGCCCACATCACTGTGATAGAATTAGCATTTGGCCTCACTGTCACAATGAAAACAAAAACAAATTAACAATCATTGTCAAAGAGATAAAACAAATCTAAACAATAGGTGTGTTGACTTCAGCTACAGAGAAATTTGGGTTTTCAAAAGAAGGCAAGAAGTGTTCTCACTTTTCAATAATCAAAGAATTAGTTTTTCTCAATTGAATTTTGAAATTAATGTTCATTTCCACTACATCCCCAATGTGAAAGATCCTACAGAGGATGCATCAAAAAGAGAAACCACCAGTAAAATTTTATTACTAAGCTGAAGTGAACATTATTTTTTATCCAAATAGAAATGAGTGTATACACTTTGAATGCAGTAATCATAATATATGTATTATATACATGGCAATGTAGGAAGCACTTCTTTAAAGATACCATTTTGATTGTCTCCACAGATTGTATGTAGATTACTCTAATGAAACAGTAATCACCTATTTAAAGATACCACTTTTATTAGCCTCAACAGAAAATAATGTTTTGTGTACACTTTCAAAATGGTAACCGCCTGCTTAGCGAGACTACTTTATTTTTTGTTTAAAGCAAAGAGTTTACAGATTACTCTTGTTTATTAGAAAATAGCTTAAAGGCACTAATTGCCACTTTACTGCACAAAATATAAATAAGATTGATATAATCAATTGTAGAGATATATAGTGGACTTCTTTAGAATTTCAAACTAAGGTGAAGGTATTTATTTGGAATAAAAGTCCTGTTGTTGAAGAACGACTTTTTTATTGCATCAAAGCTTTCGCCCAGGGAACCTGAGCATCATCCGTGATAATCTACAAACATATAAAAGAGAAAAATAGGTAATGCTAGACAAAAATTAGGAAACAACAAAAAAATAATTCAAACTGAAAATGCAAAAGAGTGTAACATAGGTTTTTACCTTTCATTTTCTTAGGTTATTAGGTTCTTTCATTTTCATATTTATATTTAAACCAATACCTCTAATGCCCACTTATTCTTTTAATTTTAATTTAATTTATTTTCACCGCTGGTAAGAACCTATGTCACACTCTTTTGCATTTTCAGTTCAAATAATTTTTTTGTTGTTTCCTAATTTTAGTCTGGCATTACCTATTTTTCTCTTTTATGTATTTGTAGATTACCACTGATGATGCTCAGGTTCCCTGGGCGAAAGCTTTAATGCAATAAAAAATCTTTCTTCAAGAACAGGACTTTTATTCCAAATAAATACCTTCGCCTTAGTTTGAAATATTGATATATTTAAATAGTAAGGTTTTTAAGACAGTACCTCTCATTCCATTAGGCTCATCAGGCACAGAAGATTCATCCAAATCATTTTCATATGTTTCAATAGTGTACCAGTCTGTAGGAGGGCCTGTACCATTGACAGTCATGGCCCATACTCGAATCTGATATGACTGCAACATTTATAATAATTTCATAATTAAAGAAGATACATAATTGAAAACCATTAACAAAATAAGTAAAGACTTCGGCTATATTTTTTTATTTAAATTTAATAGTTTGGATTAAAAATAAATAAGAATGCTTATACTAACACTGCTCTTCTCTAGTCCAGTTAGAGAGTAGAATCTCTTATTTCCTGCTGTGGTAATGGTTTCAGCAGCTCCTCTGCCAGCTGATTTTTTTCTGTACCTAAGTTTATAGCCAGTAATTATACCATTCCTTCCTTCAAGTGGAGGGGCTTCCCAACGAACAGTTACACTCTGAAACACATGAAAAAGAAATGAATGTGAACTGGTAATAAGCGCTTGATCAGAAATAAAGAACTTCTCTCCTTCAAAAGTAACACTATAGTACAAAGTGGTTTCAACCACTAGCGGTCTTCTTCAGTGTCTAACAAGATAAAATTTACAAAACGAATTAACCATAAGTACTTTTTTTTATTTGATACAATTACACATTCAGGTTAACCAATCAGAGCTTATCTTAAAATTATTTAAGCTATTTTTTTATTTAATGCAAGTGTTAGAGTACTTACAGTTGAGCTGTCCACTTCAACAGTGACATTGGTAGGTGGTTCTGAAGGCACATCTGATAATGTTCTAAGAGTTATCTCTTGTGAACTGGAACCAGCTCCGTTATGATTGTAAGCAACAACCCATACTATGTACTCTGTGTAACGCTTTAAACCAGACAGTGCATAATTCAGATCAACCGTCTCCACATGATGCTCCTCTGACGTTTCACTCTGTAACACAAATATCAATCAGAATAAAATAAAAAGTGCCAGTGACTACTATAAATAGAAAACAATTAAATTAGGTATCTAATAATGCTATTGGTTGGTATGTACACTTATCATTACAACACCATCTTGGATTAAAGTACTAAATACATCACAAGCACTTGATGCATATTGGTAACATTTGACTATTTCAACCAAAAATTAGTGAAGAAAAAGGATTTACCTCAAAATAATAAAGCCTGTATTTGATGATATCTCCGTTGGTAATAAATGGAGGAAGCCACTGAACCAATATTTCAGAGGTAGAGGCTAAGGCAGAAACTACAGTAGGGGGACCAGGAACATGTAACTCTGGAACAGTTAGTACACTAAGTGAAGGAGAGGGAATACCCAGACCACGGGATGTAACTGCAGCAACTCTGAACACATATGTAGTATTGGGCAGCAAGCCAGCTATATTAGTCTCTTCCAGCCTAGATCTTGATGTGTTGACAACTCTCTCCCTAAAATGCAATGTAAACATTAATTTTACAAAGGAAGGAGTTCAAAGAAAAATATTTAAAAGGTTACTACTGGCAGACAGGTTTTGTTTTATAACTAACATTGCACGGAAAGCAATGCCAAAAACATATAGTAAGTTTGAATACTAAAAAAGGCATTTATAGTCAGAGCCAAACTAAACCATATTTTTCAGGGTTAGCTTCAAATAAAGATGTGCCAGACCAAATGATCTATAAAGACGGCAGTTTTTGAAACATAGTTAATTTACAGTAACAAACATAACATTAGAGCTCTTTTCAGAGTCAGCCAAAACTTAATATTTTACTGGCAAGTCTAAACTCTCTCCTATAGAAGCCTCATAAACCAAACTTAATAATTTAAGCGACATTTAATTTAGGTATGTTTTCAAGCTCATATGTTTAATTTACATATTAGTAGTAGTAGTAAGGTCCTAGTACAAGTACTAGACGGGTAGGATGAACTACGTGTTCGAACCTAGCAATTAGGCCATCTTTTAGGCCTATTTTACTATCCCTGTGGTAGAGTTCCAGCCACTTCGCTGAAGAAGGTATGGTGTGGTCATTAATGAGCTATTTAAATCAGAGCATCATGGCACGGGATCGAACCCACGACCTTGATTCGCCTCGATTCATTGATAGCTGGGCGAGTGCCTAGAGCTTCTCGGCCACACTGGCTACCTCAATTAACATATTAACTCAACACTTATTTTGTAAGGATTTGACTAAATACAAATTAAAAACAGGTTTGTTTGATTAGATCTAAGTTTATGCAAGACTTACCTATCTGAAGATTCTTGCTTGTAGAAGACCCTGTAGGAAAGTATAGGATCAGCTTGAGGATAAGGTGGCTTCCATCTAAGAGTAACGAATCTCGGCTTGACAATGGCTGCTTCCAAATCCAATGGTGGACCAGCTGCATTCATCTCTCCACCTGACATGACCGACCGACTCATATCAACCGATCTACCAACAGCTCGGTCTCGTTCTACCTGGATCTGACTACCACTCGCTGCCATACCATGCATTGCAAACCTTCTACCACTACTATTCACTGCTTCTACAATACCACCATAGTGGTCATCAACGTACAAAAACAACAATAAAAAAAAATCATCAAAATCAACACAATTAGTAGCAAATATAAAAAGAAAAAAATCTATTAAGAAACAAAATCAATTTTTTTAAAAAAAATAGTGCCAAATTAATAAGAGATAATTTAGATCTTAGGATAAAGAGAGGTGAAGGGTTGAAGAGAAGATGAAAAGAATGAGAGCTAAAAAGTGAGAAAGGAATGTGTTAGAGAGAAAGTAGGACAGTAGAGGAAGAAATAAAAAGATATTGGATAGGGAAATATCAGAGTGGGAGTGGAGAGGGGAGGCAAGAAGAAAGGATAAGAAAAATCGGAAAAATATAGAAAAAAGAAGAAAGGTCAAAGAAAGAAATAAAGAAAGGATCGGCGAGGGAAGGATAGAGGAGAATTATGGATAGAGAACAATAGAGAGAACAAAGGTTAGAATAAACAAGAAAGATGGAATGAAAAAAAATATTATTCAGGAGTCAGCCTGTCGCACATGGCTTTTATTTTCATGCTACTCTAAAGTAGTACAACTTATTAATGCACTCACAATATCATTTCAATAATTTTTTATCAATGCAGAAAGAAATTCAACAATTGACAAGGATAAATAAAAACGTATTAAAGAAAACCTTAGATGCAAAAATCAAGTTAAAAAACCAAAAAAATTATTAACTAATTTTATAATTATCTTCTCAGCAATCACAATAAATTAGGGAAAGAATGTGTCATATTTCAAAACATGCATTACATAATATTAAATATTATTTGAAAAAATACTCTGTATAAATTATGGATAAAATATTTTTGAAACAAAAAACATTTTCCAAAATATTTTTGAAACAAACAACACAGTTATTGATAGCATTTAGAACAATGAATTTGATCTACATACTGTTTTAGAAGTTTTTAGTGTATTTCAATATTACTATTAATACAGCACATTTAATTTAAATGAATACCATTTGTTCTAAACAATTATCTGAATATCAGTGCTAATAATATTAATTTTAATAAAAACTATATTTTATAAATAAGTAATAGTAATTAATTCAAAAAAGGAAAACTAATAAAAATTGAAGAGTCTCTTGTAGGATCAGCATAACAAGGGAGCTACTGGTTTATTTTGTTCAACCAAGGATTTTATTAAATAAATAATATTGGCATAATTTCCTTATTGCTGAAGTCTTTAGGGAAGATAAATTTAAAAATTAATACTTGTACATTAATTTATTTATTTTGCAACATTTTGCCCAATCTTGGGCATCATCATGTCTTATGTCGGCATATATGATTGTCGTTTATACACCTATTTTGAGTGAAGGAGTAAACATTTAAAAATGATTTACATCACCTTATAGTTCTGCAAACATAAGACCTGAATGATGCCCAGAATTGGGCGGAATATTGCAAAAGAAATAAATTAATGTACAAATATTAATATTTAAATTTATCATCCCTAAAGACCTCAGCAATAAGAGAAATATAAATTTAAAATGATTAAATGAAGATTGACAACACAAGTATTGGCATGTTTATTTGAATGCTGAAGTCTTGGTGGACTGTCTCAACTTAATCTGACATTCCTTAGGCCTTTTTTGAATTTATCAGTGATCTCCTTTGTTCTTTTGGTAACTTCAATAACCTTGAACTATTTTTCTTGATCACTAATGTCTATTTCGTTAATGATCAGTTAGGCTAAATCTAATTTGAAACTACTAGAACACTGGTTTCCAGAATTAATTTTCAGGCCATGGATTAAAGATATTTTGATTAACTAGTTCTTTTTTCTGATTGAGGAGAACCTCACAACCTTCTTTTCTTTTTTAAATTTGTTGTTGCTTGGTGATGTAAAATTTCCTTCAAGTAGTTTATGTTGGACCAAAGAGTTTTCAATGAATTTTCTTTTCTCTCTATAATGTTGGGCACTTCTTCAGCCCCAAAGTACATTGGACTAAACATCCCTTTTATTTAATAGTTATTTAGTTGCTTAATAGTTATTTTCATTCTAAAACAATATAGGGGAGTAACAATCTAAAGAAGTACCTAATTTTGTACATTCCTGGGATTTAAAGTGAAAAGACACTAGAGTAAAGGGAGTTATAAGATAAACTTCTTATAAGAGCATTTACATTGAGACCTTTCATTTAAATGTTAGAAAGAGTGTAATTGAATGTGAGACATTTCAATTAATTTTTCTTTTTCATGGGGTCATATTTTGTTTTTTAGATTTTTAGGTGTAACAAGAAAGTGCTCCTTTTCATTCCTTTTATTCTGAGTCTTATTTGTCGTATAATTTTAAACTCACAAACAAAATATTCACTAACTAATGCTTAATAATTTGTATCAAAGATAATATAAAGAAAGACAAATAACTACAATGCACAAAATGGTAAAAATAACTATTATACGATGATGCACAAATGTAAGACTTTAAGAAATATTAATTAAATTTAAAAAAAAATAAAAATAAGTATGTATTTTAGGATAGGAAGTACATATATCTAGTTGTACATACACAAATATTTATAAACTCTAGTTGTATATAAAAGGCTAGAGAGCAATCATTATTCTCTACAAACAAACAAAATTAACACACACAGAAAACAAGTTGATATGACAGAACAAAGAAAATACTTTAAAATAACCACCATTTCTAATATGTTTAAATATATAATAGTTTCACTGCTATGGTCAAGTAAATTGGTTTGGCAGTGTTGTGCTGAAGAGGCTACCGAAAAGAGTAAGCTTGTCTATATTTGAATTATTTAAATATTCAGTGCCTTATTTGTGCTTATGTCCATTTAAGCAAAGAGAGAGTTAAGGGCAATCCCTAATCATAAAGATGGAATATAAAGGCTACATAACTGCTTGGCTATACTTATCCCTAACCAATAGTGTATGATGTATCACTATTGATTAGGATGTGTAAGGCTGTCCCCACACGGGGCGATAGGCAAGCGATACAACTGCAGTACGATATCGCCTCCCTGTTGCTTCCTAGGTAAAGGAGTAGGGACCCACCAACGGAGTGATAGGGAGGCAATCAGTCGGCGATACACTCGGCGGGTGCGATACATGCAATACGGGCGACCTGCAAGGAAGCAACCTTTAAGCGATATTGCAGGGGTTGCATTTGTTATATGATTATACTCTCACGGAGTATTCCAGAAATGAGGTGACTGCGATAATCCGTTTATGTTTTTTTGTATTATTTTATAAAAACAAATACAAAAATGAATGGAAGTATCATTATATTTAATTTTACGACTAAAATTTAAATAAATTAACTTTAATAATGCTGATTAGTATTTAATTGAAAAAATGACTAAAAAGGGAAAATAAAGGTAAAGAAATATGTGTTTAGCTTGTAATTAAATAAAACTAATATAAAAACAAATAAATAAATTTATTATTATCATTAATATAAAATACATATGTACGAGTATAGATGACTACATTTTCCTTTATTTGTTTGAAATTATGTTGTTTTTTTTTCTTTTTTCGATTATGTTTTTTCCCTATTAAATAAATAAAAATAGGCACTTCTTTAAAATGTTACTCCCATTATAAGAAAATAGAAGGGAGTAACAATCTAAAGAAGGTGACGGAATGTTCTTCTTTAGACTGTTGACGCACAACAAATGATGTTATATGACCCTTATACAAACAAAAATGATTGGACTGAACATTTATTTTTTTGACAAAATTATTAATATTCTCCTCAAAGATTACTGCAATCATTAGATTTCGTATTTTTTATAATCTATTTAAACTTATAACTAATAATTATATAATAACACATTATATCATGAAAATGAATACAATTAACAGAGCTTCAGGTATGAGTTGACAACAAAATATCGCCCCGTATGCGGATGCCGTTTTTAGATCGCCGATATCGTATTGCTGTCGTATCGCTTTCATATTGCCCGTGTGCGGACGGCCTAAGAGTTCAGGGCATTTCACTGTGGCTACTACATACAACTTATAACATGGCAGGGGGCTAATTTATATAAAAACTGAACTCCTTGGTGATATTTCACCATTTTTTTTTAGGAATTTCTGGCCCAGAACTCTTAGATACACAGCTTAATAAAAAAGTAAAATGCTCTGGCTGAAATAATTACTTATGTTTTTTAAAAAGAGAATAAGTGTTGGGTTAAATAATTTCTACAAATTCACATACCATTGAAGAAATGACTCATTGCCTCATTAATTTCTAAAAAAACAACCATTGCTCTTAATAACAGAAGAAATCTCAAACTAAAAATTCTCTTAAGCGGCCCTATACCTGCAAACTTGTAATATTGCTAACAATATTGTAGGTGTATGGCAGGTTGGAGTTGCAACTTCAGGTTGCATCAATGGCTGCAGTAGAATAAAAATAACAATTTGTGGGAGGAGCATAATGTAGGCAACCATGTTGTGCCATTTGTAGTGGGGTTGGCAACTTTGTAGCCAACATTAGCTCAATTGCACACAACAAACTAGATCCTTTTAAAATGGTTAATGTTTATAAACTGATGCTGCTATTAAAAGTTGCATAGCCTGTAGTGAACAATTTGGCAACATGGTCAGTAACCAAGTTGCAAGTTTGCAGGAAATTAAGACGTGGATCAGGTTCATACTTTATTACAAAAAACAAATACGGCAGTGTTAATATCGAAGATTAATCTTTTCTTACATAATAGGTAATTTTTTACAAAAAAGTTCAGATAAAAATGTAGTTTGGCAATGAAAATTGAATGGTCTGAACATTGATTTACGCTAGAGAAATAATAGCTTCTGTTTCAAATAGAGTTTCAGAATAATTGACAATACTGGAAAGGAGTCATACCTGGTGTAGAAACAGTAAGAAGTGCAGCTGATTGTATATTCCCAGCAGGATTATTAGCTACACATTGGAATATTCCATAATCCTCTTCAAGCAGGCCAAGAATACGGAGATTATTCCTAGAGGACACATGTTTTATTTATTATTCATGGATTCATATTTTGTAAAATCAATTAATACAAAAGTTTAGTATATTATTATCAAACAAAAATCATAGAGTGAGAGACTATAAAAAAAACTCTAAGAGCAAAATTAATCAGTTTACTGCCAAAAAACGCAATTGCTAATTTTAAATACAAACTGGTGGTTTTTAACTATCTTTATTCGGCTACCTTTACAATTTTTACTCCTTTAGGTCAGTATCCACAATTTTAGTTTTGTAAGTCTGAAAATAAGTGTATAAGAAATTGTAGAGAACAACTATTAAGTAATACTGGAAACCTTCTATGGACTTCCTTAATTAGATTTGGCAGGAATTCCTCTTTTTTGAATTAATGATTCAATATTTGTCAAAACTATTTAAGAACATGCATTGAATACTTAAATCTTACCACTATAATAATCATACGCCCTTAAGAATCAGGCCAAGTAAAATAGAATTACTCTATACTCTATTGTTGGAACATACATCTAGGGATTATTGATAGATGCACTCTGGGTCTGTTTAACATTAATAGAAACATTGAGTATCAATAGGCCAACACCCTAGGTCTATTGATGACGCTTCATTGACAGATGACTGGTGAAATACAATGATCAGTACTCCAAGAGTAATTTAATTTTGGTCACATTACAGTTACTGCAAGGGTGATAGAGCTAGGACCCTATGACTCTCCACACACTTCAAGAGTCCTCATGTAATTAATAAAGCAGTAATCACACAATATCAGACACCTAAACTTTAAATATTTAAAAAAAATGTATGTCCATTTACCGTGATAAGATATAGAAGAAACTTATAGATTAAATATAATATTATTAAGAATTACCCATTGACCACCTGAAGGTAGTTATTAGGTGGTATAACTTCTCCATTCTTATACCAGGTGACAGTGGGTTCTGGCTTAGAGTAGACTTCACATTCTAGTTCGATATCAGTCTTAGACATAGCTACTATTGACTGGGGTTTCTTAACAAATCTTGGAGCGACTGTAAACCAAAACAACAATAATTATTTAAATTGAATCATAAATATAAAAATATAATTTTGAAGGAAAATGAAATGAAACCATTCTGAATTCTGCACTTCAAGAGGTAAAACTTAATTTTGTTTTATTACTGTCACTTCAGGGATGATATCAGTGCTCTAAAGGTAAATTTGCAAACAAAGTGTTTTAAAACTTTTTAGTTAAGGTAAAAAACCATTTAAACATCTCATTGAACCTTCTTCATATTTTTACTCCTTGTTATTGTTTATTAAAATTAAATATGATGGACAGTTTAATAATGACAAAAGTCATAATTATCAAACTAGATTTACCACCGATATTAAAGTTCCATGTGTAGGCTTCACAAATCATTTCAATCTACAAGTTGTCAATGGCATAAGATGTTTTAATGAATTACCTTCTACTATAGCTGAGCTCCCTCTAAAATGTGTAAATTTGATTTTATTGTTTTTTAATTGTATCTGTATTGGCTATTGTGATACTACTATAAAGTTGTAACCACATGTAAATAAAAAATTAAATTAAATTAACCAAGATTGTCTTATGGTAAAAATTACAAAGAATTAACCCAAGTGCCTAAAATGATATACTTTTTTAAAAAAGTGTTTTCCAATAACATTTATTTCTCGCAAATAAATTCAAATCGCAAATTCAGGTCGGTCGAGAAATAACCAGTGCATTTGGAAAAAGCTCCCTAAACAACAGACCCCATTCGACCTCAGTTAGGTGTTAGTAGCCACAACGTTACCTTTGTGTTGCTTAATTTAAAAGATTGAAAACATTATTTACTTCACTGTCCTCCATAATTTTGTATCATTACTGCCCTCCTTCATCCTTCATTTTGTGAATTTATATTTTATTTACTACTCAGGAACTTAAAAACAATGAAGTTTGTAAATGTGAGTACTTACTCTAGCTTCACACTTAAACCAAACCAGTTATTATTTCATTTATATTTAAAACTTGGCCAACCACTGCGTTCCATCAGACCCCTAGGCAACAAAATTAATAGAAACTGCCATGACGCAAATCACAATAAACCCCTGGTTCACTCTAAGTTTTAACGTTACCATTAGAGTGATAATAAGAATGGAGTTTCCACTTCGAAACTATGTACTAAACAAAATATGTACTCCATTGACAATGGTAAAATATCAAACATTCCTTGTTGTCTCTCCTAAATGTGATAGTATTTACATTTGCATGAAAGAAAATAGGTGTTTTTATTTATTTATTTTTTAAAGAGAACATTATAATATTTGCTGGCATCTTTATTCCCAAGTAAACACATATTAATAAAACCCTGGATTATTACTTTTACTATTGGTTCCCTTTTAAGATTACCTTGCACATGAAGGGAGGCAAGAGCATCGTTTGAGTCTTCCTTATTGCCAGCCCTACACTGATAGTTTCCGCTGTCAGACTCCACCACCTTATTGATCTGCAAACTACCTGTACCAACCATCCTGAATCTACTGTCTAGATCTCTGTAACAGTCCAATACATGTACATTAGGCATAAAAACCATAGCTAATGATTTAAAATATCCTAAAAGCAAATTGAAACACCTTTTTATTAGGGTTTCGTTGGTAAAACCAAAAAAAGAAACCCTTATAGTTTCATTCCTGTGTCTGTCTGTCACTCTGTACAGTTTCAATAACTTTTTAATCAAACGAGATAAAACATGCGACTTTTTAGTATTAAAGATTGTTTTGACGCACACACAGGATAAATTGCGAACTGAAAATTATCAGCTGTTAAAATCCAAAATGGCAGATAATTCATGTCACACAATTTTTTTTTTTTTTTTTTTTTTTTAAATTTTGAGTGGATGTACCAAATACATAAAATGTATTGAAGAGTAGATTACAAAATATACAACACTTGTGGAAAGTGTTTAATTTTCCATGCCATTTTGTCAAAAAAACATCAAAAATTTGCGTGCCCCTCCCCCCATTTAAAACTATAATTCTGCTGTTACTAAAAATATAAAAAAAAAAATGCGCAAAATGTGCGGTCTGCTGCACTATAGAAAAAATAAGAATAGCAATTTGATCTGATTAACCATCCAAAATTGTGGATAATTCACGTCGCTTGAAAAAAAATATACTTTTTTTAAATTTTGAGTGAGGTATCAAATGAAAGGTATTGAAGAGTAGATTACAAAAATATATACCACTTGTGGAAAGTGTTTCATTTTTCATGCCATTTTGTAAAAAAAAAAAAAAAAAAAAAAAAATTTTGCACTCCCCCCCCTTATACTAATTTCATGTTCACAATACCAATGAAACCCTTTTTACGTGAGACTTCACACACAACCATTTATAATTTTAATAGTTGCTAGGGTGGATGGATAAGGTGTAAATAAAAGTAGTCTTAATCCATTTACTGAAGAGACCAGTCAATGGATCCATTGACTGGAGCCATTTTCAGTCCTCAATTTCTACATTAACAATCAACAAAATGAATTGAGGAAGATCTTTACAAGGATCAAAACGTCTCTCTTGTCAATGGATTAATTCTACTTTTATTTACACCTTATTATCCATCCACCCTAGCAACCATTAAAATCCTTAAATTAAATGTACCAAACATCCAACAGTTTAAAAATGCACAAAATATATTGTGTAGAAAGATTTAAGATGTCAAATCCATTTACATACCGATAGGCATACAAGTATTATAGTGGTCCTATGAACAAGTAAATTTGCCACCTAGCCTATATGACTTATCTTGTGCATAATCTTATCACTTCACCACAAAGGAACTTAAGCAGAGCAATCAAAGAGAGGAGGGAAAAGAAAAAGCTCAAGAAAGCTCATAACATAAAGAGGAGAGGATAAGAAAAAAGAATATAAAGAGAAATAGTGTTGAGCAGGAGCATGATTTAGATTTAGGCTAATGACACACTTCGCCACCTGGGTAACGCCACCCGGGTGGCGAAGTGTGTCACTAGCCTTAGATGACTAAACTAAGTATAAAGCGCAAATATGAAGGAAGAAAAGAAAAGGAGAGAGGTAGAGAAACAGTGGACCACTAAGAAGGAAGATAAAAGGAAAAAGAGTTGAGGAGGAGCATATTAGAGATGGCAGAACTAAGCATAAAGAGCAAAAATTAAGTGATAAAAAAAGAAGAGTGGGAGAGAAAGAGAAGTTCACAAAGAGGGGAGAGGAAGGATAAAGAGTTATGGAGAGGCAGAAGGACAAAGAAAAATCAAAGGAAAAAATTGATGGAAGATCAATCTCTTTTCATAAATGAATCACTAAACATTTTTCTAATTGGTTAAAAACCAAAGACATAATAAATATATACTATACTTACGCCATGTCCAGAGGAACACCATCTTTAAGCCAAGTTATCCAAGGTTTAGGAATACCATTAGCTGCACAATCCAATGTAACCATTGATTTCTCTAAAGCTACAGTATTACGTGGATGAGCTATGAACACTGGTGCCATTGGTACTGACATCATTTCTAAACAACGAGAAAAAAATTCTAACATTGATGATGTAATATCAAAATATAATTATCGTATTGCTTCGAATTATAAGATGCTCCTTTCTTCCGTTTTTGCTTAGCGAAAATCGGTGTGCATCTTATATTCGAGGTGTGTTTATAATCGGTGCATTAATTTTTTCCCCAGATTTTTGGTTCGAAAATTGGGATGCGTTTTATATTTAGGGGTGTCTTATATTCAAAGCAATACGGTATATCCATCTCAGGGGTTCTAACAATTTGTAAAGTATTGAACCAAATAAAACCCCAAGCTCTATTTAAACATCAGTAAAGCTGCATAAGTAGAAGAAAAATAATGCTAAGTAAACACTTGAGTTTAGACTAACACTAGATTGAGTTTAGTGACTGGATTACACTAGAGAATATAATACTAAGGGCACTATCTGTCTTGACATAATGTATTCTCCAATAGACAAATATACAATGTTCTAATGCTTGGCTAACAAAAAGGGCAAATAAATAAAATATTTCTAGTTCAATCCTTTTGTTTAAAACCTTTTGTAAGGATGATTGGATTCATATGGAGGGGTCATTAAAAATTTTAACGAAGTTTAACTTTATAAAATAACTCTATATCTGAGTCAGACCTGTGAGTAAATATCAAATGAAGGCTTAAATATATGTGATAAAGTCAATAAGACAAATAATAAAGGATAAATCATTATAAAGAGATAATGTCGATATGATAAGGAAGTAATGTCTATATTAATAAACATTCTTTGGTAAGAATTAAGAATGTAAATAAATAACTATTAAGTTTATATAAAATCATAAAAGTAAATAGTTATAATTTGTTATTCTTTCCTTGCATCCTTGATCCTGAAGCCCCAACAGATGTGAAAAATAATCTAGGTACTCATTAAATAAAGCACACTGTAATTTCATGACCTTGTATCCAGGATAGACTACTGAAAGTCAATGTTTATAATTGAGGAAGTGAAATGCATAAATTCATAAAACATGTAATTTGATTTGATTTTTTTTTTTTCAAAGAGGCGGAGAATAACATTAAATAATAATGTATTTAAATTTGTTCTAACAATGTTTCTAACCAGCATATTTATCTAGAGGATACAATCTTAAACAATGCTAACATTTAGTTCAAGGTTCAAAATAAATATACATCAAACAAAAAAAAAATTGATCAGGTATTTTGCTTTCTCTATTGGTAGCACCTTTAAGCGTTGGACATTGTGATCTTTATTTAAAGCAACAAACAAACTGAACCGACTTAAAGGAAAATCAAGCAAAAATCCTCAAAGAGCAAAAATGATCAGTTTATAGTAAAAAAACACAATAGGTATTAAAAACAGATGTGTTTTGACCTCTTTAGTTTTTAAAGAGGGGCAGTTTACTTTAAGTTATGACAGCCAATGCAAATAAAGTTCAAGAAAAGATTAAACATAACGTTAATAAAGTTTGTTGAGCATAAAAGAGGTAAGCTAAACACTCAATTCAAAAAGGTCGAAAAAAGGACAGGCTCGGACAGGTCGGTGCTGAGAACAGTTTTCAAGGTTAAAAGGTCTTCTTACAGCTACTGCTTTGGCATTTGCTTCGAAAACATTTTTCTGTTATATTTAAATTTATATATTGTTACCTGAATCTTGATTTACAGAGAGGTATGCTTTTTCGCTGGTTCTATGTCGGTCTAATCCGGTTACATTGCACCGGTATGTGCCAGCATCCGAGATTTGGATGTCATCTATCTCTAAAGAACCTGAAAAAAAAAAAAAAAAAAAAAAAAAAAAAAAAAAAAAAAAATTAATGTATACACGTATAAGCTGCAATGTTAAACTACTGGATAAGTAAACTGCTCTTAAGTATTAATTTATTTTAAAAAATCACTAGACACATTTTTTTGAATCCACCGAAAAAAGAATTCAAATTGCAATTTTATTTATTTCTTATCAACTTCCAGTATCTTAAAGAGATTGGAAAAGGTTCTAGATGTGAAATTTGGACACTAATAATCGGAGTATAGTAATCCATTGATATTCCTTCAGATCGAAGTGTTTTTGACTTTTCTCAGGTGATTTGTGAGCTCGAAGGAACCTTTTTCCATGTCTGATCCTCGAACCACAAGTTCAAGGCTTTTCCATTCTTTCCAATCTAGTATCCTTAGTTTTTTGAACACATTTTATTGATGATCAAGGCATTTGCCATGGAACTTCGTGTGTATATTTTACAGTGGATAATCAAAACCACAGATAAAAAGAAACCTGTGGATATCAAGGGACTACAGTAGTCTTCTTCAAGAGTGCTAATTTTTCTTGTTTGACGTATCAACATGAACTGGACATTACTAAAAAAGGAAAGTACATGTACACATCTGACGCACGCTATGTAAAAATGAAGTGCAGTAATATAGTGAAATTTAGAGATCAATATCCTTTAAGTCATGAGTTGCTATCATAGACAGGCTTCAGAACTTTGCCAATGCTCCAGTCTTAGAAGTATATGCATTAACAAAATGAATTTTGTTTGCAAAAGTCTCTAAGTGGAATATATAATTTCATATCCATTTTTAAAGGGCCATTGAGTATAAATGAAGAAATACTTAAAAACAGTCTTACCTGAAGGTAATAAAAGCATGCGTGTTTCATCGAAAATAAGTGGGCGTTGGTCCTTCAGCCAAGTTACAGTAGGGGATGGCTTGCCTGGTGAGAAACAAGAAAAGTGAGCAGTCTGACCAGGGTAGACTCTAAGACTTTTTGGCTGATCTTCAATAGGTGGCAGTCCTGAAAATAATTGAAATAAACTTTTTAAATAAATTTTTTTGGAACGAAGTTCCTTATTTTTAAATTTTTGTCCCTCTATTTTTTATTATATAATCTTCTTCGATGTGGGATGTGTAGGATAATTAATTTCTATAAAACAACTAGATTGTTGCCATACAGCTATATTTCGACCATCTCCTGGTCATATTCATGCCTAAAACCCATATTTATGTTAATAATTTAATGGTACGTTTTACATATTTATTTTAAAATAAAATTATGATATACATAATTGCTTTTTACATTGCATATAGTCTACTTATTTACACTTAGGCGGTACGAGGTCGTGGGTTCGATTCCTTGCCATGATGCTCTGATTTATATAGGTCACTAATGATCACATCATACTCGCTTCGGCGGTACAATGAGCAGAGGTATGATGAGTGGAGGGTGGTGAGTGGAGTGGTGGGGCTAGTAAAATGGGCCTAAGTGGTGGCCTAATTGCTAGGTCCAAACAAGTGGTTTGTCCTACCCGTCTAGTACTAGTACTAGGACCTTACTACTACTAGCTTCAGACAGACTCACCTAGAGTTTTTTAAAGTGTTTTTATGAGGTTTTTTTTTTTTTTTTTTCTTCTTTTATTTTGACAATATGTACTAATCATAAAAACAGCTAATGGGCAGTGGATAGATTAAAAGCATGAAGAAGTTCACTTTTACTTTATAACGCTATAATTGTTTGTCAGGATGATTAAAATTCACAAGATTATATAAAAGTCAACAATATAGTCTATAACTTTACTCTTAGGCTAATGACACACTCGCCACCCGGGTAGCGCCACCTGGTTGATGCCACTTGCTTCCGCCACCTGTCTTGCGCCACCCGAGTTTTTACTTTTTTGAAGGAAAAAAAAGCGTTTTTGGATTCATCTAATAATTTCAGACAAAAAGAATACTAGTTTGTTTTCATACAGTGTACCCCTGTATCAAAGAGGACAGTATCATTTTTTAAATTTTTGCCGAATGTCGTGCGGAACTTTCAACAATTTGCTTAGAGTATTGAAGAACAGTTTGGACCAGTAAAAACACTTATATGAGGGATGCAGTTGGCCCCTGATTTGATTTCCCCTAGATTTGATAGAAGGAGTGGGGGCTGAGTGGCAGAGACTTGGGTGGCACCGTGTGTCGGGCTCAATTAAGAACAATGGGCTGACCAGGTGGCGCCACCTGTTGGTGAACCGTGGGCCTGCGACCAGGTAGTGCCACCCGGCGGGTGGCACCACCTCGTGTGGCAGGTTCCATTCTATCCTCATTGACGACCGTGAAGCGCCACCTGGGTGGCGCTACATGGTACGAGTGGGTGGCGAAGTGTGTCACTACCCTTAGATTGACACTACCAAACTCAAACTACAAAAGTACAACTATGAACTCACTTGACTTGACTGAAAAGACTTAACTATTAGGACTCTCTGCCTACTCCAACACTTACATGAAATATCCCTATACTAACTACAAAAAGTGACTTAAAAATACCAAGACTTTGTTTGGCTATTGAACTAAACCTCTTTTAAGATGAGTAGCTATCACACATTGGTGAAGAACGCAGTCGAGGATAAGTACTAAGATCATAGCCCTTCTATATTTATAAGGGAGAATGGAGGCCATTTAAGATCATAATGTCATTCTTACTGAGATATACATTATATAAACTTTCATGCTTTTCTGTTAAACATTTGAACATTTTTTAAGAGGGTGCGATAGACAAAATAGAAAAGATTTATAAGAGAGACAGACAAAATAAATAAAAGAAATATAATAATCCTTTTTACTATCCATTAATAAATGAAAGTAGAAGCAACAAGTGACTAATTAATCATTTTTATCCAATTATTATTATCACACCTACACAGTTAATTATTTCTAATTAATTGCTCATAAACAACACTCAATACATATATATAAATCAGTAATATTTTCTTTTAAGTTTATTGATCACGCCCCAGAGTTTCTCTACTAGACATAAATAATGTGGTGAGGGGTTAAAAACAAAAGAGAGCTTTTAAAAAGGGTTAATAAATCAGACTATTTTGAAGATAATTGAAAGTGACAAGTTAAGTGGTGTTAAGAATTATAGAATCTCTATTATTAACTCTTAGCAGTGTACAGAGCCCTGACTCATAATGGAAATCAATTATAGCAGCAGTCTCTTTCTTTTTTCTTTTTGTTCTTTATGAAACCCTGTTGATTTATATGTCTGCTTTTTATTGACTGTTTATTGACCTTCTCTAACTATGAATGGACTGAAAAACAATAAAAATCCTAAATTAATTTTTCTACTTTTTTTTTCCGTATTCATTATCAATATTTGCTGATTGGAATTTATAGTAACTGTAATTAAATGGCCATTGCTCTTTCTAATTGAAATTAAAATTATACAAATATTTATATTTGTTTTTTTTTATACTGCTCATTATTGCCCATGTCTTTCAAAATGAAACTGATTATCAATCTGTGTATTTTATATTTATTTTAGTTATTTTTTGTTTGGTATTGTGTGGTACAAATAAATAAATAAAATTTCTTTTTTTACACAGAATAAACAGAAAAATTATTAGTAATAAAAACAAGAAGCAACAATTCATGAATATTAATATTTCATATCAAAATGTTTAGAATAAAACTAAAACTTTTAAACATCCAATTAAAATATCTGTAGGAGACAAATAAAAAAAGACTCATTCACTTTTTTTTATCATTTTCTTCCATTCTACTAAATCTATATTTTTTTGGAAGCTGACATTATAATTGGTTCATATAAGTATGTATTTAAATAGAATACTTTTTTAAAATAAAAAGTTAAAACCTTTTTTGAGATAGAAAACCCTGTTTATTTGGAATTATTTTTGAATGACAGTCCCCTAAAATGAACTAGGATTTTGTTATTTATCTTCTACCAGAAAAGTATATAAAAACATCCGTTTGAGACAACTTAGACAAACCTTCCCATTTCGTTAAATTCCATAATAACTCAATTAATTGATTTTTTTATTTTTATTATTTTTTTAACATTAAAAAAACATTCAACAGGTGTTTTTTACTTTTTGTTTTAGATTTTCAACAAAATCAGATTTATTTTCATCAATATCTCAGAAACTATATATTCCCAGGGAAAACGGCTTATATTGTTAGATTTGTATTAAATGGACTAAATTTTATAATTTTTTAATCAAAATCATCAAAACCAAATTTTGGGGAGTAGCACCTCCTAAATTTTGGAGCTAAAATTAATTTCTCGATTTTGCATCAGGGTATGATTCTTCTTAAAATGTATGCCAAATTTCATCAAAATCGGCCCAGTAGATTATAGACTCCACACGTCTGCACAGATGACAGACAGACATTTATTAAAAACCACATTTTTGGACTCAGGGGACCTCAATAACACGTTAAACTATCAAAATCTCAAAATCAAATTTTTTTGCACCATCACAATACCTCTTTATAAAAGAAAATAAATATTCAATAAAGTCATTTACTGATTTTACTGAATTTTTACTGAAGATTGGTTAATATAACTGGTTTCATTAATATTGAAATTTACTACTTTTACAATTTAAAAAAAAAAAAACAGAATTTTGGATAAATTAGAAAAAAAGAAAATGACAATAAATTTCTTATAATCAAAATTGTCAGAGCATTTTTTTTTTTTTTTTTTTTTTTTTGGATATGTTTTAATATTTTTATTATTATTTACTTATATAGTTTATTGGAAGCAGGGCCTAAAATTTAAGATGTGTTACCATCCAAAAAAAATAAATAGAACCCTCCCTCAATGAACACTGTTTATAGCACAGGAATGGGTGTTGAATCAAAAACAGACATTAATGTAAAAAAAATTGAGAGTCATAAAAATCTTAATTATGGTTTCATCTTTAATTTTGGCATCTTTTATTTTTCCTTGTTTATATGAAAAATATAACAAAAAAATACACTTAGAGAGAAACTTTAAGGAGCATTAAAGAAGAAATTATGTTTTAATTTAACAAATACAATGACTTTTAAATAATTAAACATCTTTAACTTTACAGAAAAAATCAATATCACCAGAAAGCAAACCCCTCTCTGAGTCAGAGGTTGATAAATGTTTAATTTCCTTTTATTTTAAGTGTGGAAATAGCTGTAAATATATTCAATTCAATAACTACAGCAAAACCAACCCTTATAAATTAACTTTAAAATTAATCTTATGGAAAACTCTCTGAATAAATTTTGGGGCTAGATAAACTAAATATAGACTAAACCATTACCTAAATAATTTTGGAGTGTACAAAGACATTATAGTAGTTGGTAGTATAAAATTAGTTGTTTCTATGAGACTTACTCATAATTCATACACAGACAAAAGGAATAAATTTATCTTTAGAAAAAATTAGTGGATATTGAAACTATGCAAACGGTGGTGGTGGAGGATGCTGACCAACTCTCCACTCACTCTTCTTCTGTGAACACCTATGCACTAAAAAGTATGGATACAATTTGCAAAGCTGAATCCGTTCTGCTCTGCTTGCTTATGGTGGCTAATACCGTCTATCCTGATAATAAGATGAATAGAACAACACAAGATAATAAAATAAACAACTATTAAGGTGGATAATTGTAGTGGGAATGACACATTGTGGATACAAAGGGCGTTCTCACAAATTTTGTATGTATTTTATTCATACAGATATTTGATTTGGTTTCAACGAATAAGATTTTCGTGATTGTTGTGTGCTTATTTTGTCGACCTTGTCTGTTCTTATTATATAAAAATAAGCTTAGGTTGATTGTAATAAATGCAATGGAATTATGGATACAACAAATCTTTCTCATCAGCGATGAAGAGATCATCATTTGTATCCTCAAACAACTTATATCTGTCAAAGTCAGATCATTAATAATTGGACTTTAGTTTCAAGAAGAGTGCAACGCAAATTTGAACAAAATTGTATTACCTAATATGATTAGTCAATCAATCAATCGCCATTTATTGAAGAAACATATAAAATAACATAAGTTACTACATGCATATATTATCTTGATACAATCATAATAATTTTATCAATATAACAATTACATTTCATATATTGTGACACTGTCTTCAAATCGGCCTTTGGCCGTGACACCCATATGATTAGTATTAACAGAAATAATATGAATGTACTTACTGGCGATAGTGATGGTGGCAGTGCGGGATATGATAGTTCCGATGGTTGGTACAGTAGCGAGACAGTGATAATGTTCAGCTCCATGTTCTCCTTCATCACTACCGATTACTGATCTCACTAAAAGAGACCCATTTCTTAGCAGCGACCTAAACAGAGTAAAATGAATATTTAATTAAAGTGTTAATTTACTTTAATATTAATGGTAGATGTGTGTAAAAACATCTGTGTATTAATTAAAAAGATATTTTAAGAAGTCTCAAGATAAAATAAAAGAGTAACATCAAAGTAGTAGCACTAACATAGACAAAAAATAATTACAAGATAAAAATAACTTTTAATTTACTATGTTTTTAAATTTTCTGTTGAATCATATGTAGTGTTGATAATATAATTGTTATTGTTATATGTTGTGTTAGTGAAAAAAATAGTTCCGAATTTATTTACTTCATATAAATGTCAACCAACTAGACAGCTTATCTTAAACCTATAAAAGGACAAATCTTTGAACAACGGATCTTGCCAACACTGAATCTAAACAGTGCCATCGATAGGCCCCCAGAATAACTGCAAGTAGGCACAATAGCCTTTTATTATTAGAATTAATATCTGATCATTTTCATTTTAAAAGCTGATGTAACTGTTACAAGTTCTGAGGGGAGCAGTCTAAAGCTAAGGATAGCAAAAAGCATATAAGCCTATCAAGAGAACAAAAAACTCTACCCTTATCAGTAGATCAGTCCATAAACTATCTTTCAAGTATAGTACACATGTACTTAATAGGTAATGAGGCGAAGAAAGCAATTCATTGAGGTCAATAAAAAGATAAACCATACATATTATTTTTTGCAAGATAAAAACAACAGTAATTTTTCACAAATAAAATAAAATATTTGGTGGCAATTATGACAATTTTTATTGGGCGGAGTCAGCTTAAGTAGCAATCAGTAAGTATTGATATATTTGCATTCTTACAATAAACTAGAGAACTTAACTCATCGATTTTTACTTTTTGCTGCTTATTTGATAATTAATACAATAAAGGACATTAGAAGAAAAGGAAACGACACCTTTACACATCTTCTGAAGGTAATCATCAGAGTGAAAAAATAATCTCTTCTCTGGGATTCAAACCTAATATGTGAAGACCACCAATTGTTGGCCACTTGACCAATTGACTTGGCCACCAGTTGTTGGCACCCTTAAGAACATTTCACCTTAAAATGGTCATAATTACTACATTTTCTTACAATTTGTTTTGTAAAATGTCTCAAATAGTTCCTATAGGACTTATCCTCCAAAATATTTTTTTATTTATGAATGCAGAAGTTTGTTTTATTTGAAGACTTAACAAAAAAGTTGCTTGCATGTATTCTCTTACAAAGACCCTAATAATCTCACTTATTTTGTCTGTCAGTCACTTTTTTTTTTTTCCAGCCGGGGGGAAATAAATCCCAGAGACATAGACCACCAGATGGATCCTTTGAACAAACCCGGGTTGTAGAAGGTTTCCCTCTATTAATTCATAGACCCTCTACTCCTTCAACATTCTGATGCCTTGGCAAAATGCCACTATCTTGTTGATGGATATTTTTCTCAACTTCCTGATTGGAACGGTTGCCTCACCGAAGATCAGCCATCTATGATTTAGCAGCCCGGGGCAGCGGCTAATTAGATGTAGGGGAGTTTCTTCGTCCTCCCCGCACAGCCTACAGATTGATTCGTCAGCCAGTCCTAGTAGCTGTAGGTGCCTGTTTAATCGACAGTGACCCGTTAGGAACCCTGTCACAGTATGGCAAGATTTCTTATTTAGACTCAACATGCTTTTGGCGAGTCTTGAAGAGGGTCCACTTATAAATAATTTGGATTGTCTCATCCTGGGTGACTTATCCCAGGTTTCTTGAAATTCTCTGACCAAGGAGAGTTTCAGTGCTGTCTTAATGTTGCACCGAGAAATGCCCACACTGGGTTCAGGTGTCAAGGGAGTTGAGCCGGAACCTTGTCTTGCTAGATGATCTGCCATTTCATTTCCCTCGATTCCTTTATGACCCGGAACCCAAAGCACTTGTACCTTGTTTCTGCAAGAAATAGCCTCTAGTGCTTTTTTGCAGTCGAAGACTAATTTGGAAGTGCATTTGGGTGCAGCCAGCGCCTTTATCGCTGCCTGACTGTCGGAACAGATATATATCTGTTTATCTGGTTCATGTGTGTTACTCATAATAGTCTGAGCGCATACAAGGATAGCATATATTTCTGCCTGAAACACTGTGGCATATTTTCCTAGACTTATGCTCTCCTCATAGCTTGGGTCTTTACAGTAGATCCCAGCTCCTGACAACTCCTCTATTCGTGATCCGTCCGTGTACCACACGTCTTCTCCCGTGATAGAAATGTTCGTCCTGTTTTCCTCCCAATCCTGTATCGAGGGGAAGTAAGAACTCCAAGAGTTCCTAAATTGCCATCTAGCAATGCAATAATCTTGAATCATTAATGCCATAGGACACCTGTCTATCAGAAGATCCCATGCCTTTTCATGGCCTCTGTGACTATTGTAGCCGCACCACAGGCCAATGCAGTGAAGCCGATATGAGGCCATCATGGCCTCGAATCGGATATATAGGTCTAGTGGGGGAAGTCCCACCAGTACCTCCAGAGCTAGGGTCGGTGCTGTTCTCATCGCTCCTAGTATTCCAAGACACACTGTCCTCTGAAGATGCTCTAGTTGCTTATTTGTAGTGGTCAGTAGTACTCTTGGCCACCAGACGACACAGGCATATGATAAAATTGGTCTGACCATGGCCGTGTAAATCCAGTGTATCACTTAAGGCTTAAGACCCCATGAGGGGCCTATAGCTCTTCTACACACCCAGAAAGCTGCCATTGGTTTGTTGAGTTTGCTTTCCAGGTGATTAGACCAGGTAAGTTTCTTATCTAAAATAACTCCAAGATACTTACCTGAATCAGACAGCTCTAGACTCTTTCCTCCCAGATACAGTGCCCTAGCGCCGTCTAACCTTCTCTTCTTTGTAAAGGGAATCACAACAGTTTTTCCTGGGTTAACTCCAAGGCTGTTTCTCGTGCACCATCTTTCGATGATACTCAGAGCTCTCTGTGCGAGTTCAAAGACAGTACTAATTACTTTTCCTACGATTAGTACTGCTACATCGTCAGCAAACGCCTGAATGTAGAATCCTTCTTCCGTCAGACAATGGATAAGATCGTCTGCGACTAGGCACCAAAGTAAGGGCGAGAGAACCCCCCCTTGGGGGCACCCTCTCCTGACGACTGCTTTAACGCTTGTGTTATTCCTTTGAGCCTCGACTATCCTAATAGTCAGCATCGAATTAATCCAGTCAGTCACCACTTGGTTAACGCCATGTATCCGAGCGGCTCGACAGACACTTTCGACTGGGACGCAATTGAATGCCCCTTCTATGTCTAAAAATAGACCCAGTGCCAGGGACTGGTAGGTAAGGGCTCCCTCTATTTTCCTGATAAGGTGATGAAGGGCTGCTTCACAAGATTTCCCTGCCTGATATGCATACTGTTGCCTGCTCAGTATGTTAGGTATGGAATCTCTGATAGTCACACTCTCCCAACTTTTCAATAGATAAATGTATTTTTAATCGTGCTAAAATCCTGATAAAGTTGTCATAATGTCGTGCTTAATTCTAAAAAAGCTTGAGATTGATTCAAAATTTCTTGAGCTTGAGCCAGTTGCTGGTGTCCACAAATTAAAAATATATTTATTATATGCACCCAATTAAGATGAGAGAATGTGGTAAGAGCTATAACTAGATAAACATAATAGGCCAATAGCTGGCTCCCATGTTAACAACTAGAACTGATTGACACCTTCTTGGTGTCTTCGAGTGAACTCCATTCATAGACTTTTCGGTACTTCTTTAGATTGTTACTCCCTATGTTATTTTAGAATATAAATGACTGACGGAAATAAAACTGCAATATTTTTTATTACAAGAAAACTGCACAAGGGTACTAACCACTGGCTCGCTACCAACATTTGGATGGCTCACCCTAATTTAGGCTACATATTCTCTTAGAAAGACCCTAATAATCTCTCTTATTTTGTCTGTCAGTCACACTCAACATTTTCAAACGATAAATGTATCTTTCATCATGCTAAAATCCTTATAAAGTTGTCATAATGTCATGTTTAATTCAAAAATAATTTGGATATCCTTCCTAAAATGCATATTATTTATTTCAGCAATCTTTATATTAATTAAAATTTTATTATAATTAAAAATAAAATGATCATACTTTCTAAAATTTAATAATACAATTAAAAACCACTTTAGATAATTAAGCACTTTAAATGCTCATCTGTAAAAAAAATTACAATTAAAAAATATTATAAATAAAAGACATCTTATTATAATTTAAATTGTGAAAACACTTGACATACTTTCTTACCCAAATGATATTGAGATTTATGTGGTTAGAGCCTTGCAAAAGCCTCATTTCGAAGAACATTGAGGCACTTAATATTTGACTTTTTTAATCATCACTTAAAGGTTCAAGAGTGCTTCCATAATGTATAGCCTTGGACATGATACCATTAGAAAATATTTAAATACCAACATTTATTTTTGGTATATTTCTACAAACTAAAGTGGGGACGAGTTCAAATTACCATTAATTTACTTTGAACTGTTCTCTAATAGCTGCAAGATATTTTGCTTAGAAGTCAGTGTTCCAGTGTGATTGCTAATATTAAATTGATTGATCTCTAAATTTAAAGAGTTAACATTAAATTTAAGAGTTAAAAGAAGTACACCCTTTAAGTATCTTAACTCAATATGGATTATTTATCTGAGGTCTTTAGGGTAATAAAGAAAAACACTTTAACTCCTCATTTTGCAATATTCCACCTTCTCTTGAGGTATTTTCAAGCCTTTAACCAATTCAATGCGAGTGGATCCATGCCATTCTAACGCACCTGGCGGGTGGATCCACAGTGGGTCCAAGCCCTCCCTTTCAGCCCTCTGTAGCTCTATTCTCCGTGCCTCGAGTAGAACCATCTTTCAAGGCTCCGTCAGGCCCGCTCACGTTTGTATCCACAGTGGATCCAAACATTTTTTTTTTTTTAATTAACTTTTAAAATTGTATATATTTTATTCAGTCAGGTAGGTAGGTTCATAAATTGGATTACGCATTCAATGGGTTAAAGAGTCCTGAGTCCGCTCTTAAATCAAAATATGTACTGACAAGTTTTCTCTGTGAAAAACTTAATATTTGTAGTTTTATAAAGTAATTGCAGATTTGCTATGTTGTAAATGTTGGAAGAAATTGAACAAAGTTATTGATTATCATTAGGTACATACAAGCTACTGACAGCTATAGAGTCGAGCAAAAATCCTTTTACTGCAAGTATATTCCATAATATACGTGGTGTGATCAAAAAGTATCCGACCTTAATTTTTATTGGTCAAACAAAGGAAGCTGTGGGGGCGTGGCTATTAATTAGTGTGCTACTGTGAGTGAGTGTCGTCGCACTTTTCTTTCTGACAAATTGACAGAAAAAGTCAAACAGCGTTACTGCATCAAATTTTGTTTTAAGCTTGGCGATTCTCAAATGGAAACAATCCACAAGATTTAACAAGTGTTTGGGGACGAAGTGATGGACACCACACAAATAAAGGAGTGGTACAACTGCTTCAAAGATGGCCGCTCAATTGTTAGCAATTTTGGCACAAACTTTGCTGAGACCCTCCTGAGGACCAAGTCATCAGTCAAAATGGGTTGAATGGACCCAAAACTAATGTTCACAAGTTCTCTGATCGTCATTCGGCGATTCTGCCTCACCAAGTTCCTTACTTGTTCAATAATGGCCTCATTTCGGGGTGCTGCCAGACGGTGCTTTACTCTCCACGGCATGGAGAGTAAAGCACACTCCATGGATAAGCGGCCATCTTTGAAGCAGTTGTACCACTCCTTTATTTGTGTGGTGTCCATCACTTCGTTCCCAAACACTTGTTAAATCTTGTGGATTGTTTCCATTTGAGAATCGCCAAGCTTAAAACAAAATTTGATGCAGTAACGCTGTTTGACTTTTTCTGTCATTTTGTCAGAAAGAAAAGTGCGACGACACAGTGCTCACTCACACTGGTACACTAATTAATAGCCTACAGTCGACTGACTCGTGTTGCAGACGTACAAAAAAATGAGCATTCACACTAGGCATGCCTGCAACCACACACCAAGCCCCGCCCCCACAGCTTCCTTTGTTTGACCAATAAAAATTAAGGTCGGATACTTTTTGATCACACCACATATAAGTATGGTTCTAGTAAGGTTTGGCCAAATCCTGGTCACAAATTTCACTTCACATCACCTTACATTAGAAATTTAAGAGTTTCTGAACAGATGTCTTACACCTGGGACAGTGTGGCTCTAGGTGGAGATTGTCAGAGCTAAGATATAGATAATATAAGTAAAATAAAAACAATCAGAGATGTTACAAAGATAAATCTCTCACCAATAAGATCACTTGAATGTAATTAGGTTTTCAGATCTATTCTCCGTGCAATATTTGCCACTTGCTTAACACAAATTAATATAATCTAGTCACCTCCTTTAATGTTATTTAATCATCTCAATAGTCCAGGAGATAGCGTGCAAAAAAGTGTCTGACTAACATCAAACTAGAATTTTGCATGTAAATTAGGTCTTTTAAGAATATGAGGTTGGCTAAGTTCGTCGGCAGGATATAGCTTGGCAATAGGCATTTGAAAAAAAAAAAGAAACTGGTGGAGAGAGGCCATGTCCCGCCCATTTTGGTGGACAGTGGGATTTTCATGATCCTAGTACAAAATTAGTTAGTAGACCAAAATTCAAGTTGATGTTAGTTGGTCACTTGCTAAGTGACCACTTTGATTTAGAGTAATATTTGAATAACAAACCTATCAAGTAACAAATTAACATCAACTTGATTTCTGGTGTACTAATTTTGTACTCAGGATCATGAAAATCATACTGTCCACTAAAATGGATAGGGACATGGCCGCTCTCCACTGGTTTGTTTTTTTCAAATGCCTATTATCAAGCTAGGATCCCGCAAACGAACTAAACCAACATACTCTTAAAAGCCACCACATATTCTTAAAAGGCACCAAAAGATTAACTTGTATAGCTTGATGTTAGTCAGACACATTTTTGCACGCTATCTCCTGGACTATAAGGGACGTACATTCATAAGGACCTTTCCTTTAACACACTAAATCCTTAAGCATATTATGCAATAGACAAGTACCTTCGAGGGTCCTCTATGGAAGAAAGCGGCGTAGCAGTGTCGCCTGTAGTCCATGTTATCTTAGGTTGGTGTGAAATATCACTAGATCTAGCCTGACAGTCCAACACTGTCGAACCTCCGACCACAGAGATCCTGTCTTCTGGTTCCTGCACAAACCAGATACCATTCTCCCCACCTACAACATTTTTAAAAATAAAATAAAAATATATGAAAATCTTGATAACACTATATAAGAGATATTTAGAGTTTTAGAGAAGATTTCACTAAAGAAAGGGAAATAGATAGATTAAGGCACAAGATAATATTTGAAGAGTGTAGGTGTTAAACAAACGGATACATACAGCTGCCTATTAGCGTTAATTTAACAGCTAGACGAATAAATTATAGTGGATAGAAACCCACGAATAAAGTAAAATCCCACCTACAACAATTTGTTTCTTTTTTACTTTCTTCCCATTTACTTAAGATGAACATAATATATATATATATATAAAAAAAAAAGTTAAATAATAATATAACTTACGCTCATCAGCACGAACGAGAAAATTTAATAACAATAAAAGAAGCGGAGCATTACGAACTGGACGGGCCGGACAATACATTTCCGAAACATTTAAATATATTACTTTTTCTTAATAATACGGAGTCTGAAAGTCCTCTCCATTATTCCACTGTGGAGATTATATAGTAATGAAGCGTTAACTGAAAATCTCATGAGACGAAGAGGGCAACATTAATAACTTATAAGATACGAACAAAACAAAGGAACTTAATTAAAAATTCTTGCCGAGATGCACACAAAACAAAACCCCCCGAACAGATGCAAGATGCACAGACATGACAGTTGTGACTCGGTTTTGCCAACACTACCCATTTGAAATGCATTTAAGGGTGAAAGGTGAAAGGGGAGAAAGGGCGATACCATACTTTGATAACAAAAATGTACTTTTATTTTATAAAAATAATTAATAAAGTAAAAATATATTTTATATCTTATAATAAAATAATTATTGATATTATAAAATAACTTTGTTAAAATAAAGTAGATAGAAAAAAAACTAAATTAAGACTTTTAGAACTAAATGAAGTACGAAATTTGAATTTTGAATGTTGTTTACAAATTACATATTCAAGTCGCAAGTCTTTTTATTTCGATTGATATGAATTATGTTAACAATATCTTAACTTTACTTTAATCTTTATACTCATAAATAGTGCAGTAAACTTTAATTTAAAGTTATTTTAAAATATTTTTTATGCTTATATATCTGTTATTGAAAAGCTGTTAACATTTGTTTTCGTTTAGCTACTGATTTTATATAAGATACCGCAATGTAACATTTTATGAGAGATTGGTTTCGTTTTTGTTTTAATTGCCTCGATTTTTTTTTTATTGCAAATACTTTTAAAAGTGTATTAGTGTTGTTTGTTTTTAAACGATTGTTAACTATTGATTAGATTCTTCTTGTAGCAACTGTTTCTATCCTGATAACTTGTCTTTGTGTTAGCAAATACTTCCGATTTGTTTAATATGTTAAAATTTAGTAAAATGATTGCTTGATGGGTTATCTTGTAGATTTTAAGCATCAATTTTCGTGCAATTTTCTTAATTTTCCAATATGTCTAACGCAAATATCAAGTTTAAATGCCAAAAGTGTAATGGTATTATGCCAGGAGATTCTCAAGAACAGGTTTGTGACAACTGTAATATGGATTTAATAGCGCAGAATCTCGCTGCTGAATTATTACAGCATGAAGTCTGTCAGGAGATAGGTGAAGAGATGGAAGATGAAATTGAAACAACTGTCGAGACATCTCAGGAGGAGATAGCAACCAGTGAAACTGTTGAGACTTTACAAGAAGAAATTGCTATTGGCGCAACAGTTGGGACTTCACAGGAGGAGACAGCAATCTGTGAAACTGCCGAGATTTTACAAGAAGAAATAGCAATCGATGGTCCTGTTGAAACTTTACAGGAAGAAATTGCTAGTAGCGAATCTGTTGAGACTTCACAGGAAGACATTTCAATTTGTGAAACTATTGAGACTTCACAAGAGGAAATTGCCGTTAGCGAAACTGTTGAGACTTCTCAGGAGGAGATAGCAATTAGTGAGACTGCTGAGACTTCTCAGGAGGAGATAGCAATTAGTGAGACTGTTGAGACTTCTCAGGAGGAGATAGCAATTAGCGAAACTGTTGAGACCACTCAGGAGGAGATAATTAGCGAAACTGTTGAGACTACTCAGGAGGAGATAGCAATTTGTGAGACTGTTGAGGAAGTTGAAGAAATTGAAGACATACAAGGGATTCATGAAATGCAGCTACCTTTTGTGGATCTTTCAAAGATGGATGATTCAAATGAAGTTATATTGGAATCTAGTTTAGCCTCTGAGGATATTTTCGATGTAGCCACAACTTCGTTAGAAATTGAAGTTGAAGGGAGTGTTGAACTTGAAACTGAACAACCTGAAGATATTAACCAGGAAGAAGAAATATCATATCAAGGAAGTGATATTATAATTGGACTTGAACCTGATAACATTATAGAAGTTGAGGAAGTGGTCGAATGCCTACCATCTACTTCATCTACAAGTCCTATTGAATCTGAGAGTAAGATGACTTACTTACGTAGTCTGTCCCAAAAATACGTATAAAAAATTCATACATTTTTAATTTTACATTTAATAATTTAAAACAATTTTTTCTTCCTCAAAGTACTCCCCCCCCCTTGATGAAATGCACTTGGCCCAACGCCGTTTCCATTATTGGAAACATCTTTCAAAGTCCTCTACTTTAAGGCTCTTTAGATGCCTCGTCGTCGCTGCTTTTATGCCATCCAAGCCCCCAAAATGGCACCCCCAAAGCAAAATTTTGCACTTTGGAAACAAAAAAAAAGTCACTTGGTGCCAATTCGGGTTAATATGGGGGGGGGGGGGGGGGGGCAGTGAAGATAATGGAGCTACACGCCAAAAACTCGTGCACAACCAATTGTGTTTTTTGTTTTCCATGCGTGACACTTAGAAATGGGTCGGATCAACTGTCTGTAGACCTAGCTCAGGCTTGCTTTGGTTGTTGGGGGGGAGGGGAGCTCACTGTCTAGTCTCCTCACTTCCTACATAAGTCTCTATAATTATTTTATACGTATTTATGGGACAGACCACCTATTATCTTTTATCTACAAATTCTTTGGTAAATTTGCTGCTCATAATTAACTATCTCACAGTATATTTTTATGTAAATGGTCTGAGTTAAATGTTCCATTTTACAAATATTACTGAGAAATTAATCAATATCTTACAACCCTTAACCCTTTGACTGCGGAGGTATCACCAGGTGATATCTAACATTTTCAACTGAGTGGCGGGAGGTATCACTTGGTGATACGGCATGGTTTGGAAAGGCGTGCGTTATTAGAGAGAGGGGGATAATGGAACTTCTTCAAACGGGTTCTTTAGTTGTGCGGCCGCCTCAGAGATAGACTCAATATAATTTCACTTGTTTTGTCATGTTCACTTGTCCTGCTATGCTGGTTTGCAGACCTCTTTTTCTGCAGACCCGCAACACTTCAGCCCCTGGATAGACCTTAAGGGAAAGGTCCCGCAGTCAAAGGGTTAAGCAATGAAGGGTTTGATGCAATATATTGTGCATCTACAATTTGTATTTTCATTTCCAACTTAACTTCCTGATAATTTAGTTTTTTTAACCATATTAAATCCCTTTCATTCTTAAGATATGAAATGAAGAATAAGATATGGAATGTATAATAAAAATCAAGATCTTTCCTTAGCATTAATCACCCTTGGAAGGGGAAAATATATATTTTACAGTAAACCTATTAAATGTAGAACAGCTAAAATAATTGGGTAATCTGCAGCAAATTTATTCTATTACTTATAAAAGATCTAACTTGATCGAAGTGCAAAATCCGAGGGAAGCCAATAATTGATGTTTTGATGCCATATTAGATAGTATAATTAGAAATACATGTATGTTATTCATCACATAGATTGTCCGTGTAGATTTTCTAAAGCATAACATAATTAAACATTAAAAACAATTAAAAAAAACATAATTGTGTAGAGTTTAACAATAATAAATAATAATAGAAAGGTAGGGCCAAAGTCAATTGGTTCAACATATGCTTTAATTTATGGGTGTAAAGGATTTTGTTGGCTATGTGGGGGAAAATAAACTGAAAGTCTTAAAGCAGAACACTTTAAAAAGAGGTACTGACTGCTGTTACTTTGAAAAATATAATTATTTTTCCAATAAGGAAGTTTATATTCTTAGGCATTTCTTTGAAAAGCATGGTAACTGAGGGCACTTAATTTTCATTGAAAGTTACGAATAATACTACATAGGAATAAAGAAAGATATCTATCCTCCTGAAGTAACTTTATTTGTTTAAAGCCAGTCTTCCTCCTGAAGTAACTTTATTTGTTTAAAGCCAGCCTTCAACTGCTATTGGTCTTCTTCCTGAAGTAACTTTATTCGTTTAAAGCCAGTCTTCAACTGCTATTGGCCTTCTTCCCTTAGAAAAAGTCTGCATAGGACTTGACAAAGTTGGATTAAAACTTCTTTTTTAACTTGTCTCTTTTACATAATTACTCTTACCTCACTAAAAATGACTACTTGTAGTTGAGGGTCAAATTTAAACAATAAGTTAATTTGGAGGTGAGGTGTCTCTTTGCATTATTAATAGAGTTATTTACTATTAACTAAATATACACTTGATTTGTTTTGGATATGTGTGTTAATGTATTTTTATGATTTGATATAGATCTAGTAGCTGTAGAGTATTCAGAGAGAAAGAGGAAATTTGACGAAACAACTGAAAATGGTGATGGCCCCAAAAGCAAAAATGGAGATTCAAGCGATGATGAACCAAGTGTAAAGAAACCCGACATCAAACCAGAACCAATGAGAACTCGAGCCAAAGTTGTTCAGGAAGAGGCAGCTGCAATGAAGCAGCACGATCATAGTATGGATGATGATCGGTTTGGAGAAAATGAAGAGGGAGATGAGGAAGATGATGGTAAAGGACCCATGAGAAGGCTGACTCGTAAAGCACTGTCTGAAATAGAGAAATATAAACATCCCTCATATGAAACTACTCAATCTAAGAGTAGACGCACTAAAACATTCAAAGCCAAAACGGTTTGTTATATTAAAGTATTTGACTATCAGAAATTACTTGTTTACACTATTATTAAATAAAGGTCCCATTGCTACCATTTGCGCTTTGTAACAGGAGGTACTGGTTCAATTCTTGACTCCGATGTGGGCTCCATTCTAGGTGTTAATCCAGCATCACGATGTAAATGGGTATACTATACATCTGATATATGCCCATGTACGATATAAATGGGTATACATCTGATGCCCATCCAACCCATGCCATCCATTAAGACCCGGCCCATGACTTGGCTTTGTTTGACTTGAAGTGTGTTATACCTCGAGTCATGGGAACATAATAGGCTTGAATATGGCTTGACCTTTCCCCTTCAAGGATTCGACAGACCACAAGCCTACCCACGAGCATGAGCCTTGAGACACAAGAGGCTTGTCATGTGTCAGGCCATGGGAACTCAGTTTTATATGTATAGTTGTATAAGCCCTTTGGCAAGCCTCTCCACAGGTTGTAATGTGGATTAAAAGAAAGGGAGAAAAAAGAAAATAAAGAATCCATTGCTAAACTATGTTCCTTACATCATGATGTCATATCCTAATATAAACATGTGTTCAATGAGTTAATTGCTATAATCCAAGGACTATAGCTTTCTTAAAATAGTTTATTTATTTAATCACTAATAATTTATGCTTCTGAGCTTAATGGTTCTGAAGAACGAAAATATTTCATGTCTCCAATTTCAAAAATATCAAGACAGGAATCTGTTTCATATGTCAGGGAACAATTTTGGTTTCATGTCTGTTGCTCAATTTTTGCATACCTACATTATCTTAAAAACACACGTCCGATTTTAATTAAATTTGTATGGTAGGTATAGGTCATAATTGTTGGTCCCATATAAGTTTCAGCCTTCTGAGCTCATTTGTTCCTCTTACACATGGGCACAAACATACATTTATTTACACTTATAGCTTCAAAAGTACTTATCTGATTTGTATGAAACTTTTATAGTTTATCAAAAGTAACCCACAGATTAATTTGAACCGTCTGCGCTCTTTAACTTTTGCTAAATTGATACTTTAATTTCATGCCAAAATAAATTTAAAAAATTGACAGATTAAAAAACGGGGGAAACAATCAAATTAGATAATAATGGCTCGTAAAAGCATAAAATCAATAAATGACGTGATATGATAAGAGGAAACTATGTGCCACACCAATTGGCAGTCTATTTTAAATAAATGTTCAATATAGTTCTTAACATTTCGTCAAATTAAACATTTATTTACCATAATCATTACCTACTCCATGAAATTGCTAGTTTAAAGGTAAAGCAATTAGGTACTCTTTTAAAAAAAATATAAATTCTTTTAAAAAAAATTTAAATGCTTTTAAAAAGAATAAACTAAAAGGTTCTATTAAAAATCTATGTGTGAAGAAATAAATTATATCACTTCTCGGTTCTCGGAAGGCAGAAACCTAAATTTGATTATTATTTTAAAATAATTTTATGTGTAATTATTTATAATAATTCCATTCTATCTTACAATTGCAGGTTTACAAGGCGCCAACATCACAAGCTTGTATATACTCAAGTGATTATGTTTTCTATAAGGTATGTATAGTTTTTATGTGTCTCATGACTGTAATACTCCTTAAAATTGTAATAGAAGAATACCTTTTTTGATAACAAAGGAAGAATGAAAAAGATTTACTCAATGCTAGGGAGATATATTCTGAATTAGTTTGTAATTTTAGTACTATTCTATACAATTGAGGAATACGACAATGTTACTTCTGCTAAATGAGCTTGTGAGGAACAGTTATTACTGTAGACATGCCCTCTAAGCCCCAGTATTTTTAATAAGATATAACTGGGCTTGCTTTGGATAACTAATAAATAATGAAATCTTATAATCTGGAATGTAGGACACTTCCGGAACCTGTAACTCCTGGAACCACAACATTGTGTCAAATACAGCCCAAGTGGAGAATTTAAGCTATATTGCTCCTTGCTATTTACACCTTGTTACATTTCTATTATTCTTTAAATGAAAAAATATAATATTTGCTGTGAAATACAAGAATATACATACGTATGATTATGAACGCATTCATATACTAAAACCCCTTTTTGCTTTGTTTAGAGAGAGAGTAATAAAAATATTTGAGGAAAGTGATCACTCTCACTAAACCTATAACTATGATCGTTACATGAGGAGCTTAGTATCAAAGATGGACAAGAGCACATTTCAAAATTTTACAGGAGAGCCGAAAAACTGTAGCTCAAATTCTACAGGTGCTAGAGCAATGATTTTTTTTCTGTAGATTCTTAATAGACTCAAAACTAGTTAGAAGTACTGAAAACGAGAATTTCTTTGATATTTTAGCTGCTAAATGGAGTTAAAAAGTGGAGTTGTCCGCTTTTGAAACAAAAACATGGTTTTGTCCGTTTTTGAAGCAAAATTACGTTGAAAATAATGGTTAGAATAATAATATTGGAGAAATAATTTTTTTTCACGTTTTTTAGAGTTCTTAGGGGGTAGTGCCCCCAAATTTAGAGCTAAAATTGATTTCTCGATTTCCCCTCGGGGTATCATTTTTCTAAACATGTATGACAAAATGTGAGGAGTAGGTATTCAGATGCTAAAGCCCGCAGTGCATCATAGGAACGAGTTAGTAAAATGCAACCTTCTGATCTGATTGGCTGTTTCGGTTATGTCCACTTTTGAAGCAAAACGTGTGTTGACTTGTCTGTATTTGAAACAAAACTACAAATATTATTGCATTTTTACCCCTTTTCTGGTCGTTTTTGATGCAAATAGATAGCAGAATATGATCCACCAGCCAAAAATCTATAAGAAACAATCGATAACTGAAATTCGGAAAAAAATGTCGAATGTCCGTCTTTAATACTAGGCTCCTCACATATATTTTTAGACGGACCTGATTTCTAGATAAATGTTTCTTTAATGTATACAGAAAGAAAGAGTTACTAGAGAACAAAAGAACGAATAACACCTTAAGATTGCTGTTTAAATAATTCTATATGTTTGAAGAAAGAATATTATTCTCTTATTATTATTTTGGAGAAGTACTAATTAAACTACCGATAAGATATACTATAGTTTACCACTGACTATAAAATGTAGAGTCAAGTTTATTTCTTTTGTGAAAAGCTGAAATTTCGTCCCTCTCTTCCTTATTTTTGTATTTGAAAAAAATAATTATGAGTTAATCCTAATGCTGTTCCTTACTTTCTTTTTTAGGGAAGGTATTACCAAGTTGGTGACATTGTACTACTACGTGATCATAAAAGACCTGGTGATTTCTTTGCACAGGTTACCAGTTTCCTTACTGATCAGTATTGTCACAAGTGTGCTACGATCCAGTGGTTGTTCCCTACAAAGCAGAGTCCTAAAACCGGTTTCGATCCCAGAACTTATTTCCTCGGTAGGTATATTAGAACGTAAGATTAGATACTTTTCTTATTTAAAATGATTAATTTTATAAAAAGTGTTTAACCACTTTTTTCGACAATGTAAATTTGACAGCTTATATCTTATGTAAAAATGATACCAGCAAATCTTATTTTTGTAATCAATGAGTAAATATAAGCTTCCTTATACTGCTAAAGGGCCTATTCTACTATTTACCTAATAGATATGACAGGATTAGTGTGTCACTCCATTAGCTGCATAAACCTTATAATTTGCATTCGCAACCAGAGAGAGTTAGTCAGACTTCACATAAGCAGCTGCCACCAGCAGGGGGTCCAAAAATCGAACCCAGATCCACGGTCACCTTCCAAATGGTGACTATGCCCGATGCAGCTTAACTTTATTGATATGCCAGGCGTACTCCAATCCGAGCTACTGAGGACCCCAACTCTACACCTATGTACTTGAACCTATATACTTGCATGTGTGTGGCAGGCCCCTTAGCCCAGTTCTAAACGCAAGAGGGTTTTTTTTTATTTTAATTTTTTTTTTTTTTTGCTCATCAATTTTATTTGGCGAGGGGCCCCCGAAAAACAATAAGTTCTTGTGGGGGAGCGTTTTTAAAAAGGATAAAGAATGGTATGTATAACTCTAACTTTTGGTAAGTCTGAAACCTGGTGGTAGCTTTAATAATAATTATTAAATATTTGTAAAATTATATGGTGGAGCTATCAAGTAGAGAATTAAAGAACTAAAAAGTAAAATAATATTTTTTTCACTTTCTACAGTGACTGCTGTCTAAGAATAGTCTTTTAATTGATGTAGAGTGTAGAAACCTTACAAGCTAACTTTTGTTGGTATGTGACTACAGTTTACAGGTTATGAGTTGTGACTTTTGACAGCATGAGAAAATTCGAAAAATTAGGGTGGGGAGAGCCAATGAGAGGTCGGTATTTTGAATTCTAGAAGGTCGGGCTAACTAGGCAATCAAAAATGTCACTGGCCCCACCCCTCCCACAGGCCTAGTGGCTTTATTTTTTTCCTCATTTAGGTTGGCCAATCTAAGTGTCAAAAGTTAGAACTTGTAACTCGCTTACTGTAGCTAGGCCAGCCACCTGCTAATTCTTATCATTTAAAAATTATCATAGAAAGTAATAGTTTAAAACTTGAAAAAAAAAAATTTAACAAAAGCCTACAATGCTAGTATAAGACAAAAAATATTTATAATGCAATAATGGAATTAATTAATGGCTGAAAAAGAACATGAAAGTTGAATGACACTTCAAGCTTGTTTTTCTAGGCACACAGTATGCGACATGATTGTATCGGTCAATATTTCCGTGGGTGGTAAACTTAGTAAATGTGGTGGTAAAAGCAGGTTGGACTACTTGAACAGTTTACACACTAGGGCCAATTAGTCTACGTGATAAACTTAACCCACGAGATTATTAATATGACCCTCTTGTTGCAGGTTACATAGACGAGATTCCGAGACCCCTGTCATCTCTACAACCTGTAATGCACCTTCCATCAGACTATTACAGTTTTAATAAGACACCTTACCCACCTCCGACACCAGATCCTCTTAAGAAACATTTCCTTTGGAAAAGAACTGAACCTGTTTCTCTTGAAGAAATGCTACAGGGCTGTTAATGAAGGTTTCACAATAGTATAATAAATTAATATGACCTTGTTTCATATTCTAGCTAAATTAATGTTAAATATTGTAACCTGAGTTCATTTGATTGTACTCTTATATTGTTCTATGGTTTGAAATTACCATATTAGTATCGAAAATGTTATGTTGTGTCAATTTCACTATCCGTTAACATTTGAAATTGACAAACATACTAATGGTACAGCAAATTACAATAAAGATATGTAAAACTCATTAAGTAAATTAATCAGTTAATAGTCAAACCACAATCAACATCATTTTTTTTTACTTTAATTACTAATAATCTCCAAGTAATTTACATCACACATGTCAAAATGTAAACAGAGAAAATACAAAACATATCAACCAATATTTTAATCCTAAATGACCTCTAGAATTTGAATTGTTAGGAAAAATATTATAAATAATAAATTGATCTGTTACTACTGTTTTTTTTTTTTGTTTTTTTTGCAACAAAAGCTTGCTACATAATAAAACAAAGGTGCTTAAAGAAGAAATATCTTATCCTTTTTAAAACAACAATGATATGTAAGGTCAGTTTAAATCTAATGCTAAGGGTGCTTTCAGAATCGCTAACATGGTCGATTTTGAAGTAACCAGTGTGCCTGGAAAGACCAACCTAAACTACCAACTGCATTCGTTTCCTTCGGTTGATTTAGCGGTCGACTGGAGAGGTTAGTAGTAGTAGTAGTAGTCTAGTACTTCCTACCAGAACGGGTAGGACGAACCACTCGTACGAACCTTGCAATTAGGCCCTCACCATCATTTAGGCCCTTTTTACGCCCCGCGGTAGAGAGTTCCAGCCACTTCACACATCATACATATGTACATTTGTACCGCCGAAGCGAGTATGATGTGATCAATAGTGAGCCATATAAATCAGAGTGTCACGGCGAGGAATCAAACCCTGTCTCGTTCCACTCGAGATTCAGTGATGGCCGAGCAGACGTGGTTTAACCCGCAAGGCCACGCTGGCTCTCTACTGGAGAGGTTACAACCAAATCCAGAATACGGTTGATTAACCATTTTGTCTCTTCTTGTGTTGGTTTTTTTGCTATTCTTTAAAATTATTTTTTAGTATGGTAGTTTTTGTGAAACATGGACTTATATCGGCATTCTTTTACTTTGTTACCCAGAATTTTTTATTTTGAAATTGAGATGAATTTGGTAACTTATAATCTTAATATATCATAACTAAAAGATGTCAACTGCGATATTTCTTTGTCCCAAAGTAAATTTGACTAAATATCCCTTTGTCCTAATAGTTATTTACTATGTTACAAATCCTAATTTTCAATATTATATGGATACCAATATAAAAGGGTAAGCTAAAAGTGCTTAGCAGTTTCCAAAAAAAAGGTAACCCCTTTATCGATGTGAACAGGAAGGTTTCACAAGGAAAATGTGGCTGAAAATCACATTAATATGTGTAATCAAAGTTTTCAGTTGAAGGAAAAAGGAAAGGGATAATGGCTATTTAAAGATTTATCCTATAGGGGAGCCGCTACTATGTATTTTCCACTTGAGAAAATCACTTCTATTTCATACCAAACCTCAACCAATTTATAGTTATAACCTCTCCTCTTTGTTTATATCCTTTTCGGTTGACCGTTGCCTTCAACTGGTCCCGTTCGGAAACCAGATTTCTTTAAGCCGCCATAACAGTAACCACTGTTAATAATAACTGTTAATAACCACTGTTAATAACCCTGGCAGTTGATCGGGACTAAAACCCAAAAGAAAAGAAAAAAAAAAAAAAAAAAAAAAAAAAAAAAAAAAAAAAAAAAAAAACAGTAACCACGACTAACCACCCGTTGACTTATGGGTTGACTGATAAGTGATTCTTAATGCACCCTAAATGAATGTGAATGTCTACTAAAGACATATTTGTACCTAAAAATAACTATTTTCTTTTTTTCTTTAATTATTTTTAGGCAATGCTTAAGTAAAGTGTATATACAATTTGATTAATGAATGTTATATTTTAATAAAAGCTGAAAGTTAAAGCATAAATATGAGTTTATTTTATTATTTCATTGTGTCATTTGTTTTTTTGTCTTTACTAGAAGCTAGCATTTAAGTTATTTGTTTGATGTTTTTACCTCAGTATTTTTTTTCTCTAGCAAGCAACTTGGATTTGATGGATTAACAAGGATATCAAAGAAACCTAAAAATTAAGTGGAACCCACCTAAATAAGAGAACATTTTAAAGACTTAAAACCAGGATTTTAATTAAAAATATATTATATTCAAACTGGTGTGAAAAAAATTAAAATGGACATTTAAATAAAATCGAATTATTAATTATTACTTTGACTGTGGGTATCCTACACCCTGTATTTGTACCTGATGAATTTAGAGGCTGCAACTACCCGAGTACAAATTCAATACAGACTCGAAATTTAATCTAATTAGTTTAACTCCCCACATTTTATCTGATTAATTTAACACTTTTGAGTTGGTATCCTGCACCCTAAAAAGTATATACTTGATTCCAAGGTTATTAGATACTACAAGACAAGACTCACTACTGAGTATATTCACCTCTGTCATTCTTCATTTTGTTGATAGATAAGACTTGATTAGGAAACGGACAATTCTCTGATAAAGTAACTTAATAACAAATCTAGCTTTCACCATATTCAGTGCTTAATAAAGAAACAATGATTTAAAAACGATAAAATAAAAGTAAAAACATTCATTCAGAAAACAGATAATAGTACACCAAGTGCATTATATTTCAATTATGGGTGAGACAAGTAGAAAAGTGAAGAATAAAGAGCTTGTGTAAAGCTGAACATTTTTAATTAAAGAATAACTTTAAAGTGAAATAACTTTTCAGTGTGATTAGGTATAAAAACATGTTTAATCTTGTCTTTTAGGTTCAATCTACCTGTCTGGTAAACTAGAAGTATATACCCTAAATAGGGCTGTGGAGAGTAAACACGTGTAATTACTACTCCTTGGCCTGCCTTCTTTTTCCTTGCTTAGCACATTATACCTAGAAATAAATTCCTCTTTCATGAATTTATCTCTATACTTGTTTAACCTATAGTTTAGTAAATCTCTTACTTACTCGGGTTTTGACAATAGTTTTGTTATAATATAGAAAAAGACTGCATTTTATTTATTTTTTTTTTTTTCGTAAAAGTGTTTAATTAATCGATGGTCAAAGTTGAAATTGGCTCAGTACTATGTAAATGATGAGTTCTATAATGTGGTAATCCTACAAAAAAAAAAAAAAAAATGTTTTCCATAGACTGCCCTAATATTATTTATATTAACAAATAAAATAAAAGAAAAACAAAATAAGTTTTTAAAAATTTATTCAAATATTGTAATTATATTAAGTATATAAACATCATAAATTCTTGTGAAAGTCTAAACTCTTTGAGACTGGAAGCATTTTAGATTCTTTCCTTAGCTCTTCCAGCTCATCTAGAAAATGTTGATATGTTCGGTACTTCTGCAAACAATTATTTTAAAAATGAATATGTTAAACAGTCTTTACTATAATCTTGTTTGAAAGTTTTCTAATTTAAAAAAAAATATTCTAATAAGCTTTCTCAGAGCGACTAAGTTCCATTCCTAGGTCGTTCAGTGAATCGGATAATAGCCACGGAGCTTAACACTAGGCATTGCATGGCTATCATTGAAGCAAGCTTATTGCAATATAATACTGAATATTAAGGAATCTATTAATCATAGTTGAAGATAAGTGGAAGAGGGTAGTTTGGGGTAGAGTGGGAGTACTTGGTACAAAGCTCACCTTCCTAGATAAACCTATATAACTACACAACTTTAAGAATCTTAACCACCCGCAGTAGCTTTTAAACCATTTTTATAAATTTATCACTTCACTACACAAAAACTTCTGCTTGCATCAGGTTGAAATTTCATATGCCTGGTTTAATTGTACTTTAGACGATGTATATGACGTTTTATTAAAATTGTTATGTTAGATTGTAAGATATCGGTAAAAACGTTTTTTTCTGTATTTCAAAAGTTTAGGTCCGCTTTAATAGTTTTAACGATCTTTATAAATGCATTGCGGTGTCGCTGTTGGTTTTACTAAAAAATGTTTGTCCCATCGAATAGGCGATTATAAAATCTTTTCCCGTCCTGAAATTCTAATTTTACATCACGCTATCCATCAAACTTAGCCTGAGCATTAGTGAAAGGAACACTAATACCAAATTTCAACCAAATCGTTCAACTTTTACTCAAATTATCGTCGGACACGTAAACATTACACACAGACAGACAGACAAGATGCATATTTTGTTGAATATAAGAAGCTCGCTTTAATAATTATATTATGAATAACAAATCTAAGAGAAAACCAATTAATAAAAAAACAATGTTTATCAAAAGTTACTAAATTTAAAATTTTAACTTGAAAAATGTACTTTCAGTGCTCAGATAGGGCCGTAGATAATTTATAATATAGGTCTTAGAATCTATTAATCTATATTTTAAAATTGATAAACAAAGTTTATTTTTCCTGATTTTTATGGAATTTGGCTCAGACCTTTTTAATCCGACATTCTCGAACGAGTTCGTTAACCAGGATTCGGACAAAAACGGAATCAGATATATATTTGTTCTCAAGGCTAACCACAGGGGACTGGAGCTAAGAAAATCTCCAAAATCAAACTACACATTCCACTTCGAAATTTTTAAGTTGGATGGCCTGGGGGCAAAAATTGTGGTTGCCACTAGTGCATGAGTGGATGAATAAAAAATTATCTTTTTACATTTTACATGGTGCAGATCCCCCAAGTATCATTAAGTTATCTCAAAACGTTTACATTTTACAATTTAAAAAACAGGGTTATTTTTGTATCTTCGCCCCTTTGTAGGGGGAAAAATAATGGAGAGATAAAAAAAAAATTAAAATTCCAATCTGCTATCAAAAATATACACTCAATTTGAAATTTTGAAGTTGGATGGCCTGGGGGCAAACAGAGTAGTTTGCCCCTAGTGCGCGATAGGTGGAAGCAAACTTTCCTTTGCATGGTACAGATCCCCCAAGTTTCATTAATTTATCTCAAACCCTTCAAAATTTAAGAGGCAGAGGGGGGGGGGGGGGGGGGGCAAACAAACTATAAATTACGATGTATGGTTATCTATGAATCAACCGACTTATATACCCAATCAATGTACTTGCATATATGTAAATGTCTGTTAGGATTGAGAGAAATACATGCTGAATGCTGAGTCTGTGTGATTGAATCAGGGATAGAAAGAGAGATTAGATAGGGTGGGGATGTGTTGTTTGAGCGTGAAGTGAAAGGTGAGACGTGAGAGCTCAAAAGCTATAATTGATGTGTTTAATTTGCAGGGACTCACAAAACGCCTGAAACCTAGGTCCAAACACCGATGTATAACTGGTGTAGTCTAATGACAGAGAGAATGATATATGCGTCACTGAATAAATGAGTTAAGGGGCTAATCTAAATGTGTTGATCTGGGACGTAAAATAAAACAGCAAAAACAAAAATATTGTCTGTATATAACTCGTACTAAACTTTCTCATATACAAGAACATATGTACATCATTCATCGTTTTAATTTGTAAATTGATTCGGGTTTTCGTGGTTACATTTAATTTTATTATTATTAAACATTTTATCAAAATTTACCATAAAAATAACAAATTTTGAGCCAAAATTTATTTCTCTATTTCACCTTGGGGTATTATTTTTCTGAACATTTATGCCAACTTTAATCAAAATCGGCCCTGAAATTAAGGTTTGTTGCGTCTGCTCAGACTACAGTTCAGACGGACATTTTGTTGTGGATTAAAGACCTTAAAACGTGTAAATCAATTAAAATCGATTTTTTTCTCCATAACAATACTTTCTCTGTGTATATACTATAGTTGAGTCTCACTATTTGTAATCCGGAATTGATGGGACCGGTCACCGTCCGGATCACCGAAAGTCCGGATTAAACGGAATCTGTTTTTAAATGTCTCTATAACTAATTTTAGCTGGACAAAACTATTAAAGTCGATAATTTTATCATAGAAATTACTGCTTAGTCTCAACGTAAGTCCACTTTTTTAAACCTACAAATTGATTTAGGATTAAGAACTTACCATCTTATTGATATAAATTCAAAGTTATTGATTGCAGATTATTAGAAAATTATTGATTTCCGGACTAGCGAGACTGCTGTATTAAAATTAGATTACTCACCTTGTCTTTTCCAATCCAATGCCTCATTTCTGGAGCTGAAAGGCCTAGGGCTTTACATGATTTGGAAACTTCATTTAAATCTCCTTCATGACAGTGAACTTTAACTGCAAAACTGTCAAACAAAAATACAATTCAAATTAATTTAATCATTTCCACGGCTACTTAATTTGCTTATTGTTTGAATTTTAGGCAGAATTCACACTGATACGATGGTAGGCTAATAGACGATGCGGTTAGCAATATGGCACTTGATGCGATACAATAGTGAAGACATGCATTACTTGGAAATCCAGAAGTTGTATAAGTGGCAAAGAAAGTGCCCTCTCGTAAAACGTTTTTTTGTTTTGTTTTTTACATTTTTTTTTGGCGAGGGACCCCCCGCGAGATCTCTTTGGGGGCCCCCAATACCCTAGCTATGCCACTGCGCGCCGCCACTGGGTTACGGCCATGACTTCAGAATCAGTATTGTTTATCACTCGAGGTAACATGGGTTGCTGATCTTCAACGACCAGTACTGTTATAAAGAAAATAAAAAAAAGTGGGAACGCATGACATATTTTCTACACTTGCATTCATAAAACTTGTTGAAAATAACGTATGTTTATGGTTTATTTCATGTTAAAAACTCCAGGGCGTATTTTACAACTTGGGAATAGGAAAAATAGCGGCGGAATTCAAAGATAGGTTCTTAGCTGGTGAAAGAGTGACCCTAAAGTTCGTGCTCTGATTGATTCTGCAAATATGCTGAATCAATTTTCTCCAAAACGGAAAACTTATTACAGTGTAATGTAAATCGAAGATACTGGCACGCCACAATAACGTTCTTTCATTCATGAAAAGCCAAACACCAATTAATAATAAATTAATTTTTGGGGTGTTTATTATTACCGTTTAGTTTAAACGTGTAAAAAACAAATAAACTGAATATAGTCTCGTGGCTAATCAGATTTTGTTGTGCAAAATAACCTATGAAATGACCCTTAATATTTATGTAATTGTAATATGTACCTATATACCTTAATTAATCGTTGGAATATAATATAATATTATGGAATATAATATAATATATTGACTTGAGGAACCGGAATTAAAGATAATGAATTCCATGGAAAGTAAAATTTTTGAGAATTAAGATATAAATAATTTCATTTTGGAATAATTTCAAGCTAAAAGGAGCAATTCCAGTTTACAGTATAAATATAATAAATATATAAAATACTTTTATGAAATATAATTATTATTCATGATAAGAAAACGGCCAAAAAAAAAGGAGGAGTTAAATATAAAATTCGGTATAAATTTAATAACATTAGTTTTTCCATTGCAGACTATATATATTTAACTATAATAGCAGACTATTTATATTTAACTATACATTTAAAACTTTAATTCACTCAAACAAGGTAAACCTTCCTTTTTTTTAACCCAAGAAAACTCTATTTTTAGTTTTTTTCGTGTAAATTTGCATTTCTTAAATTAGATTGCAGGAAGGAATATGTCTTTAAAGTTGGTAGAGCAAATAATTTCCTGTTATTAGATATTATTACCCACATTTCAAGCACGAATTTCAAAATTGAAAGGTCAAAAAACTGAAATTACCTTTTTCTTAAAAATAGAAATATTAAGAATTTTTTTTATATTGGACTTTCTTCTTTAAAATGACTATTGGATAAAATCATTGCGAGTAGTTTAAAGTCTTAAGTCTTAAGTGCTCCAATTTAAAGCTTAAATTAGAATTATTATTTAGGAATTCTGCTGATAGAAATTCATAATTATTTTACAACTATTATGAACAAAATATGAAATACTTTTCTTCTTTTTATAACCTAGTTATCAATATTCATAAACATTGGCAATAAATAAACAACAGTATACAGTATACAGATAAGAATAAAAGTGTTTGGTCAAAAAATATACTACATATATATTATATCGTTATAAAAAAAGGAAACTTATAGCTTTCCTGGAGAATTAATTCTTTCATTACTTTCCTCCTTTATACAATCTGGTAAATGGAGTAATTAAAAAAAAAAAATTAACATGTATTGTATATTCAATTTTTCTATATTAACCATTATAGAAACAAATGGCATATGTTTTTTTCCTTTTACACAAACGATACAGAAATTGGACATTCTAAGTTTATTTATTATTTACTTCCTTTTTAATTAAGAAAATTTTAATTACATTTTCTGCTATTCCTAAATAAATGATCCCTTTGCCAGCGTTTTAAGGGAACGTTTATGGCTGTGGCCCAAGTACACTTTCAGTGGAAATCTATTACATGTTTTTTGCCGGCCATAATTATCGTTATGTCAGTAAAATCTACCGGTATTTTACATTTGGTTAGGGTTTTTTCGTAACGGTAATCTTTACCGATAATCTATCACTATAAACCTGTAATTTTTACCGCTATACCAGTAATCTAGTGGTACTTTTATACTAAACCAGCAGTGCACTTTGTTTTGTAAAGATATTATATTCAGAGATAAATATCATTCATATTAGTGGCTACTTATCAAATTCAATATTCACATGTTTTCTAATAAGCTTGTGTCTTATACTAAAGGCATAAGCAATAACAAAATGATAACGTAGCAAAAACTAAGGTGACGGTAAAAAAAAGCGATGTTCCGGAACTCGGAGTAAAAATGATGTTCCGGGCAGAGGGTTTATACGTAAGAAGGCTTAACATTACTCAATATCTAAGAGTAATAGTATTGTCACACTGTTACACTACCTGATTACTAAGCATTCTAAACATACGCGCTAATTATCTTCATAAGTCAAAGAAGGGAAAATCGCGGAAGTAAATTGGAAAGTTTTGATATTTGGCATAGTTGTAGTATATTGATGCTTGAAAATAACCTGCAAGTTCTGAGGCAATGGCCAATAGCCACCGTCTTGGGAAAAGGCACTATTTTTCAGTTCTTCGCCAATACTTCTAAAAATATCAGGTTTACCGAAACTGGGATCAATTTTCCAAGATGGTGGCCACACCATTTATTAACTAACCACTGCAATAAGTATCAAAACTTTTGATTTATTTTCCCTTTATGCCCAAATCAGAGTATATGTCTTATATATCGGACTCAAGTCAACAATATATACGATAATATTCACAAACTAAAAAAGAGTGAAAAACAGTTAATTACGCGATTCCATCGTCGATGAGCTTGTTGACTTCTTTAATCTGTGTTATCTCAAGTATTTCTGGTGAGTCTGGACTTCTCCTGATGTCTACTAGTTGAGATGGTGTCATCAGGCCGAATCGAACACATCTCATTATGGATGCTGCCAGTGCTGATCTAGTCTCCCACTCACCTAGCAGCCATTTCACTCCGGACATGAACACCTCCACCTCACTAATCAAATTATCAACATTCAGTTTGATAATCAGTTATCATGATTGATTTTAAGGACTATCTTATTACAAATATAGCATGTAGAACTTCTAATTTAAGAAAACTAATCACTACCTCTGTTCATCGGAATGAATACAACTACAGTACTAAGTAAGTTTGTAGGTATGTGATAACGAAATCTACAATTGAAAGGGAACAATCTTTTTGTGCTTCTCCACTATATTGAAGTACAATGTACTTCATTATTCAAAGAGCTTTTTCGTTTGACACTTATCACACTGGTTTCTTTATTTTTATCGTTAAACAAGGCACGTGTTAAATTAAATGGAGGGCGAAGAAAAATTATAAATCAATGGTGAAGACGACGAGGAGAAAAGTACTAGTGTGTTTTGAAAGGCAGAAAAATCACTGATATTTATTCCTAAATATTACTTCTACAGCCTATATAACTATTCGATTTGCAAAAAACAAAAACAGGGTCCAGCGGCACTAGGTGAGACGACCCATGTGGGCAGCACAGGTGAGAGTTTAAACGTATTGGTGGTCAGAAGTGGTTAGAAAAAGAGTAAGACTAAACCTGCAACTCAAAATCAATAAGATTAATAATCGAAGCCTTGGGCCAGATGCCCCCAAATATCTACTACTGGTATACTATTTTAAAAATTCTATTGAAGATACATACCAGTGAACGCAGATGAAGTTCGAGGAAAGAAGTTGAGTGACAACAGCAATTGGTAGATGCATGTATTCATCGGTGGATACCAGCGGTAAGAAAAATCGCTGAACTCTTGGCAGCATTAAATCCATCACTTCTTTATGGTTAAAATGAAACGCATCCATATAGAGGAAGAAAGCGTTCCCTTCGCTGTACAGATCCTCATCATCTATTGTCGACTTACAGATCTTTTCCAGATCTAAACAAGTACAGTATTTTTCATTAGAAATTACATGTTTACAAAGCGAGGAAGAATCTATTGAAACAAATTAGATGAATCTCATTTTAAACAGAAAATATAGTACATAATATCAACTTCCGTTTAAAGATTTGATGAATCTTAGATAATAATTAATAGATAAAAAGTAATTAATTAGATAATTAATTACTTTTACAAATGCTAATTTCTTTCGCTATAATATAGTGAATTATATATCCTACATCAAAGCCTAAATTGAGTATGCTGTTCAGAATGTCCGTCTCTCCATTTACCTGAACCCTGAACCCTTACAACTTTCTTGTTAAGTAGAGGTAGTGGAAAAAAGTAACTAGAGTAGTTGTTAAATATAAAACTTCTAGACAAGGAGCACTACTTATATTGATTAACTTCTTTTTCAAAGAATTAAGTTACACTGTAATTATGAAAAGTGAAATTAAGAACTCAACTTCAGGCAAAGTTTGTGGTTTCTAGGTACCAATATTTTGTTGAATGTCACGCCGCAACCTAAGCTCCATAATATAGAAGCATAGTTCTAGCAATAAAGTAAGGAATATTGGTAGATTAATACTAAAAGAAGAAAATTGAACAGTTCATTGTTAAAAAACTGAAAAAAATCTTATATTAAATACCGATTGTTTAATTTATGGAGTAGTTTGCAAGTCATGAACTAAAGTTGTCTACAACGTTATATATAACTATATACTGACTTAAACCATAGACAAATTTGCTGGTCTTTTGGGAAACAAAAAAGTCATCTATTCACAAGATAATATAAACTTTAATAAGAATTTATCCTGTAAAGTTTTCGGTAAATCTGTACTATTTGGCCCACCAATTTCTAATTGTCCGATTTTTTTTTTAAACTGTTCCTTTCTACATTATAAAACGACTCCGGTTGTACCATCTCGGTAAATTCAATAGTTTTTTTTTTAAATATACGTAAAGTGTCACTTCCTGAGAAAAATAGGGGAAGGTTATGGTTAGTTTAGGTTAAGATTTGTTCTTTTTGACCTGACCTAAGTATAACCTTTCATCATGTCCTTAAGAAAGTAACACTTTACGATTTTTTTTTTTTTAAAACTACTGCATTGGTCAAGATGGTACAACCGGAATCGTTTTCAAAATGTAAAATGGAACAGTTTAAAAATATTGTAAGTAAATAGGACAATTAGAAATTGATGTGCCAAATAGTGCAAGTTTTCAATCCTTAAGTGATTGTTTATAAATTTTATTATAAAGACTCATTATAGCGAAATTTTGACCCCTCCTTGGGTCATTCTCAAGCTAAAATTAAATAGGAAACAAGCAAAATTATAATTAAATTATTTTAATTGTGACAATATATTTTATTTTTTATACTCTACAACATCAGTATCCATCATGTCTCTTATAAATTTCTTAATTTACAAAAAAACTCCCCCAAGGATTTAATTAGAATAAGATAGCACCGTGTCCATAATTTATTATTTAGATTTTTAATGTCTTAAGTTAGATTTAGTTATTAGTGATGTATATGCGACCTTTAACTTGCATAAATTGAGCAGCGATGTAGACCTCCATAATGTTCTTTCTGTTTAGAAGTGAAGCTGGTTCTTCTTGAGATATCAGCATCCAGTTATATATCGTATCGAATGCTTTGGCTGTCACTTTATCCTGAAATACATAAAAATTGTCTTCTTTATTATTATAGTTCATTTGTACAAATATAAACAAGATTTCGCCTATTAATTATTTATCGATAACTTTAAATTTGATCGTAAAAACCCAACTTGGCTGTTACTCAACATTTTATTACTTTGTTAAAGCTTTCATTAGATTTAACATATCAATCAAAATATTAAATCCATGGGTACTCTTATAGAAAAGGGGCCCCCTTTTTCCATAGGAAATATACAGAAGAGTCTATATCCCTTAGTCTAACTACCAATTAAGACAAAGGGATATTCAGTCTTATCCAATGGAGGGATGCATGAGTCTTATCCAATAAGCTTTGGGACATAGGAAAATCACACTTGTGTATACGATTGTCCAAAAGTATATATTAGATTAAAATAAAAATGGGGGCCCTTTTCTATAAAAGTGCCCTACAAAATTGCGAAAATTCCTGTATCCACATTTTAAAGGATTTTCTTTAAAGACAAAATACTTTATAGAGATAGTGAAATAGTGTACTCTTATTAGTAAGGTCCTAGTACTAGTACTAGGACCTGCGTTAAAAGATTTTTTTTCTCAGGATCAAGATTTTTCCGTTCGTATTTAAATGAATTACATATTAAAATTTTTTAATCAAAATCGTCGGAACCGCTTTCGAGAAATATATTTAGGTAGCGCCTCCAAATTTGGAGGTGAAATTCATTTCTCGATTTTGCCTCTGGGTATGATTTTTCTAAACGTGTATACCAAATGTCATCAAAATCGGCCCAGTAGTCTAGCTCCTGGCGTCTGCACAGGCAGACGACAGACAGATATTTTTCAAAAACCACTTTTTTGGACTCAGGGGACCTCAAAACGAGTAAATCCATCAAAATCTCAAAATTGAATTTTCGCGCCATCACAGTACTTTCTCTTTACATGGGAAAGTCAAAAATATTTGTTGGCTTAACAATTCTGGCTCAAACTATTCGAAGATCGTAAAAACTTATACACTGATGTCAAAGGACAAAAGTCCTTCATGTAAATTTTAATTTAGAAAAAATCAATGCAATAAAAACAGTTTTACCTCCGGTATTCGAACGCAGTAATTTTCTGAACAGGCATCTGACTTATCGAAAAAATCTGTAAATGCTCTGAGGAGAGTCCTGTGTCCATAAATATTGTTATTTCCAATTTTAATTAAAATATCCGGATTTCTATTAAAAAAAAAAAAAAAAAAATAATAATAATTAGTAATTATACATTAAGGAGGAGAAATCTGATAGGTATTAGAAGGATCTCTTTTGCAATATTTCGGCATCTTATTAAGTCATTCTCAAATTCTCAAGCTTACTGATAAGCTATATTTTGAATAATTAGTCTTAATGAGGTGACTTATTATAATTAACTTCCCCAAGTATTAAATAATACAGGAAAATGAAGAGATTCTTTTAAATTTGTTTAGACTCAAAATAAAGTTACCTAATCAAGACTAATCAGTTTGTGAATGTAGTATAGTCTCGCTAATCCATACCACACTAGTCCGGAAATCCTGTTAATCCAAACGGACTTAAATATTTTTCTAATAATGTACATTCAATAAGTTGGACTTTATATCAATAGGATGGTAAGCTTTTTATGTTAAATCAATTTGTAGGTTTAAAAAGTGGACCTACGTTGATACTAATAGTAATTTATTTTATCTACGATTGATACAAAATATGAACATTGTATCTCTGTTTAGATGCGTAGAAAGTGATTCTTTACGTAGTTGTATTCATTGCGCATGCGCGTTTCCTCTTTTTTCCGCCCTAGTGCGGTAAAAAAGAAGAATTCTTCTCCTTAACGCACGATTAGCGAGTTTGTTTACATTTAATAGTACATTACGCGTCGAGTGCGGAAAGTAGCATTCTGCATGCGAGTGTGGAATTTGCACCCGAGCGACAGCGAGGGTAGTAAAACCACACGAGCAATGCAAAATGTCGTTTTCGCACGAGTTGCGTACCGTACTTTATCTACGATTGTTAGATTTTAATAATAAATACAGAAAAACTTCCCGTATGTAAGTTCGTATTTCTCTTTTGATAAAGATGACATTAATTCATTAGTTGTATTTTGTGCGGAATTAATTATTTCGGGAGGCGTATTATTCTCCTCATATTTGTCATAATAACTTAAATCACGCATTGATTTTCACAAAAAACTCGGTATAAACAGTTTTATTAAACAAACATCAAATTAGTTTGGTTAAATGTAAACAAACTCGCTACTCGTGCGTAAAGTTGAAGAATTCTTCTTCTTTACCGCCCTAGGGTGGTAAAGAAGAAGAATTCTTCAGAATTATGTGACGCGCATGCGCAATGAATACAAGTACGTAAATAATCACTTTCTACGCATCTAAACAGAGATGCAATGTTTATATTTCGTAACAATCGTAGATAATAGTACATTACGTGTCTAGTGCGGAAAGTAGCATTTTGCATGCGAGTATTCCTCTTTTGATAAAGATGAAATTAATTCATTACTTGTATTTTGAGCCGAATTAATTCTTTCGGGAGGCGTATTATTCTTCTCATTTTCGTCATAATGACATAAATCACTCATTGTATTTCACTAAAAACTCGATATAAACAGTTACTTTAATTAAACAAACAGCAAATTAGTTTTTTTTTATCTACGATTGTTACGATATATAAACATTGTATCTCTTATTAGATGCGTAGAAAGTGATTCTTTACGTACTTGCATTCGCGTCTCATAATTATAAAAGAATTCCTAATTTTTACCGCCCTAGGGTGGTAAAAAAGAAGAAGTTTTCACCTTTACGCAAGATTAGTGAGTTAGTTTACATTTAACAAAACTAATTTGCTGTTTGTTTAATTCAATTAACTGTTTATATCGAGTTTTTTTGTGAAAATCAATGAGTGATTTAAATGATTATGACGAATATGAGGAGAATAATACGCCTCCCAAAATAATTAATTCTGCACAAAATACAACTAATGAATTAATGCCATCTTTATCAAAAGAGAAATACGAACTTCCATACAGGAAGTTTATTTTTTTCTGTATTTATTATGTGAATCTAACAATCGTTGATAAAGTACGGTACACAACTCGTACGAAAATGGCATTTTGCATTGCTCGTGTGGTTTTACTACCCTCGCTGTCGCTCGGGTCCAAACTCCACACTCGCATGCAAAATGCTACTTTCCGTACTCGACGCGTAATGTACTATTACATAGATTTTAATTGTTTTACACAGCTAGAACACTAGAACTAGTATTACAGACATTTTAAAACTGATTCCGTATATTCCAGAATTTCGGTGAATCGACTGTGCCCGGTCCCATCTAATCCTGGTAAGCGAGACAACTGTATAATAGGGGTTTAGTATTTGCTTATTTGGAATTTCAGCCTTTGATGCAACCATACAAAAATTTAAAATTGAAAGGAATTCTTTTTTTTGTGATGATACTAGAATAATAATAATACGCAATCATTCTATGAATATCCGAAAACTATTATTACACTATGAGATTAAATGGAAAAGTTAAATAATTGTTTGTCATCAAAACATTCAACTTACATACAACTTCGTAAATTCAAATGAATAATTTTTTTCAAATCTACTTTCTTTATGTGAGGTACAACAGGGGCTGGTTTTGTCTTCATTCTAAAATAAAAAACATCATTTTAAAAATAGTTTGTTCATAATTTCACATTGATTAATTACCTCTGGTTTTAATTTTTTTAAATTAAATACCAATAAATCTCACGATAGAATCATTCTTAAGGAACTACTTATGTAAATCATTAATAGCAGTTCTTAGATAACATTGTTTTAACCAATCTTAGAAGTCAGTGATCTCTTTCGGAAGGTATAGGTATATAAATCAATTTGAATTTTTTCTAACGACTTAAAAATAGAGCATTGAAAAGCGTAAAGGATGTTTTGTTTATGTGTGATATTGATGGTTGATGTTTTGTAAAGTGTGCATCCACACTTTACAAAACATCATTTCCCCGTCGCGGTCGATTCATGGATTGGTAACTAGTCCAGTCAACGAATGCTCAAGAAGGGGTTGTAGGCAGACTTTTTGATATATTTTGTTTTATTTTTGGGATGTGTTAAGATGTATTTGGAGATGATTATACCAAAAGTCCCCAGCCCTAGGGTGAGTGCTAACTCCGTGGCAAGACAAAATGTGTCCCTTTTTTGGTCTTTTGCCTATATCTGGGAAACGGTGTATTATAGCTAAACATTAGTTATGTTAAAAATAAAAGCTGAATATATTTTCTACATTATAGTATATATTCTATTTTTTTGTATCTCTTACCGTTTAGGAGATACCCGCTGTTGAAAATGGGACTTTTTTTTAAAAAAATACATTTGCACTACGTTTTTCAAACAACTTTGTCTCCTACCGCCTATACCAGTGGTTTTACAGTAAAACTGAACATAAACGAAAGTGAAGGGCAATAAATTTTCTTTAAAATGCGTATAAACATAATATTTTATCATACGTAGTTATGAAGTTATCGTAATTAACTAAAAAAAAGTTAAATTTCATTATTTCCGTAGGGTTGGAAGGGGAAAATTGTTTTTTTGAAGTTGTATAAGAAAAATGACTATCTACTTCCAGCACCTAACTCTTCATGAACGAGTTTTCAACCCAAACTGAAGTTGAAAATGCAGGAAGGACGTGTTTCTTAAGGTGGTACGGTGCTCTACCCAGCGATCCCTAAACTCCCACCGATACCTCTAATTCTAATTCATGAAGTCGGTTTCCAACATCAAGCCTGACATTTCAGCCCTACCGTCGACCGAGGGTGTTGCGAAGATGGCTAGGGCTTCCACTTCCCCCTGAACATGGGGTTGGGAGAAAAGGTCTAAAACCGGAGGAATGGAAGAGCTCCATCCAATATTCACTAAGGACCTAGTAGCCTCTAAACAAATCTTAAATATGCTGTTTTGCTAGTGTCTACAGGGCTCCGGTGAGACAAAATGTAATTGCCGAAAGGCAGGTTTGAGCTGCTCTGCAGTATGCCACAACTACCAAGGGCACTGCCTCAACGGCTTCTCCATTACAGATGAAGAAGAGACAGGATAGGATCAGTCGAGCCTCTTCCCCAACCGTTTTTTGAATCAACCTTCTCTGACAATCCGAACGAGCCAAACGTCGATGAGAAACAACCACTCCTAGGCCTCTCAGAAGTAAAAAAGGCGCCTCTTGTGTGGTTCAACTTATAATAATATTCTTGTACGATATCTTACTATTAGCTTTCCTTATTCTATTCATAGATTTTTAAGCATTATCAATACATTAATTTCGCATTCACTCCACTATGCATAGGTCTTCTCCATAACTCATATAAAAGCGTTATTTATCAAGTTATTCTCACGACCCTCATAATATTTCGCATATCTTCATTTTCTATATTTTTCTCAAACTGCCATAACTTCATACCTACGTATGATAAAATATTATGTTTATACGCATTTTAAAGGAAATTTATTGCCCTTGACTTTCGTTTGTGTACAGTTCTACTGTAAAACCACTGGTATAGGCGGTAGGAGACAAAGTTGTTTGAAAAACGTAGTGCAAATGTAATTTATTTAAAAATGTCCCATTTTCAACAGCGAGTTTCTCCTAAACGGTAAGAGATAAAAAAAAAAATAGAATATATGCTATAATGTAGAGAATATATTCAGCTTTTATTTTTAACATAACTAATTTTTAGCTATAATACACCGTTTCCCAGATATAGGCAAAAGACCTATAAACGGGACACATTTTGCCTCGCCACGGAGTTAGCACTGACCCTAGGGCTGGGGACTTTTGGTATAATCATCTCCAAACACATCTAAATACATCCCAAAAATAAAACAAAATATATCAAAAAGTCTGCCTACAAACCACTCTTTGACTGGACTAAACATAATTTTAAATTTGTCACTCATTCGAAGTATACGTGAAGTAATTGATATTATAATCGAAAACGTCTCGGAAATATTACCTACCTGCTACCTGCTGCCAGTCAATTGTGTTTAATTAGTTTTGTTTATAGTTTTCAGTAAATACTGATAAACCTTAATTTAGCAATTTTTGATGAGGATAACGAGATCTGCAACGATCTAAAAGAATGTGTATTCTAAAATTGTTTACTAAGAAGAATTACTAAGAGAACTCCACAATTGTCCTAAGAAATTGGAAGATGACATTTTATTTGATAATTACTCACGGTCAATTTAACGTCTGTTAATATAAAATTTTGTACCACCATAATTACCTTTTTTCTCTGAAGCACTTTATCATTAAAAGACATGACATCTAGATTTTTGAGGAAACTGTTTTTCTAACAATCGCAGTAAATAATTGTAATAAAAAAACCAGGTGTTTTTCATATGTGTAAGCTAATCGGTTTTATCACAAACGTTTTTCTATCGAAATCTTAATTCGGATTACAGAACGATTGTACTTCGAGTAAATATTAAAGTCTACATCTCTCAAAAACTATTAAATAATTCTTCAGAGGTAGTATTCAGCTATATATATATTTAGCAAGTGATGCGGTGCATAAATAAGAATAAAGAACTCGAGTAGAATTGTACTCATATATCGGCCATACTATGTCTTCAATTCCAGGATAATCTTTCGGTTAAAACCTAGGATATTCTTAATCAGTCTGAAAGAGCTTTAAAGTTATATTATGTAATATGCCATATATAAGTGTAAATTTTAAACACCCACATTTTGGCCATATATTTTTTGCAAAACTTTTGTTAGTTACACATTCTTTTCCTACTCTTCAAGAACTTTAAAACGATGTGTGGCATGTCATGCAAACTAAAAACTTGTTTATTAATGTAGGCTTCCACGGTTACAATTAGAATGAAGTTCTAGGTCTTCCGATAGTGACCGCATCTGGAAGAGTGTGGGTCCCGACGTTTCACTCCTAATGCTAGAAACATCTTCAGGTATGTTCATGGTGTCCATAGTTTAGGACAGGTGTGAACTACCATTAGGAGCGAAACGTCGGGACTTCATTAAAAACTTGTTCTTTAGTCTGCAGTATTGGCCGCCATCTTAAATTTAAAGATGTCGCAGGTTCTTGGTAGAAACAACTATTTTCCTTGCATCTCTACATAATATTTATTTCGCTACGTTCACCTGTGTATACAGCATTTCTAGAATATCGTTATTGCAGGCTCACTACGGTCGCCTGTCCAGACAGCTAGGCTTTATTATATTTTTCTTGAATTGTAGGTAATCTCTTTTTTCAAGTTTTTGCAGGCTCGCTACGCTCGCCTGTTTGCACAGTCGCACAGTATTCATCAATACTTTTTATTTAATCAAGTTTTTGCAGTACTCTACGCTCTCCTTTTTATACAGCTCTTGTGGATGATAATTATTTATTGCAAATACTGCGTTCGTCTGTCTTGACTATCTATCTAGCTAGGCCATATCGTTTTTTCCTTGAATTTGGTAAATAACTTTATTTTAAAGTTTTCGCAGGATCACTGGGCTCACCTGTTTATACTGGCATTTGTAGAATAATCGTTATTTAGTAAAGGCTTGCAACAGTGGCCGGTTTATACACCATTTGTAGCAAATCTTTATTTAATTTAGATATTGCAGGCTCGCTACGCTTGCCTGTATAGGCAGCATTCGTTGGATAAATAGGCGAGCATACCAAGCCTGCAATAACATTATCTACAAATTCTCTATAAACTGGCGAGCGAAGCTAGAATGCAATAATATTATTAAATAAAGATAATCTACAAATGCTGTAGAAATACAGCCTGCTTTTACAGCATCTACATATGCTGTAAAAGCAGGAATGTGTTGAGAGCTTACTAAAACTTTTAAATAAAGTTTATCTACAAATGCAAAGGCAAATATAAGACCAAGCTGACAGGCGAGCGCAGCGAGCCTGCAATAACTTTATAACTTCATAAATAAAGATTGCCCTCATCCCAACCGGCCTTTAAACTTTTTTCTTCAATCGTTTATCATATAAGCCACCATCCTAAACATATGAATGACGGTGTCGATAGGAGAATCCCATGCTAAAGCCTAGTCCACACAAGTAGACACGTTGCGAGACATTTCTATATACCGTCTATAGAAATGTCTCGCAACGTGTCTATAGACATCTGCTGAGACCGTCTATGCTCTAGGTCTAGCGTCCACACTTGTAGACACGTTGCGCAACATGCCTAACGTTGCACCATAACTACCATTTAGAATGGAAAACCATAGACATGCGATTTTGGTCTAGCAACGAGACCGTAGACGCCGTTTGTCTAGCCGATGTCTATAGACAAATCGCTAGACATGTCTCTGAGACCAAAATCGCGCAATATGTCTACTAGTGTGGACAAGGCTAAAAGGATTAACGGCTCTCATGTAATATTGTAAATACCTACCTTACAAACTACACATTTAGATAAGATTCTATTAATCTAGTGCCAGTGGCGTAACTAAGAAATCCGGCGCCCCCCGCAACTTTTAAAAATGCACCCCACTATAGCTTACAAAATTTACCCATCCCCCCACATTCTTTTTCTCTCTTTGTTAGTCATTCTGGGGCAGATGGAGTGGGGGTGTTAAAATAATCTGTTTAATAAACTCAATCTCAATGCTGCATTTTGTTTATTAAAACACATATGATTAATATCATAATATAATAGAATAATTTATTGTCTATAGTTATAACTGGCTTTACTTTTACTTAAATTGACTAAAACAACGTTTAACTAAAACATTTAATACCTAAATAATTTATTTAATTTTTAAAAAGATTATTATTTCTATTTTTTTAAATGCTCGTGTTATTACAGTAATAATGTTATTTTTATTTCTTAATAAAAATAGCAAAATAAATATTATATTAAATATTGTAGTAATATAAATATTATAGGTATAAATTAATGTATGTTTATGCGCATGTGAAGAGAAAGAAATGGGCGCATATACGGTTTAGACTTATATGGGACCAACAATGAGTGAATCATAACCATCTCATAATCATCTAGTTATGATGTAGAGTAGTTTTTAGCGACAGACAGACACGGAAACAAAAATGTTTCCTGTTATCTGAAACGGATTTCAAGTCTTGGAATTTTTTAAATCTGAGGCATAAAATTAAGCTTCTATTACCTTCGGTAAGCTCGGAAGCAAAAGAAAAAAAGTATTTGCTACTGGAGGAGGAGGAAGATGACGATGAGTTATATTAGTTATTAACAATTTGACGTAACGGGAAGAGTTAGAAACTATATACAAAGAGGTTGTGATAAGGAAAAAGAAGTAAGGGGTTAAGAAAGAAAGAGAAATACATATATAGCAGAAGACAATCGATAGAGAAAGAGATGGAAGTATGACTTGTTAAGTTTGGAACAGAATTTATCCAGTACAGCTAAAATCGGATTAGATAAGATAAATTTTAGTTGCAATAAACACTTGGATCTCCTAGCAGACCAAAATGAAGAAGGGAGAATCAGTCCGATATACTTACCCATATAATTATAGGTATAGTCACACTGAACTTGAAAACCAACCTAAGCTCTAAGCTCTAAACCATAACATTCTCACCCTGATTTAAACTCTATATTTGTTTTATCTCTCATAATATTTTTATCTCCCAAAAATAATTTTATTAATATAACTCCGCCCACATAGAGTTGCTTTAATTTTTAGTATTAAATAGGATTGTTTACTCATTTTTCGGCGCCCCCTAGAGCAGGCGCCCCCCCCCCCGCACCGCGGGGTTGGCGGGGGCGCTATTTACGCCACTGTCTAGTGCGAAATATGAAGCCCCCTCTCCTGGCCTACAAGAATAAGCAAAATATATGTATACTTATATCATTGAAGCGAGTTTCTTACATTCTACAAAATATTCTGTCTGTTAATATGTCAGTAACGTTTACGTGAGTGCCAAAAACTTACCGACTTTGTTTAAATTTGTTATATATGTTTCTTTTACCAATGCTCAGCCTCAGACTAAGTTCGTTGGACAGCGATATCAGTCCAAGCGTTCGCGCAACGCTCGCGTAAACGTGAGCTTCAAATTTAAAATTAGAATTTTAGCATGGGAAAAGATTCTACCTTTATCTATTTGATGAGTCAAACATTTTTTTAAAATACATTTTTATTTAAAACCTACAACGACACCGCTATGAAGAGATAAAGATCGGTGAAGCCTTTAAATTTTAGAAGAGAAAACAACGATTTTCCAATATCTTACATTCTAACATCGATTTAAATGAGACGATATAAATCGTCTTACGTATGTGTAGTGAAGTGGTACATTGTTAATAATACATAGTTTAAAAGGAGCTGGAGGCGTAATGGATATAAGAAGGTAATAAAATGGGGTTACCTCCCTTCACTACCCTACCTCTGTTCTAATCATCCTTAAACTATCAAATCATGATAAACTTTTTGCTTTATATATTTTATTTCATTACGCTCGTTTCAATGATAGAAGTTAAGTAGGGTAAGATTTAGCCGAAGATCGATAGGAGATGGGTTAATTCGTGAGAAAAGAATACATATTGTTTACCAAGTTACCCTTTGAGGTCGGGTGCTATCTTGTTGGTGGTTGCCGAGTCAATGGATTCCGGTCTGATGTGTCTTTTGATTGGCTGGGCTCCTTCTTGAGGTACGTCTGTTTGACGCCTGAATGGATACTGGCCATCTCCCTGCAAAATGTCGTCCTACACTGATGTTAGCTAGCTCTCACATGTTTAGTTTCTAATGGTTAAATCAATGCACGTTTGATTATTACCTGATCTGGAGTGAAGTCTTGATTACGTCTAATGTAGTAGGGTGCACCATAGTTCTCTCCGCCTTCCTTATACATGTTTTAGCGAGCATGGATTAGCCTTATTTAACAGCATCCCCGCTTCCACCTGTCAATTTCAGTCAGAAAATAAACGAAAAAGGCCCCATGATTCTATGTAAATAATCATTACTCATTTTTATTTTTTATAATGATTGGCTTTGACGAACCCTCCCCCGAAGATGACTTCAGAGGAACAGTACCAAAGCTTTGAAAATGAAATGAAATTCCCCTATTTTCTAAAAGGGGACGGAACCAGTAGTGAATAACGGGTACATGACAACATAAATACCAATATTGAACGTAGGTACAGTGGATTGGTCGTATCCTATAGCCAAAAGACAAAGGGCCTGTTCATACACAATATTGATCCTTCGACGTTCGTACGATTCAGTCGAATTAATTAGTGTTTTAAGAAAAAGTGTGAGCAACATGCGACATTTATCGTGTCGCATTCAGAATTCAGAAAGCAGTTGCATCAAACCACACGGACAGTGGAAGCCGAGTGACTGCCGTAGGCTAAGACTGTCCAGTCATGAAATCCACACTGCGTGGCTTGATTTTACAGAGCAAGGGGTTCCCACAGGGAGGTTTGATGGCACAAGTTGCGCCATCAGAACTTTTGAGAGGGAATCAAATTTAGGGGTATTTGTCAGAGATTGGGGGGAGGGGGGGATTTTTTTTTAAATATTCCAAGTGACAGGAAGTTTTGGGGGGAATTTGCGTCATGGGCCTCCCTGGGGAAGGGCATCCCTGTACAGAGCTCTCCTATATCGTTTCTAATACTGATATTTTGACGTTGAATTACTAATTTAACTCGTTTATTCGGTACTTATCATTTACCCGAACATGAAAACCATGGAAATATAGATAGTTACATGAGATTACGAAAGCTTTCACTCTTTAAATTGTAAAAAATTAATAAACTACATTTACCTAAGGTAATAGTCCTGCATTTGGACGATCACTACTGAAACATCTTCTGTGAACACCGCAGGAGCAGTGAAGCAACCTAAAGAATACGGTCGAATAAGAAGACTAGATTAACTCTTTTCATGAACTATGCTGGAATTTTTTACAGTTTACACATTGGAAATTTGACATTTAAAGTAAAGATATTTTAAAAACAGTATTTTTTTTATTTTTTTTTTGTTATTCTACATATGTATGACATAAAATAAATGTCACTTGTTATGTGGAATGATTTGAGTTTAGGTTTCGCAATGTTTGCTGATTCAACTTAAATACACCTTTGAATGTGGAAATCACTATAAAAATTCTAAATCAGCTTATCAGACACATCGATTTTATATACTGGATGAAAATAAAATTCCAAAACATCTAGGCTAAATAAAGACCAAGTTAAAGATATAATATTTTTTAAGGAAAAGCTTGTGCTCAGAGTCTTGAATCAATCGTCAGTGATCTTGAATAAAATGTTAAAAATAAAATACAATAATTTTGATAGGGTTTAACTCTATAAATATAAAGACGTAGTAGATAAATCGCAAAGTAACATTCTATGGCACCTACGGGCAAACCATGACCTTTTCTTATAAAAATTTTGGTGCTTCATAGTTACGACCCCCTAACATTTCTAAAATTTGACTTTTCTATATTAACTCCCGGAACTATCATTGGACCACAGAGTATTTTTGTATTTTTGCCTTATTTTTAGGATCTTTCCTAATGGGGTAGCGGGGGGGGGGGGGGGGGATTATTTTGCGTTTCGTTTTAATTTTTTCTGGGGTAAAATGGCCGACATTTTGAAAACGCGATATACATTTGTGAACCAAATTTCAATATCTTTAAAATGATACCCAACTACAAATATTTGAAAAATAAAAATTTTGGGGTTCCATAGTCACGGCCCCCTAAAATTTCTAAAATTTTACTTTTTTATATCAACTCCCAGAAATGTCATTGAACCACAGAGATGTATATTTTTGTATTTTTGCCTTATTTTTAGGACCTTTCCTAATGGGGTAACGCAGATATTTTGTTTAGTGGTTTGTTTTAATTTTTCGGGGGTAAAATGGCCGCCATTTCGGAAATGCGATATATGTTTGTAATCAAAATTTTAATACCTTTAAAATGATACCCCACTTAAAAATTACAAAAAATATTACATTTTGCGATCAAATCACAATTGATCGCTGATCGCAGAAGTGTTGTGTTTAAGCCCGAAATAGTTTTTCTGTTTTTGGGCAAAAAAGTTTAACTATTACTCCAAATTTCAAATCTTTACCTACAGTAGGCCAAGAGATATACTCCAAGATGCGACGGACGTACGAACTACCAAAAGCATAAGGGTTTCTAGGTTGACCTCGAAACCCTTAAAAACATTACTGAATCACTCATTGATTTTTAAATTATCATTTGCTAAGCATCTTTTAAGTACTGTTACATTTAAAAAAAAAATCATTTTTTAAAATTCAACCTCGAAATTTCAGAGCCATCTACTCCTTATGAAGGGATGCTAGAAGTGTGCCGGATTTGGGAAAACTTTTGCTTTTCATAAGCTTTCGAATGATCTAATAAAAGATTACCCCCAACGGACTAATTTTTGAAATATGATGAAAAAAATGTTACCATCCTTGTAATTATTCGGACAGGATCTCAACCAATTCTTGTGCAATGTAAACAAGGTGTCCCCGAACGAAACCTCACAACTTCGAGTTCCTGTAGTTTCAAGATACTTGCAAAATAATAAAAATCATAATTTTTTACGTTTATCCTTAAAATTCTCAAATAACGCTTCTTTCCATTAAACATCTTAAAGTAAAACTTGTAAAGAATAGAATTTTTCTTTAAATGATACCAATCCCAGCTCTGTACAACAAACCCCTGATTTATAGTAGAATTTCAAAGTTCTACATAACAGTTACTTTATTAGTCAATCCATTAAGATGACCTCCATCAATGGCTCTAAGCTTATGAGCAGAAGTTTTCCCCGAATCCGACGCACTTCTAGCATCCCTCACGCAGCTATCTTGTAGACTTACGCAGACCCCCGAGTGTGAAATTATAATAATCTTTCCAATACAAATCGTAATCAACATTTTCATATACAAGTACTTAATTACAATTATTCAATTGTTAGTTTAGTAGTTAAATTGAACATTTTGTCAAGATCTAGCCTAATAATAAGTCCTTCCCCGTGGGGAATCGAACTCGATATCTCAACCTTCACAATGGATAAAGTCACATTTATAATTGGACTACATTTTTTAATTTCAAATTGCTGAAATCGTTTTTGAGATAAATATGTTTTAGCGAATTTTCAAAGAAAATTACGCTATTGCAATGGCTTCAAAATTTTTGTAATGCGAATTTTTGAAAATTTTTACCATGGAAATCCGTTTTAGACCATTCTGAATCGATTCCTAAAATTTAACACTTTTTTTATGTATGTATATATGTGTCACTCCAGACGATATCTCCCCTTAGGATGCACTTAAAAATTTCAAACAAATTTTAAAATGTCAATAATATCAAAAGAAAGGATGAGTTCGTTGGCCAGAATTTTTGGAGTTCATTTAGGGGTCAAATTTTAACAATTTAGGGTCAAAAATAGCATAAAAACGTGTCTTTTTCATTTTACCCCCCTTTCATATGAAAATATGATAAAATTGTATACAACAACAATTACTGTACTCTTAAAAAGCGTTCCAACGACAAACGACATGCATCTTGAAGTGTGAATACTATTTTAACTTTTGTACCCCGTACCCCTGTGTACCATTTTTTTTTTCACCCATGTAAATTCTAAACCAAAATTTTTCTATATTATCATAAGCCAATAATACGCAGATTTCTTTGAAAATTCGCTCATTAAGTCATGGTGCATGACTGGACTTATTTTCATTATAATTTGTAATTCATATTTTACGATTTTGGTAGTATTCATACTACAGAAAGATTAACTTTTAATTTAAATCAAGTTATAATTATTATTAACTACGGGAAACAGACAGAGAAAAAAACACTCCAGTGCCGGGATTTGAACCACGGGCCTCTATATAATTTGTTTAAAAATAAGTTTTTAAGTTGCGCCCCCAATTTATAGCTAACGTTAATTTCTTGATTTTGCATCTGGATATTTCTGATAAAACCATACCCCGGTGTAATAGCTGGGTAAATTTAATCGAAATCGATCCTGTAGTTTAGGCTCCACGCGTCTATACAGGCGACATGCAATTTTTAAATACCACTTTTTTGGTTACAGTGAACCTAAACGTGTAAATCTATTAGAATTGTACTTTTACACCAATTTTACACTTTCTCTTTATATTACGTACATTATATATGGGAAAGTAAAATAATTATTTTCGCTAGAAAAACTCATTTTTAACATTTTAATTTTAGATTCTGATTGAGATGTTAAAGAAGAAAAAATATTGCATTCCAAAATCTGGCTTTAAATTTCGACTTATTTCGTAGTAGGAGCCATTCGCGTCGTATAGTCGTGCAAAAACACAACAAAGAGGAATAAAACAAATAATAAAAATACTGCAAAAAGAGAAACGCGTCCGCGAGCGGTATGAAAAATTGTGTCATATCGACTGTGCCGCGCGAGTCGCGTGACCCGTGTATAGTGGGGCATGACGATCATGCTTATGTCCACACCGTAGGTTGGGAGTATTGTGAATAGATAGGAATCTATTCACATTACTTAAAGAAACTTAAAGAAAATTTCAATTTGCGCCTAGCCTGGAAGCCTTGACGAGCGTACTCACAGATTTGTGGTCTATTGTGGCCTGACGTATTCCGAAAGCCGTTCTCTTGGCGTGGAATGACTTGAGTCTCGAGCCTCCACAAGTCGATAGAGCCACCAAAGTTATAGTAGGTATAGTGATCTGATACTAGAGTGCTTACAGATACTAGAGGCTTGTGGCTCGACGGATGACGATCCTCCTCAGCACGCTTGTGCGACTGTTTCCACAGCCTGTGCAGAGAGGGAAATTGTACTTACACAGTGCAGTAGTCACAATCAGTACTTCTTATCGTTATCAGTTTTTAAATTTATAACAGATGTGTGAAGTTATTATTATTATTAACATGGATATGTTTTTGGGCTTGGGCTTGGGTCTAACGCTTTTTGTGTTTTCTTCTTCTTTTTAATATAATCATCACTAAACAATATATATGGCGTTGCAGCACACACTACTTCATCTTTCTCGATCATTTTGTGAAGTTAAAGAGTGGCAGGGAAGTTTTACGATCCACTCGAGGTGGCTCAAGATTCGCCAAAAGGTGTGATTCTAAGCTGGGTTCCCACGGCCTGTGACTTGGCAATCTTGACTCGAAATGTGAACTACCTTAAGTCTTGGAAACATACTCACCAAGTCACAGGCCGTGCGAACCCAGTTGAGATGAGACAATTAATGGCTAAGTTCGAACAAGTGGCTCTCTCCCCCCGAATAACTGATAAAATGGATCAACTACTACTACTTATTTGGAAGTAAAGAAATATGTCCCCGCTAAATGTAATAATTTGTATAAAACCGGCTTTCAACACCCCAGTGGCCATCATTAGTACCGCTGAGACGAATAGAAATGGGACTCCAAGTCATATTTAAACTTTTATATTAGATATCCAATGTAAACACAACTCTCTTCTACCGATAATAATAAAAGTAATAGCAATATAGCATAACTATATAATTTGTATGATTGTTAAAGATTAAATCCGTTTCCTAGAATATTTGTCGGTAATCGGTTTGATTTCAATGATTTGAGTTGGTAGTTAGGTTTGATGGCTTAATAATTAAATACGTAGATCCAAAGCGAGGCTTATCTATTTTTAATCTAAATAATAATAAGTAATCTGAATGTGGGGGAAGCTAATAAACTGAAAGTGTTAAAATACAAAGCAAAAATACTTGAGTAGGGTAATACTTACTTTTGCTAGATATAACTATATTTCTTGAAGTCGAAGCTGTATCGATCAGCTGTAAACAACAGCTGTAGACGGGGCAACACTGTTTTAAAACGAATTTCTTTTTAAGACTAAAAAATTGTATAAAAGTATCAAATTGTTCGATATTTCTATCTTACGATTTTTAGAGAAGTGTGATTTTTGAGATTCGGTGTAAAAAAATAAGTACTTATATGATGATTTCTGTTATCTTTTATCAAATTAAATGTTTAATCAGGGTTTACTTGACTAACATAAATATACATAAATATACAGGTTACGTAAAAATTGTTTTAAAAAATAAAAATAATTGGGAAATTCGCATTGTACGTGCCACCACTTTGAGTTAGGTGATAAAATCCTGTATATTAAATTTTTCCGCTCATTTCCTGAAGAAAAACTACCCTCCTGTATATAAACCAGGTAGAGGTCCAAATCGAAGAAATTTCTATGGCACGTACAATCCGATTTAGCCAAAAGAATTATATGATGCTTAAAACCGAAGACTATTTAATGCGTTTATGTGTATTTTATTCTAACTGATAAGATATACAGAAGGTTTTTTATTATATAAGCTAGACCTTTTTCTTATAAATAGACATTTGTTTTTATTTTTGAACTTCTTGTAGATTTTTATTTTTTATTTTTTTTATTTTGTAGATTATCATATTTGTTGAATTTAGATAGGGAATAAATATCTGAGTAGCAGAAATGAAGTATTTTATGATTAAAACCTTTTGCTTTCAATTTCTTGACATCATGATGAACGTAGAATTAACTAATCGTTTGCTGGACGACTCTTGACACATAATATATTCAATGTTGATATAAATTATTATAATTATTATTAGTGAACAAAATTATTAAAGAACATCTCACTTTTTTAGGAATCTCTCCGAAATTTAAACTTCGATTTCAGGCCAATGAGTAACCGCTTGCAAATTTGATAGATTAGTATAAAGCTACAAAATATTATTGGAGGTAGTACAAAACTGTGTGGTAACAAAAACGTGTGGTGCTTCGATTAAAATGCTGGAAAGATGGCTGGAGAGGGAATTCAGGATACCCGGGAAAAAGTAGTTTCTTCATGGGAAGACATAAAATTGTCTTTAAGGTTGAGTTGTGGCCAATTAAATGTGCGTAGGGTCCCGTGGGTAGACTCCTAATAAACATCTTGGTTTTCCGGTGAAATCCGCGTCACGAAGGGGATGAAGTCCGACGTTTCGCTTCCACTACTGGAAACATCTTCAGGGGTGTGGTGCATCGTGATGTTTACTTGAAGTAAACACAAGACAACGGATGTTAAATATCAATGATGCACCACCACTCTTGAATATACTTCCAGTAGTGGAAGTGAAACGTCGGACTTCAACCCCTTCGTGACGCGGATTTCACCAGAAAATCAAGCTGTTTATTACGAGTCTACCCACGGAAGATCAAACATGGGAATTTCTTGGCTCCAAGAACCAAGAACATTAGTGTCTATAAACATACTTCATCTACGATTGATACGAAATGTATAAACATTGTATCTCTGTTTAGATGCGTAGAAAGTGATTCTTTATGTACTTGTATACACTGCGCATACGCGTTTCATAATTCCTCTTTTTTTCCGCCCTAGTGCGGTAAAAAAGAAGAATTCTTCACCTTAACGCACAATTAGTGAGTTTGTTTACATTTAACAAAACTAATTTGCTGTTTGTTTAATTAAAGTAACTGTTTATATCGAGTTTTTGGTGAAAAACAATGAGTGATTATGCCATTATGACGAAAACGAGGAGAATAATACGCCTTCCGAAATAATAAATTCGGCACAAAATACAACTAATAAATTAATGTCATCTTTATCAAAAGAGAAATACGAATTTACATACAGGAAGTTAATTAAATTTGTTTTTCTATATTTATTATTAAAATCCAACAATCGTAGATAAAGTACTGTACGCAACTCGTGCGAAAACTGCATTTTGCTTTGCTCGTGTGGTTTTACTACTCATGCTGTCACTCGGGTGCAAACTCCACACTCGCATACAAAATGCTACTTCCACACTAGGCGCATAACACGTAATATACTATTAAATGAAAATCTACTCAATGGGTAGTTCAGGTTACCACTGGCCACGCTAATTCGTAAAGGACATGACTCCATTTTGTCCTAATTATAACGAAGAAGAGAAAACACCCCATCACTAAAGTAGGATATTGCCCCACCAATGCATTGCTTTGGTGACTTTTGAAGATCTGTAGTAGACAGATATTAACGGACCAGCTACCCAGGAAAATGAATTATTTGAAATCAACTGCTCACTTGAGCCTAATATGGAAATAAATGCTAAGGAGATAATCTAATCTACAGGACATTTGACATTGGTAAAACATCGCTGCACCTTTATAATATTAATAACTCTATAATCTATAATGTCTATATAAAATAAATAAACGTAAAAAATAGAAAACAATCATTATACCCCCCGTATTTTGATTGTGAGGTTCAAATCTTTAATAATTATTTATAGTCCAGTCAAATTAGACATTAAATTCGCAAAGCGTGATGTAGTTCTGATTTTTTTATATGTTGTTCGGACCAGTTAGGGTAGTCTGATCCTAAGTTTGCAGCTTCGAAAAACCTGTGCTAGCTGCGTAATAGCTGAAAAACTGAAAACTTTTCGTATTTGTTTTACTTTTTGCCATATAACTGGTAAATTATTAGTTTTTCGATGTTAGGCGTTATTTATATTTTTAAAGTACAGTAAATTTGCAGCAGCAAATGCTCAACCGGAGCTCTGTACGATCAATAGGTTCAGAGATATAGCACTTCAAAAATTGGCAATGTTTTTTAAAAGAAAGTGTTGCTCTAGTTTGGGGCCAAATATCGGCATAAAACAGCTCACCTACGAGAAAAGTCATAAGAAATAAATGTGTAGTAAATTTAATTGGCTTCCTTTTAAGTACAAAACGAAGTCTGTCAGCCCAGTAGTTCAGGTGCAATAGTAAAAAACACAATAACAGAATATTAGCCCAGTCATATAAGACCTATAATTCGCAAAGCTTGATGTAGTTCTGATTTTTTGGTATGTTGTTTGGACCAGTTAGGGTAGTGTGATCCTAAGTTTGCAGCTTCGAAAAACCTGTGCTAGCTGCGTAATAGCTGAAAAACTGAAAAAAATTTGGACTTTTTTCAGTTGTTGCTATATACCTCGTAAACTATGCGTTGTTGGATGTTAGTTGTAATTACTATTTTTAAGTACAGTAAATTTGCAGCAGCATAAGCTCAACCAGAGCTCTGTACGACCAATAAGCTCCGAGATATGGCAATTTAAAAATCGGACATTTTTGTCAAAAAATGGAAATTTTAAGTACTTCTCTCGTTTCGGGGTGAATATCGGCGTAAAACTGTTAAGCTACGAGAAAAGTTATAAGGAATGAAGTTGTAGTAAATATAATTTGCTTCTTTTAACGACCAATGACAACTCTGTGCGTCCAATAGTTACCGAGATATGATACTTCAAAAATTGGCAGTGTTTTCCAAAAAATGGAAAATTTATTTATTGCTTTCGCTTCGGTGCGAATATCGGCATAAAACATCTCCCCTACGAGAAAAGTCATTAGAAATGAAGTTGTAGTAAATTTAATTGGCTTTTAGGCAAGCACAAAATAAAGCCTGTAGACAAAATAGTTCTGTTGCAAGTGTAAAAAAAACAAAAAAAGAAATTTGTATTTTTTAAGTAAAAAACCTAAACCACTTCTAATAACAAGTTTCGGGCATTCGAGGAATAAAAAATTTCAAAAAATCATCAAAGGTGGAAAAGAATAATTGTATATATATTTATGTACATTTATTATAAAAAAAAAAAAAACGTAGAGATCAATCATTGACGCTTAATGCTTCGTTTTTTTCGAGGGTCCTGGTATATGATGGTCGTATTCAGGGACTGAAGGAAGTTGCTGAGGTATTTTGTGGGTTTCGGGTTGATCGTCTGAAGGGGGAGGATCGTCGGGGTCGTCTTCATCCTCGTCGATTAAAGCTGTGGATACGTTGTGGCAAGTCTTGCCACAGCACGTAGTGCACAAAGCTGAGCACTTCAGCCCAGCTCTCCGGCAAGTGCATGCTCCCCTGCATCCCTTCTTGCACTTACATGAGAGCGATTTGAAAAGGATTGCTGGCGCTGGTTTACATAATGATGTTATTGGAATTAAACCAAGGGAACATTTCGTCCAACCCCAATCTGTGGCATCCCTATCCACCCCTAGCCACTTTTGCACTTCTTAGCCAGAAGACCAAAATACCACAGCAACTTCCATCAGTCCCGGAATACGACCGTTATCTACCAAGACCCTCGAAATAAAAAGCATTAAGCGTCGATGATTGACTTCTACGATTTGTGATAATAAATGTACATAATTATTATTATTCTTCTCCACCGTTACATATGAATCTATGAAATTTTTCTTTCGTCGAATGCCCATAACTTGTAGCAGTGTTTAGGATAATTTCTTCAAAAATCCAATATTCTATTTTTGTGATTTTTACGATTGCACCTGAACTACTGGTCCTACAGACTTCGTTTTGTACTTAAGAGAAAGCCAATTAAATTTACTATAACTTTATTCTTTGTGATTTTTCTCGTAGGTGGGCTGCTTTATGCCGATATTTGGCCCGAAACGAGAGAAATACATAAAATTTCAATTTTTTAAGAAACATTGCCAATTTTCGAAGTGCCATATCTCGGAACCTATTGGTCGTACAGAGCTCCAATTTAGCCTATGCTGCTGCAAATTTACTGTACTTTAAAAATAGAAATAACTCCTAACATCGACGAAGTCATAGTTTACGAGTAATATGGCTAAAAATAAAACAAGTACGAAAATTTTTCAGTTTTTCAGCTATTACGCAGCTAGCGCAGGTTTTTCGCAGCTGCAAACTTAAGATCACACTACCCTAACTGGTCCGAACAACATATAAAAAAATCAGAACTACATCACGCTTTGCGAATTTAGCTATTTTTTTATGTATATTTTGACTGGACTATTAGTTAGTATTCTCTACAATTATCTTAAATATTCTTACGTTGGATTATTTAGTAGACACTAACCTCCATTTTTTTTGACAATCTCCTGTCACTTTAGTAACTTGATTCTTACTTTCGTAACAATTCTCGTCTCTCATAAAATTCAATAACTCGTTGATAATTCTTGTTGTAAGATTAATATAGAATAGATAAGGAAAAAAAAATTGTGACAAGAAGAAATCAATACTCCAGATAACATATCATCTAATCTTATCTCAAGCTTTATAGTTAAAAGTTCGAATCTCTCCCAAAAGATAACCTTTTCTAAATTTTGATTAACCAAATATTAAAAAAAAATTGACAATTAAACACAAAAAATTGGATTTTCCGTGGCAAAAAATATATTTGTTACAAGTTTCATCATACGTAATAATAATATAATTAATTAGTAAATATATTTGGGTTTTTTTTATTTAAATAACTTTCTAATTATTTTACACGAAATAACATTAAAAAAATTATATATATTTTTTTATTTTACATTATAATTAATTATTTTTCCTTTTCTGTTGGCCTTTTATAATACTAGCCTGGAAAAAGAAAGAAAGATATTAAAAAAAGGAAATTTATTAATAAAAAATAAAATAAAAACAAATTTACATACTTTTTCTGGTATAAATTCTGCTATAATTTATGTGTATACATTTTTTTTTGTCCATCATTTCTTTTATCACACTTATTGTCCCACTGTATATATATTTTATTTTGATATAAATATTGGCTCATCTTAGCATTCCCCCTATCTTTTCTGAATGAATATTATAATATATTAATATAATATGAATAGAATATATATATTTATATTTATAAATTCAGGTATATATATATTTGTTTGCTTTTTTTTTTTTTAATAAATTCTTTTATATCTTTTGTTCGTCTTGTTATATTTAAATTTGATATGTAACTGAATAACAATTGATAAATATATTTTTTGATATAATTAAATAAATTTAATCTTATGTTTATATATAAAAAATAAATAAATTATAATAAAGTAACAAATCATTTTGTATAAAGCTGTTGCCTATACTGTAGGAAAACAAATTTTTATGTAAAAATGCTCTTTTACCACTGTTATAATATGAACTATATGATTTTCTATTTTGATAGGGTTTTCGCATTCCTAACTTAATGCACACATTTTTTTCTAGCCATTTACTTTTTCTTAAATTGAAACCAAAGTAAGTTTTGCTCTTTATCGCCCAAATACTTTCTACTTGTTAGATTGAGTTAAGTAAATATTTTTTATCAGATGTTTGAAGTTTTATCAGTTTATCCAAAATAATTGATAAAAATAAGACACCAAATTGGCTAAAAGAATAATTTGCTTCATATTTGAAGTTGATCTTTTGGCAAATCTGATTTTATTTCTAAATCTTAGAACATTTAAGTGTTTTGAATTACAAAAAATAAATATTAATTTGTGTATAGCCAAAGATGAACATTTAAACTTAGTAAATTTTTCTTATTCTTTGAATTGTTATCTTTAATTTTTCATTATCAGTGAACTGTTACCTTTAATTTTTCATCATCATGGAACTGTTATCTTTAATTATTCATCATCATGGAAGTGTTATCTTTAATTATTTATCATCATGGAACTGTTATCTTTAATTATTCATCATCATGGAACTGTTATCTTTAATTATTCATCATCAATGAAATAAAGACTTTATAATCTTTAATCTTAATTAAAGTAAACAGTTAATTAATAATAATTAATAAAAAAAGAGAACATTTAAACTTAATAAATAAAGAGAAATTTAATAAAAAAGAGAAAATTAATAAATAAAGAGAACATTTTCTTTTGAAATAGACAATACTTTAGTAAATTTTAATTTTAATAACGTACAAGACTCCTTGAAATCTAAGACGACACAAACACCTGTGATACCAGACTAATGAATTATTTACTAAAGATATCACCTGCACCTTATTTAAAAATTTTAATTTAGTAAATTAATAGTTAAGGTCGATTTAGACGAGAAGAATTTCTCGCCCTTCACATTCGATAAAATAGCTTTCGATTATCGATTAGTTGTTTTCCTATTCGAGAGTCGCCAACTGATGGTTTACATTGTTATGAAAATTCGTACTTTGATTTAGAGAATGCTAGGTGAGTCTCAAAAGGCTACTAACTCAGCCTTTAATAGTTTACAAAAGTCGAGAGTATTAATACGATACTCGCTTCTAAAATATCGATTAATGTAAACAGTCTTTCTTTATGGCTCGAAAGTTTAAATCGATTCGAGGCTCGTACGAAAGGGTTGAAACGGAGTTTTGCATTAGAATGGCGTGAGTGTCCTTGCTTGAATTGCTGGTGTTTCAAAATGGCAAAATTAATCAAGTTTGGGTCGAATGAAGTTATTAAATTTATCAAGATTTATCTTAGCTATAAGTGGCTATGGAATACAATCAACCAAGACCTAGATTATTGTTATATAACAAATATTAAAATTGTTCCTTCGTGAGACCTTATACATTTTTCTGTACTATTTATCATCTTCGGTTTTTATTTCATTGCAATGAGTGTCAAAAGCACGTCGATTGCGTCTTTGTCACTTTACAATTGCGTCTTTGTCACTTTACGATTACGTCTTTAGCCCAAACTTCACCAAACCGATAGTAACGATAATCGTATGATTAGTTTGCACGTAACGATTATCTCGAAAAGCACAATTTCTTGATGGCTGTGAATGAGAAACTCTCCCGGTATAAATCGGTCTTAACTCACTTAATTTAATAAACAACTTGTTAAAATAAACATAAAATATATGAGTAGCCTAAAGTATCTTGTTCGTGGAAATATTTACGACGCTAAATCACAATTGCAATTGAACCTCAAAAAGAAATTTGGCAAAAAAAGCAAAATTACTTCAATAAATCTTATACTCTTTTACATCTTTAGCAAGTACATTTTCTTAATACAATGGATCACAATTTCCCTCATTTCTGTTAATATATAACTTCCTAATCATTACATATTTTAGTATTATGTATAGTAATGTATAAAACACTTCTTTCATATTTATTTAAATTCATAATTATTTAAGCATAATGCATATATAGTTTTTTAAAATATCTAATCTACTTTTAAATTAAAAATACGTACATATTTTTATATATATTTTTTTTTTACATATTACATTGAATTAAAATTAAAAAAAAAACGAAATTATGTAATTAGTTACTATATATATTTAAATTAAGGTAAAACAAAAAAAAAAAAATAAATAAACATAAAAATAATGCTGATCAAACCTAAATAACACAGGAAAAAGCTCTACAATTAAAGGGTTCATATATGTTTTATATATATAGAAGTTTTTTAAGTATGTACTTCTAAAATTTTGGGAGAGGTATTTGTTTACGCACCATGTTTTTGCAATTAAGATGATACTAATTTATTTATTATTTAAATAAATCCAGTAGGATTAAATTAAAGAGCTAAATAACAATATTTGTTTTAGTTATAATAATATTTATTTTTCATAATAAATAATTTTTTTCTTTACAGTCAATATTGAATACAAATTGAGTTATTTCGATCTCATTGGCATACATGTATGGTTAGTTGTACAGTTTTATTTTGTATTTTATAATATTATTTGGGATTTCTACTACTAGGTTTCATTTTATAAAGAACAATGTTATAATAAGTTTCAAAAGTTCCAAGCTTTATTAATGATAGCTGCTTCAAGAGTTCCTAGCATTTTTTTAATTTTACCTGCTTCAAGAGTTCTTATATTTTGTTAATGTTAGCTGCTTCAAGATTTCCTAGCTTTTGTTAATGTTACCTGCTTCAAGAGTTCTCATTTTTTGTTAATGTTCGCTGCTTAAAGAGTTCGTTGCTTTTGTTAATTTTACCTGCTTCAAGAGTTCTTATATTTTGTTAATGTTAGCTGCTTTAAGAGTTCCTAGCTTTTGTTAATGTTAGCTGCTTCAAGATTTCTCATTTTTTGTCAATGTTAGCAGCTTCAAGAGTTCAAAGTTTTAAAATGTTACATGCTTCAAGAGTTATCATTTTTTGTTAATGTTCGCTGCTTCAAGAGTTCTTATATTTTAAGAATGTTAGCTGCTTCAAGAGTTCATAGCATTTCTTAGTGTTAGCTTTGGGTAACGTTAGCGAGATTTAAATGGTTAGTTTTAGATCAAAATTTGCGGCTTCAGAAGGGATGCCTATATTTAGCCTTAGAATTAGGAGTCGGTTTTCGGTATCGTAACACGCTAGCATGAAATAACGTCCAACTCTTTACTTTACAGAAAAACATAATTAATTAAATTTTGAAGTAACCGTTTACTGAATTTAAAGAGACTCCTTTGAAAAATGAGGGTAAGTGGTAATCTGAGCCCTTATGACCTTTATTTTCAAATATGCACGCATTGGTCTTTGGGTGGCATTATATTAATGCTGAATGAACTAAATACAGTAATTTTTCCGAGCACTGAATATTCAATTTTTTTTTAAAATTAGAATATTGACTCTTACATGGATATATCAAACTACTCTGACTCTGTGGATCTTTGGTCAATATCTAAGACTCGTAGATACTAGTATTAGTTTCGGTCTGTATTCAATATCTAGCTCCGGTCAATATTCATAATATTTTTGAATCAATCTTTAATCTAACTCAAGTCAAAAATAATCAGTGATTTAGCAGCTTCAAACATAACAATACGTAGCAACTTAAGTTGTTCAGCTGTGGTCAATATATAATCATTAGAATTATAGTGTGGTCAATAAACAACCAATAGCACTAGATTGGGTTTCTATGTATAAACGCTATAAGTTTCTTTAATTTTTTGGTGTTACTAATTTTTGATTTAAGAACTACATCTTTACTTTAAAAGTGTTTTTCTAGAAACAAAACATGTTTTATTAAGGTAATTATAATTCATTAAAGGTTTCGTCGTATCATCGCTGAAAATGAATCCAGTATAGTGTTTTAATGAAATATTTATACACTTATTAATAATTCAAGAATAGTCGTAATTTCATTTCTTTATCATAAATAGACGTTTTGACTTTTTGACTCTATAAATATTAACAAGAATAAAACCTTATCAATGACAATAATATTTGTATTTTAAAGAAAATAACAACAAAAGACAAAAAAAAACAAAAAAAAAAAAAACAGATGGTTGATAATTTGCAAGACATTTTTATTTGTTATAAATTAGATACTACGCTGAAGTACATTATCGACACTTATTACATTTATCTAATGAATTAACTTCTGGATAGATTTCGAAACCTTTTTGCAGTATATATATCCTCGAATTTGAAATGAAGGTACTAAATTTAACAGCTTAACATAATCTATCATCTGTAGGTAATTGTTTACCATCAATTACCAAAAAGAAAGAAGATTCATTTGATTTATACAATTTGATAAAAGTTGTGACAACATAATCTATCATCCTCTACTCCAGTTTAAAATGAAGCGTCATTTAAACATTGTTATTATTAGATACAAGCTTTGACTTTTTATCTTGTATAATTTACGAAGGATTAATCACACAAAAAAACTAACCTTCAAATACAAACTAACCTATAACTTTTCAAAGTGTTCGTGATTTGATTTGTTTAATTTAAGTTTGTTGTTTAGATAATAATAGAGACATGTTTGTAATCAAGTAGAAGCTAAGTCTACTTGGAAGTTAAATTTAGATATAGAATTTTGTAATAAAGAGATAGAGTGTAAAATGTTTACAGTAAAGTGTTGTGGGTTGGTGGATCAAAGAGATGCTATTTATAGAATAAATTATTTCTCTTGAAATTTGTAATCTTAATAATAAAGGATTATGTTATCTTTACATAATGATGTACATAATATTAAATTTACTAAAGGAAAATATATTTTTTAACAGAAAAAATGAGTACATACTGTTTAAAACTCAAATTATAAATTTCTTTTACTGCATGTGTATATTTTTATGAAGATGGGCTCACCAAAGTACTTCATTTCGTGGTAGCTAATCAGTTGTTAGAAATTGTTTCAACTGTAGATAAATAACCGAATCATTTCTAAAAATATATCTGCTGCCAAACAGCTGAACGGTTGGTGTTCGTAGATTTCAGTATTAGCAAAAATCAGTATTAGCTGATGACTGTCTGCGACGAGAAAAGTTTTAAGATTGTGGCCACAATACCTAAACACAACACCTTTTTAGCTTTTCCAAGAGATTACTATATGATGTTTGGTACAGTAATGGCATGCAGATTTACAGATAACTAAATAATCTCATATTTATTATGATGGGAAATAATAAGTAATCTCAGTTATGATAATTGAAGTTGAATTTAAAAACTCACATATCGATTAGTGTGAATTTATAACATCTATGATAAATCAAGAGTCGTTTGAATTCTTAATGCCGTGAAGAATTGATTAGAAAAAATTGACGTTATTAGAAATCAGTTAGACTTACTTTCGAAAAATATCGATTCAATCAATATTACGATTAATAAAATCGATTAGGGCAAAGTTATATAAGTACTAACAACTAAATTAATAACTTACTTAAGAAATTAATTATCGAACATAAAAATTCAATGTTATTTAAGTTAGATTTCGATTATCGTATAGTTGAAAGGCTAGATTGGATTTAGAATATTTATGAGACAATTAGGTTTTATTTAAGATATTCATAGATGCAATATTTGTCTATTCATCTAAGATATTGATTAAATAAATTCAATACACTTATGAAAGGTTAAAATTCATTCAGGATATTCATAATCGATTATAATAAATCTAGAATATTGACAAGTCGATAATACTTAATATGGATATTAATAATATTAGGACAATGAAGATGATTTAAGGACATCAGTGATCTGTGTTAATAGTGGTATAAAGGATGTATTAACACATATGAGAGATCAATTATTGCAAAGTTAGGACTTGAATGAATGAATTAAGATTAATTAGGACGATGAAGTTAGAAAACGATGGTTGGGGATAGTATTGGTTTTTAATATCAAGTTTGAAATATATGATGAAATGAAACAGGTAAGTGCGATTAGGATAAATCGGGATTGTAATTAAACATACATACAAATCCTTCGATACTTGGCAAAACAGGTGGTAAATAACTTGGAAACACCAACGAGATCGAAATTGGAGAGGTTTTATTCTTCTGACAGTCTAAAGGTAGGGGAGGGTGGTCGAGGGTCGAATTGATTTGTCCAATATCTGATGGTTGATTTAATGCTGCTTATCGTCGTCCTTAAGTCCAGAGTCCTGTATGGTTCTCTTCATGTTCTGTCCGGAAGTACTTTTTCTTGGCCTTTGAACAGTTTCGTCCCTTTCTTCGTTCTTGAACTGACCTGAGAGAATGAAATATGGATGAGAAGATAATAAAATATGAATGAAAAGAGAATGAAATTATGGATGAGAAGAGAATGAAGTATGGATGAGAAGAGAATGAAATATGGGTGAGAAAAGAATGAAGTATGGATGAGAAGAGAATGAAATTATGGATGAGAAGAGAATGAAATATGAATGAGAAGAGAATGAAATATGAATGAGAAGAGAATGAAATATGGATGAGAAGAGAATGAAATATGGATGAGAAGAGAATGAAATATGGATGAGAAGAGTATGAAATATGGATGAGAAGGGAATGAATTATTTATAATTAAACATTTGATAAGTGCCTAAATTAAATCAAAATTATTTAAAACTTTGGGTCTTTACAGTTCAAATATAAAATTAATTCGATCCTAAAATTCATTTCAAAGATGTATGTGCTTTTATGATTAAACATTGGAAAAGTGTCTAAATTAAATCAAAATGATTTAAAATGTTGATTATTTACAGTTCAAACATAATTTAATTCGATCCTAAAATTCATTTCTAAGATGTAAGTGCTTTTATGGTGTGCGTTTCTTAGGACTGAGGAGCAACTCATTAACTTTAAGTGTGTTCTTTATCTAAAATTGGAACCAGGACAGTAGTTTAAATATTATACTGAGTATTCAAAACAATTTTGAAAACGGTTTAGGTATTCAAAATCAAAACTCTATGGAAACGCCGATTTCAAAACGTTTTGAGTTCAACAACAAATTTTTGGTTTTGCACTGAAACTGTTTTGAAAAAATAGTATGGAAAAGGGTATTGAATTGACATGCGCAGTAGGTATGATAAACGGAAATATGATAACTTGACTTAACTATAACTAGTCTGGGAGTTTATAGTTTTCAAAATTGTTGTGAAAACTGTTTTGAAACTGTTTGGAAACTGTTTGGAAACACTTTGGGTTTGAAATCAAAACAGTATTCAAAACTCATGGAAACATAGTAAATGTAAATAAGATCGATAGAATTTGTTTCAGTATTATTATACTACACAGTATGTTATCATCATAGTATCAGTGTTCCAGTGTTACAATATTTACCTTGAGTAAAGAGTCGGTGGACAAGTGGTTCAGGCTGAGGGATTCCCAAACTATCTCTAGCAGTGTTGACCAATTCAGGATGCTCCGTCAAAGTGTCACTAAGAGCTGAGATCAGAACAGCTGTGTAACAAAATAAAATATAAGATTAACGATAAAATATATTTAAATAATGGTGATGTTAGTTTATTATTGATTCTAAATTCTGGAGGATAATATTGTGGCAAGGCAACAATAAAGAGGCTTCATTATACCTATCCTAGACTAAGGACAAGAAACAGTTAAATGTTTTATCTACGACTTGCATTGTAAGTGGACTTTACATTGCTAATAACAGGGCGGGAAGTGTTACTTCCCTCCCATGGGAGTAAAAAAACAATCATACCAACTTAAAAGGTATTATTTAAGTATTATGTTGGTAGTAAAGTTTTTCCGCTGTTTATAGCTAATTTTTCGGGAAGGTTACTTTAGGGTATCATACAAAGTCTTTAAATTAAAAACAAACTATTGAAAGAGTTGGTTGTAAAACGTGTATATTAAGTATAAAAATTGTTATTTTAATAAATCAAGTAGCTAAATATCAGTTTAAGGTGTTTAACTTACTTGAATTTGTAGGTAAAACTTTTATACCTAAAAACCTTAATAGCTTTTAGCCATGGTGCACTAGTCGTAGATAAAATTTAATACGCAACATGGATTGAAGTATTTCTGCTCTCGGGATTATCTCCCTCGGCTCTGCCTCGGGAGCTAATACAACAGTTATCTCCCTCGGCCATAAAAAGGTAAGTGTCCATCTGAGACTTTTTGGTATCGAGACTCGCTCTCGAGACTAAAGTCACTAGTGGACATGGGGCTGAGACAAGTCTCGGAGACTCACCGTATCACAAGTCGACAAGCTCTTCCCCTGTGTCTCGAGACTCAGAGTTCGAATCCGTTTCGAATAGCTGAGACTAGTCTCCGAGACAAACCTCACTACATCCCATCCTTTAACTACATCCCTTCCACTAAATATTATATTTATTTATTTTCTCCCCCCCCCCCCATCTTAATTCTGATATTGTAAAATGTCGATAAACGTGTGGACTGATGATGAGGAGACGTTTCTCCTCATTGAATTATACTAAGAAAATTAAATCCTTTGGAATATTTAGAAAAGTGATTATCGAAACAGAGATAGAATATTGAAGACTTTGTGGCAGGGGGATGGATATGTATTTCAAATAGCTATATAAATCACCTAGAAATAAAAAAATAATTAAGCAGGCAGAAGAATATATAATATTGGTACCTATTATTTATTTCCAGATAACGGAATTAATTCAGCGTATGATATATTTATAAATATTATTCATTTATTTTTGCTTAAATAGGGTTTTTAAAGGTTTAAATAGGTTCTTAAATAGGTTTTCGGGAGGTAGCGCCCCCAAGTTTAGAGCTAGAATTATTTCTTGATTTCACCTCGGGGTATGATTTTTCTAAACATGTATCCCAAATTTCGTCGAAATCGGCCCAGCAGTTTAGGCACCAGGCGTCTGGACAGACAAACGACAGAAGACAGACAGATATGTTTTATAAACCACTTTTTCGGACTCAGGGGACCTCAAAACGTGTAAATCCATCAAAATCTCAATATCTAATTTTCGCGCCATCACAATACTTTCTCTTTATATAAGAAAGTAAAAACGGGAGAAAATGTATTAAATTGGATAACAATGGGTTTTAAACACATAAAGTCATTAAATTGTACGAAGTAGGACGCGCGGAAGGTATGTGCCACACTAATTGGCAGAGTATTTTTTATCACTTTTTTTAACAAGTTTGTAGGCTGTGATTAATGCCAATATATGGCGTGCGGCGGGGATCCTCCATTGGGCGAGTCAGACGAATCTGCGGGATGATCTCAGGTGGACACAAACCTGAGAGTAGTCTCGGAGACTCGACTCTCCGAGACTCGACCAGGGCTGATGTTGCTCTCAAGTGGACAAGGTTAGGAGACTAATCTCGAGACTAGCTCACGAGATTTAGTCTCAGGTGGACACCTAGCTTAAGGCCTCGAGAGCTAATAAAGTTTTCTCCTTCGGCGGTGCCTCAGGAGAAAACTTAACCTCGAGCAGGAAAACATACTTCTCTCCCTTGTTGCGTAAATAACTATTCTTTCGCCGTTCATTACTTGACATGTTAGTAGGTCATCAACTATGTAACTAAACCCGAAAATTAGTAAATTCGTTTTAAAATAAACTTAAAGTTATCAGAAATATATTATACGCATGCCATTATATTTTGTAAATCTGAAAGCTCAGATTGGCCAACCTATGTGAGGGAAAAATTAAAACCACTAGGTGGTTATCTTAAGGTCATCCAGTGATATTTTTGTTTGCCTATAGTTGGCCCGACCTTCTACCCGCCAAAATCTCGAGCTCTCATTGGCTCCCCTCCCGTTTCTTTCGATTTCCCCGCGCTGTCTGAATAACAAAGTATAATGGCATGAGTATAACAGATCCAATTAAATTAAGTTACACTGAACCTCAGGCTAAACAAACCAACTTAATTTTACTAATGTGAAACTTACACAATATTTTCTTCTCCATAGCTCTGGTGATTTTACCCTGTTGTGCTTCGAAATCCAAGAAACCTGTTACTTTCTGTAAAGCATCCTGAGCCTCAATGCTTCCTAATAGAAACAAATAAGTTACAAATGAGAAAATTCAATGAGATAGTTTTTTATTAAATCCAGATAGGAACATAATGAGTAAGATAGAGTGAGAAATATCAATTGAAGGAATGATTCTAAATAAAAAATACCTGTATGTATATAGAAATTGGTAATTTTAAATTGTATGAGTCAAATCATGAAAGAGGTGTAGTTCAATAACCAAACAATGTCTTCACACAAAAATTGTAATTGGAACAATTGACCAGTTTCGGCTGTTCTAAATCAGCCTTCTTCAGATAATCTTGAGGATACTGGATTGACTTCACGAGTACAAGTGTCTTTACAAGTCATGATGAGTCGCTATCACACATTGGAGAAAAACACAGTCGTGGATCTTGTATGAGTCAAATTATGATAGTTAATATCTTAAAGCGATAAAACCCGATTTCTTAATATTTATAACATGTAACTAACTTTTATATAAAAAATGATCAAAATAGTGTGGCACATAGCTTCCTCACCTCCTATCGCTAACTTCAAACATGTTTTGCTATAACCACCCAATATAAAATTTTATTTAATTTTCCCCTCTTTTATTTAGAAAAATCTATAAAAATTGCTTTGTTCTTTTATACGATTAATAATCTCAATTTAGCAAAATTTAGTGCGCTCAGACGGTTGGTATTATGGTGTGTGTGGGCTACTTTTGACAAACAATTCACTTCGATATTAGAGAGTATTTTTAAAGATATATGAATTACTAAAAAAAAAGTTTACGAGTACGTAGAAGTGAAATAAAAAGGCGCAGGAGGTTGAAACTAATGTGGAGCCAACTTTGGGATAATTGTGAACAACCATCAAAAATCAGACAAGAAGTTTTACGGAAGAAGATATATACTGGATAGTAAAGTCTTTCAAAAACAGCTGCATAAATAATGCTTTTTACATAACTAAAATAGCATTGCGTGTTCTTTGAATTTTGGATTTTTGATGAACATTTTTTTTTCTATTTGCATATTTTTTTTCTCAAAACAGATATGTAATATATCCTCTCTTCACAATGACCCCTTTAAGTATTAGGTTTCCGAAATTTTTTTAAAAGAATAGAGGGGATGGGAAAACGAAAAAAGTAATTTTTAAGTTCACGTTGCGCAAAGACAAAAAGGTGCAAAAACAAAATCAAGTAGACAGTGAACATAACTCTAGTTTATCTATTTATCAAGAAAAATAAGTAAAGAACTTGCAGTGAATAGATAACTTGATTTATTAATTATCAGAATGTAACGCGTGAGGAATAGATCCTAATAACATCTCAGTTGAACATAATTGATTACCTGCATTAAAATTAATTTAAAGCTTTACGTTTTGTGACAGATTGAGGCAGGTGTCTAGGCCAGTAACGAAGAGCTAGAGTAATTAATAAATATATTCAGGCTTGTATGATGAGATAATAATGTAAATTAGTCAAGTAAGTCACTTCGTTAACATAATTTAGAGCCCTTTAACACTATGAGTGAGGGAAATCAATATAATTATAAATTTTAGTGAGAAATGTCAAGCTTATAAACTAATAATACAACATTTACATTGATAACTTGATTAAATTGTGACGTCAACAGCTGTAATCAGTGGAGTCTAATCTTGTGTGTAGGTTTACACGGAACTGATTCAACATAACGGTGGTTTACCGATGAAAAGCGAATCCCGAAGGAAAGTATTGTTGAAATTGACTCAAACCAACAAAAGCATAGTTAGAGCCAACATAACGATGATAAATTATATTCCTGGTGCTTCTAGAAGCAATCAAATGCCAAAGTACCTATTAATTCCTTCTAGACTTAAAGTGTACTTCTTTAGATTGTTACTCTTCTATTAGTCTAGCTAGGAGATAGCGTGCAAAAAAGTGTATGACAATCATCAAGCTAAAAATTTGTGTACAAGTAAATATTTTGGTGCCTTTTAAGATTATGTGGTCGGCTAAGTTCGGATGCGGGCATTCTTGGCTATAGGCATTTGAAAAAAACAAACCGATGGAGAGCGGCCATGTCCCGCCCTTTACGGTGGACAATGTGATTTTCATGATCCTGAGTACGAACTTAGTTAGTAAAAAAATCAAATTGTTGATAATTTGTCTCTTTATAGATTAGCTAGTCAAATATTACTCTAAATCAAAGTGTTTACTTATCAAGTGACAAACTAACATCAACTTGATCTTTGGTGTACTAACTAAGTTCGTACTAAGGATCATGAAAATCACATTGTCCACCGTAAAGGGCGGGGCATGGCCGCTCTCCATCGGTTTGTTTTTTTCAAATGCCTATTGCCAAGTAATGCCCGCATCCGAACTTAGCCGACCACATATTCTTAAAAGGCAAAAAAATATTCACTTGTCAAAAATTTCTAGCTTGATGTTAGTCAGACACTTTTTTGCACGCTATCTCCTGGAATATATGTTGTTGTTTTAGAATATAAATTGATATAATTATTTTTATATTTCTTAATAAATAAATATTAAGACAAAGATATGTTTAGTCCAATGTACTTAGGGACAACAGAATATCATACTTTAGTTTTTATAAGTGGAGTAACAGTCTAAAGAAGTGCCACTCAAAACGTTGTACATATTATCAGTTAATTCTTCTCATCATAAATCTATATTGTTTGTGTATCTATATAAATCTATATCTATAGCATTATATTGTGTGCTAATCAGAGATTATGACTCTGCACGTGCTTCTCCATAATTGCCACTTTTAGAGACCATGAGCTGCCAGCGTGGACAGGACGCATTGGATCGGCGATCGCGACTGAAGAGGTGAGAAAACTAACCGTTACACTTTAACTTTAAAAATAGATAAAACTAATTTCCTACAGTGAAATTCAAACTGAATACAGTGAGAGCCTGAAAATATTACACTTTTTCCAATTATTTACTAAAGCGCGAAGCATTCTGTGTCTGTGGAATTAAAGGTTCCGTTATAAGTTTTTTAAAAAAATACGTGTGGTGCGGGACACCCGGTAGGAACGAAGTTCTTAACGCTTTTCATTAAATATATATGATAAAATCACCACTGCCAATTTTTACGATATTAACTACTTATACATGGCAGAGTTAGAAAAGAGACAAAATTAAAAGTAACTAACTATTTGTAATTAGCAGAGTTAAGGCAAAATTAAAAGAAAAGCATTTATTTAACATTGAAGCGTACGTCCTGCAATAAATAATGTTTTGTATATTGAGAAAAAAGTTAATCATGATGAGTTTATAGTTAGAGCAGATGCTTGTAGTGACGGAACACGACTGTTCCCTCAGACTCCGCCGGCATATTTATTACTCCATTTAAAATATTATCAAATATATCACTTTTATATGCAAAAACTTCTGCTTGTATAAGGTTGAAATTTTACATGCCTGTTTTTGTCATTTTACTTAATGATATTTATGCATTTTTATTAAAATCGTTACGTTAGAACGTAAGATATCGGTAAAAACGTTGTTTTCTTTATTTTAAACGTCAAGGTCGTTTAATAAATTAAGCGCTATTTATCACTGTATAACAGTGTCGGTGTTTGTTTTAATTAAAAAAAATAAATAATTGTTTAAAAGTTGTTTGGCTCATTTAATAGATAAAGTTAGAATTTTTTCCTGTCCTAAAATTACAATTTTACATTTTATGTTTACGTTTACGCGAGCGTTGCGCGTGAACGCTTGGGCGGATTACCTTGAATAACGAATTCAGCCTGGGCATTGGTTAAATGAACATGTGTTCAACTAACTCGGTCACCTTTTACTCAAGTTATCGTCATCGGTAGATTTCGTGACGCTTGGTTTTATGACGGTGATTTTGCGACGGTCGTTGTTTTCGGATTCACTCCCGGGATCCAGAACGTGCCATAAGGAACTTCGTTCCAAAAATAAACAAGTATAATATTTGTTTTAGTAATAAAAACTCTAAAATACAACAGCTGTGTAGTTTTCATCATTTCAGGTTTAAGGTTATGGGGAGGGCCAACGAAGAAGTCATCTTCTAATATCCTGTCACCACTATGTATTTCGGAGTTAATATGAAAAAATAAAACTGTACTCTTTAAATGTCTTTAACTAGTCTCGAAATGTATACAAAGTCGACATCTTTAAATATACACTCGTGTCTGAAAGTACTAAAAGAATCGTATGTTTTAAAAATGTGTATGTATGATTTATAAAAATAATCAATGTTAAATAAGATACGAATAGTATACAGTAGAGTCTCGCTAATCTAATTAAACGTCTCGATTAAACGGAATCAGTTTTAAAATGTCTATAAAATAAGTTTTAGTTGGGTAAAATATTTAAATCGAGATTTTTATCGTAAAAAAAAAAAAATACTTCTATTTGTCTCAAAGATTGTTCTGTCACCAGTCCGAATATCAAATAAATGAAATTAAATTGGTAATATATTTCGCAGGTGCAGGTATAGAAGAGACTTCTAGGGAAACAAGCTGTGTTCCGTAATAAAATTCGAGCAACGCCTAATCATTTCACAAAAAGTTAAGACATTGTACACCGGCTTGGCGAAATTTCACTGAACTCCGTTGAACCGCCGCTACGTGTTTCTTAAAATCCTCTCCTCATCTCATATATAATTTTATTTTCTGGAATACTCTACCTTTATATCTTCCGCCCTACATTTCTATGGAACCGAAACAGATTGATCGATGTTCTTACTTATTCATAATTATTCTAAAACTGTTTATTTTTAACAGAAATACCGGGTATTCCTCGTGTCGAACGTTGGAATGTTCACCTGTAAACTATACTAGGAACAATTTTATAATTGGTAATAGACAATAAAAGCAGAAACCTCGATAATTTCAACAATTCATAAATCTGAATAACCCTAGTTCCAAATTGTACATAGTTTTTGGCCCGTCCGGATTATACGGATGTCCGGACTAGCGGGGTCCGGATTATCGAGACTCTACTGTATATGTTTAGGAAGTGCAATAACTTATTCTTTGGATGATCTTAATTTTAGCTGTATTAGGTAGGAGTTTAGTGACGTCAACTGATACAAGTTGGGTTAGCAACAAGAAAAAGTGTTGATATTGAAACAGAAATTGTCGAAGGTTGGAGTTAAAAGTAAGGTTTAAGTGAGAACGGGCTTTCTATCGCCAAGGCTACCACAGTTTTGTGGTAAACATAGAAGATTAGTTTTACTCTATATACCGCCTACTCCTTCGTGAGTGGGTGGAAAGATTACCCTTTCTATTCCAACCCACAACCTTTCATCTCTATTGATAATGGAGGAACCAAAATTGTATTTAAAAATAGAATTGAGAACAAACCTCTTGAGAGAGACTGCGTGAACATGACTTTAGCCAGCTGATAAATAACTTCTTCCAATGAGTACTCGTTAAAAAGATAATCTGACATCTTCAGTTTCTCGATAAAATCTTCATAATCATCTTCAACTGGCATCATGTTGGCAACCATGTTTGGTCCTGTATTTCCCATGCCTCCAAGATTTCCCATACCTCCAAGATTTCCCATGCTTAAAGCTCCAGCGTTAGATCCACCTAAGACAAAGAAAAATCAGTCAATTTAATATCGAAAAATCGGTCAGAGACAACTCAGACAAACTTTCTCATATATAGGTTTATAATTACTTGGTCCATTTGTTTGTTTTCGTTGGTACATTTAATTATTATTAAACATTTGATCAAAATATATCATAAAAATAACTTCTTCTCGGCGGGGAATCGAACCCGGCCTCTCTCCCTCCGCGTTTAAAGCTATTTTCTCAGGAACTAGATTTTTCCCGGGAAAACGGCTTACATCGTTAGATTCGTATTTAAATGGACTACATTTTAGAATTTTTTAATCAAAAATCTTCGGGACTGTTTTCGAGAAAAATTTTTTTCACGTTATTTTAGAGTTTTTGGGGGTAGCGCGCTCAAATTTGGAGCTAAAATTCATTTCTCGATTTCGCCTCGGGGTATGATTATTCTAAACATTTTTGCCAAATGTCGTAAATATCGGCCCGGTAGTTTAGGCTCCAGGTCCTGCACAGACAGACGACAGACAGACATTTTTTAAAAACCACTTTTTTGGACTCATGGGACCTCAAAAAGTGTAAATCCATCAAAATCGAATTTTCGCGCTATTACAATACTTTCTCTTTATATGAGAAAGTAAAAATCGTAAAAGTCATTTGCATATACATATTTTACAATTAAAATATTCTTATAATTTATTATAAGAATATAAATGTAGAAACAGTTTTATCATAATTGCGCAAAAATTCTATTTATAACTAAGAAAAAGTGGTTTAAACATGTATTGTGATTGTTGATTCTCCTGCCTCTCGTCTGAGCACGCGCCTGGAATCTAACTGCAGAACTTAGATAAAATTTTGTATAAATATTTTTGAACGAAGTTCCTTATTTAATAAATCACAGGGAAGTACTTGTTATTTACAAGTATATTTGTTATTTTCAAGTAGTGTACTTGTTGTTTACATGTATTTTTTAGGGTTTCGTAGACAATATTAAGCATAGGGTAGGTGGGGCAAAGGTTCGCATGGGGTAAATGCCCGCACTGTTTTAAAAATGGGAGGGAAACTACTTTTTGAAGTGGGACTGGCAGCACTCATTCCTTACGTTGAGGCTTTGAATTCCTTACGTTGAGGCTTTGCTCCTGTAAGGTTATCTTGATTTCGTTTGCACTATTGCCAAGAAATATGAGTGACGTTTATTTTTTTCTGTTTCAATCTAACTTTTATAGAATTTTGGAAGTTTATTATTAATTATTATAAATAAATATTCGTATTTTTGATAAAGTTGTACCAAAATGATGCTTAAGTAGTGTAGAAATAGACACTTGTTTTACCTTCATATGTAGTTACCTTCGATAGGTTACAATATTTTTATAATTTGATAAAATGGGGCAAAGATCCGCACACTGAATGGGGCAAAGATCCGACCACTGAATGGGGCAAATGTCCTAATGTTCGACTCTTTTCACATTTAAAAGTTTAATCTAAAGATTAATTTATTTTAGTTACTTTTGGTAAATGAACTAGTTAATGTTCAGAGTGTACAAGAGAAAGAGAGATTGATTGTGCCCTTTAACCTAGTAGATCCTGGATGAAGCGGAAGGATTAATTAAAAGGGGTTTCTCGATCAGAGGTTTTTTAATTCTATACATTATATTGTACCTTATATGTTTTCTTTATCGTTCAATATACATGCTCTTTTATGAATGATTTCAGTTTCTTGAATTATTAATTAATTAATACGAAGTAGGGTAACGGTCCGCACCGTGGACCGTTACCCTACTTCGTATTAACGACCGTAGATGGTTAGAAGGCCGAAATTCACAGGTCATTTAGAAATTTTTAAAAGAAAGCAAATGCTCAAATTAGGCCTAAACCACTAAGTACGGACCTTTGCCCCCACCTACCCTATACGTTATTATATTATGGGATACAATTTTTTTATTTCTCTATATCCTACTCTATATGAAAACAAATTTAGGTGGATAGCCCCAAAAATGAAACAAAAAATTAAAGGGTCCGTGGTTCGATCCCCCAGGGGGTCACAATGTTTCTTTTATCAATAATGACGTCAAGGTGAATCATATACCACAACCTCATTTATACAATTTAGTTTTATATTACAGCACAAACTGCAATATTAAAATTCAGCAATTATCGAAACTTATTTTTTTTTTTACTAAAATGCATTTTTATTTATTTTATTTATTATTTTTATTTTCGCAAACTTCTATAAAAACTGTTGTGTTTTCAAGTCCGTCCCAAGAACGGTCACCTGAGCGTAAGCATATTCAGGTCGGCCTGTCAGTTGCTACTCTTAAGGTGGCCCGAATATACACACGGTCAGACTACTCAGTCTATTCTGACAATCCTGCTGGACAGTGGCGTATCCAGTGGCTAGGTTGGGGGGGGGGGGGGCACGTGCCCCCTGTGCCCTCCTGTACAGGCCACTGCTGCTGGATCGTGAGTATTCCCAGCTTAACCTCCGCGAATGATGAGGTTGTTAATTGTTGTTTGTTGTTGTGCCGCATATTGACAATAATAGACAAGTTTTTCTAGACAAGCAGTTGTAATTATTTACCCAGAGAATCCTGGAATGATTTCTTGATGTAAAGAGTCCTTCCGTCGTACTTATCTTGAAGAGACCTTGCATCGTACTTATCCTGGAGTGTCCTGCCTTCATACTTCTCCTCAAGTGCCCTTTCATCATATTTATTCTGAAACAAGTAACAAATTCACGTTTTGAAAGAAATTAAATGTTCAATGCAAAGATAAAAACAATTGTATGTATATTTATCTTTGGTAACATTATAGAGTAAAAATACGACTTATTGTCCTAATTAATACTTAATATCGATTTAATTTTGGAATCAACTTTATGAAAATCAGATTCATAAAGTGCACTTGATTGAATAAGCTTTGCTAAAATAATGATAAAAAATTGTCAATGCGAACAAATTTAAAAAAAGCAATTTAAAAATAACAAGATCAGTGTTGATTAATGAAATCCTATTTTCTATTTTAACTACCTCTAAATTAAGTATTACAAAATATTGGCTTGATTGCATCAGATTTTTAATCTTTTACACTAATAAAATTGTTTTAAGATGATAATTATACTTTCTGATATACCACCGAATTTACACAAATATGTCATATATAAGAAACTAAACTTAATATTTCAGCTTATCCAAAGATGTAATTCTTTTAATCAATGAATTTATTACATCTATACAGGTGATTTTTTAGCTAAAATAAATTGAGTCGTTATTCGAATGATGGTAATTATGAATTAGCCTCATATCCTAGATTTGAAGCTCCTCAAATCTCTTGACAGATAAAATAGTAAATTAAATCAATTCCGATGACAGAGCAAGTAAATAACATTTTGACTACAAGTTGATTGAAGTTTGTTTGTTTATGATTTTCTTTTTATATGTTTTTTGATAAATAGGTTCGTTAAATAGTGGTTAAGCCGTGAAGAACTTCGGAGCAACCGGAGATCAGCAGGGATAGCCCACGGGAGTACGACCGGAAAACACATCATGCTATAAAACATTTCTAAAACGCGAAAATGATTAGTGTGAAATGTGGAAAAAACATGAATATAGCGATTTTATTGGGCTTGTTTTTAAACGTCTGTGACGGTTTCGAAGATGAAGCTAGTGAAGGAGGTGAGAGAGGGAAGCAATGGTCTCAAGCGAACCTCATCCCGGAGCTGCTGGCCGAGTCTCCGGGAGGCGACATGTTCAACCCCTGTCCGGGACACATGACAGGAGAAGCCGGTGAAATATTCACGGATTTTATGTCGACTCTACTCATATCCGGATGTCTCCTTGCAGCCCCTTGCACGTATCCGGCCGACGTCGGAAACGTTTGCCACCCGGACAACATATTTGATTTTGTCGTTATCGGAGCTGGAACGGCAGGTTCCGTTGTAGCAAGTCGTCTTAGTGAAGTGTGTAATTGGAACATTCTTTTACTAGAAGCCGGGGCTGACCCCCCGATGAGTACGGACGTTCCTGCCTTCTACTTGGACCTCCAGAAGACGGATATAGATTGGCAATATCAGACGGAGAAGGACGCCGGTATGTACAACGGTTTGATGAGTAACGTCAATAGGTGGCCGAGGGGCAAAGTCCTCGGTGGTACAAGTACTATAAACTCTATGCTTTACATGCGAGGAAATAGGAGGGACTACGATAATTGGGCGTCAGAAGGTAATCTGGGTTGGTCGTATGAAGATGTCCTTCCTATATTCAAAAAATCTGAAGACATGAGGGATATGGTTATTCTTTCAAGCAACGTAGCAAACAGGTACCACGGCAAAAATGGGCCACTTGTCGTCAGCAGAGTAGGCAGCGACGAAATGGTCATCCCAATAATTCTAAACGCCAGCCTCGAGCTCGGCTTCGCCGCCAATTTCGATTTGAGCGTTTCTCAAACTGGATTCACTTATCCGAACCACGCAACTATCCGTAACGGAGAGCGTCTAAATTCCGCAAAGGCGTTCCTCAACCCAGTAAAAAAAAGGAAGAACTTGTTTATCATAAAAAGGGCTTTTGTAGCAAAAGTAGAAGTGTGCCCCGCGACAAGACGAGCCTATGCAGTCTCCTACTACTATAAAAAAGAAAAAATACTGAGAACAGTGAAAGCGTGTAGAGAAGTCGTAGTATGTGCGGGAGCAATCGAAACTCCGAAACTTCTGATGCTCTCCGGTATCGGACCGAAGAGACACTTGCAAGAATTGGGAATTCCCATCATTCAGGAAGCTTGGGCTGGATACAACCTTCAGGACCACGTCATGTTCTTAGGTGCTCCTATCGCCCTCCAGGGAGTCTCTGTCCCTCAAGATCCCTTGAAACGCATAGACGAGATTTATGAATACCTTACTCGAAGGTCCGGACCATTAGCCACCATCGGAGCTTCGGAAGTGGTCGGTATGGTAAACATGGACGAGGATGACCTACCCGACGCTTTAATATTTTTCATTTTTGCACCCAAGAAGGACAAATATATCTTAACCCGATTCCTGAAGAACCAAGGAGTAAAAGAAGAAATTTTACTTAAGTTCCGCGAGATAAATAGAGATAACGACCTCATACTTCCTATCCCCGTAATTCTTCACCCGAAGAGTAGGGGTCTTGTACAGCTCAAGAGTTGTGACCCATTCGACAATCCCAAGATAAGACCCAATTACCTTACGGAACCAGACGATTTGAAGTCTATGTTGCAAGCCATCAGGTTCATCGAAAGATTCGCTACAACCGACATAATGAAGCATCACTGTGCTCAACTCCGGCCGATTGAACTATCCGGGTGCTGCGAGCTTGAACCCTTTTCGGACCAGTACTGGGCCTGCGCAATGTCTCACCTGTCGGGCACGTTCTACGACCCGGTGGGCACGACAAGGATGGGACCTCAATGTAACTGCGAATCGGTCGTAGACCCCCTACTCAGAGTTAGAGGAGTCAAGGGCTTAAGGATAGCCGACTTAAGCATCATGCCTTATATCATAACTGGAACCACGGCCGCGGCGGCCGTTATGATCGGTGAAAAGCTAAGCGACCTTCTCAAACAGCAATGGCTTAACTGTACTGGAACCGTATGTGGACCATGCAATAACTAAAAAAAAAACCTTTAACATGAAAAAGACTAAACCCTCGCGTTTATTTAGGTTTCAACAAACATAAAAAAAAATAGTTAACAGCCCCGTCTCGATTTTATAATGCAAAAACTAAATTTTAACTAACAAACTCAAAAAACAAAGATAACGATATGAAATGCAATAAACTGCTAAAACAACATAAGGCTAATTTTTGTTACTAATAGTGAATAAGCTTTATTTATTTTCTTTTTGTATCCCGGACAATTACATCGTAAAACACTTTCTGTGTAAAACATGTCTCACCTCTCTGGGAATTGAACTCAAATAAGCTTGTTTAGTTAAAAATACTTTGAAGCATTAATAACTAAACACAATGCTAATGTGATTCTAAAATCTTTGGGATCACAAAAAAATGATCATAATAATTGGAATTTTACACAGGAATTTTAGTTATAGAGAAAGTTGCCAAATGTACATTAGTGAATATTTACTGTTATAATAGAGGTTATAGATAAACAATTACATTGTTTTACTATTTTCACCAATAATAAATGTAACAACCTCTATATATATATAGTAAGGTTGGAACAAGTATTAAGTTAAATTTATATTATGTTTATAATTGCCAAGCCTGCTTCACAATAGAGTTAAAAATGGATAAACATTTAATAAGCTAATGCACTTTGCTAATACCTCCTCTGTTATTTATCAATTATTTTCAAATGAATCTAATAGAGGAAAATGTAGATTAAATATAAATACAGTCTGGTTAATATCTAGACAGCATTGAAGTTCAAGGATTCCTTGTCTCCAAATGTTACATGATTACTTAAATTACATATATTAAGCCCACGGGAGAGTGAGTGGTGTTTACTGGCACTGAGGTTTATTCAACACCTTGTTAATTATATTGGAGGAAAAGGGAATGCTCACATTAGCCATCCCATTATTTTAACATATCCATTGCATTTTTTGAAATATATATTCCAAACATTTTTGTGTAAGTGCATTATTAGGGTCCGTAGGCAAAACCAAGGACCCTTATATTTTCCTGCGTTTATCTGTCCGTCCGTCCGGTCGCCTGCTCTCACGGCTACACCTTTCGTCCGATCACTTTGAAATTTGGCATGTATGTGTCTTGTACATACCCTCATATTTTAAAAATATAGCGACTTAAATTTTTTTTTTCAAAAAACATTAGGGTAAAAAAACTCATGACCTTTCATATGAAAGAATACGTCGAGCTGATTACAAAATTATATAATTCTTTGGTTATAACTTTGATAGGGCGAGCGTAGGTGAGTTTGAAGCGGGTGTGAAACGTGTCCCCCCCTCTATCTCGCTTATGTGAAGTGCAAAAAATCTGCAAAAATTCCAGAACATTCTTCGACCAAAAGGTAAATATACCACTTTTTGGAAATTTCGAAAAAAATATAATTTTATTTTTTATTGACAAAATACGTTTTTTTTTGTTTTTTTTTTTTACAATTATATGGTCTTTTAGATGTATTTATATGGTTGTAGTCCGGTTAAGTGGCAAAAAAAAAAAAAAAAAAAAAAAAAAAAAAAAAAAATACTTTATCGGAAGTTTGTTGAATTGAAGTTTGTGTTTAGAGAATATCAGACCCATAGGATAGTTCAAAGTAAGCTTTTTAGCATTTTAAAAAACACCATCAATAGGGTACTACTTAAACTATACAGTGTGGTGGCCTACGGACCCTCGCTGTTTGCTGACTAGCACAACCTGACCTGTTTATTATTGAGTGAAATAACAAAATAAAATAAATAAATCAAAATAAGGTACATTTTTAAACCACCCATGTAAGTATAACCATGTAGGAAGTATATCCCTACTATGGTAAAACCGCGATTTTAACTGCAAATACCACAATAACCTTTATAACTATATATTTTCTAGAGGTATCAAGAAAATTATAAGGTCCTTTGTGGTAGATAATTTTTATTTGTGCTTTAATTTTATATAGAATGACTTCTTTGGTAACTCTAATTTTTTTTAAAAACAATAAATCGGAACTACTGTCCATTAAAATAGCTCCATCCAGAACTTCTAGGACAACTGTCATTATTCATTTATAAGCAATATAATCAATAAACAAATGTGCCAAATATAAAAACTTTCTGATATAGTTCCACGATTTTTCCTTATTATACACTGGACCATAGATTAAAATAGTCTGCCAATTAGTGTGGCACATAGCTTACTCACGTCCTATTTTGGATGAATGGTCACATAATTATAAAATAATGTGATACCATTAGAAATTAAAAATTTGGTTGTTTAGACCCTGTTTCGATTCCTAAAGGGGTCACAATAATTTTTATTTTTGAGCAGATGGTTGGGCTTAATATGTAATCATATATGTGGAGTAGTTTAATATATTTAAGACAGTGGTTCACAAAAATGTTGAACGACATACTGACACGAGACAAGAAATGTTCCTTGATGTCTGAAACAGATTTCTTTCCAGGAATTGAATTTTAAGACATACAAAAATTTCGTTTTTGAAATCATCTCAATGCTTCCTTTACCTTAAGTAATCTCGGAGGCAAAATAATAGTGGCAATTAAATATATCTTAAAGGTCGACCAAGAAGTCATGGAAATCTGAGAGTGCGCTAGTGTCGTTTTGGTGTTATGTATAGTCAGTTTTTAATAAAATAGACCCACTGTCAAAAAACACAGTGTTGTTCTTTTGTTATTAATAATTTTAATTTTGATAACTTCTATATTTTTTGCAACAGGCAACACTGAACCTGATAAGAAATCACTAATAATATACGATAATCGATAATATCTTTATATTATTATTTATTGATTATTCATAATAATATTCTTTAAATCTAAATCGATTTTCTTAATTCTTAATCTATTTTTTTCATCCACTTTGAGTTTGATTTGGATTTAGGACAGTTGTGACAATAATTCGTACTGTATAAAAACAAACAAAACAGGAAACCTAACAGATTGGAAACCTTCCTGTTGTTATTCATGAGATTTGACATAACTGCGCATGTCGTACAAACTAGAAATGGGTATTGTCTTAGCACCCGACTGTTCTGACTTCGGCAATACTCGGAATTTCCGACTTTAAACGAAGCTAAGCTTTCAGTTTCTTCCGTGTTTATGACTTCTTGGTCGACCTTTAATAAAATTCACAAATCTCTCATTCATCCAACGTACGTCCGCTGCGTTTATTCATTTATACCGTATAATTCATTGCGTTTATTCATTTATGCAGTATCATTCGTAGCGTTTATTCATTTATACTGTATTATTCGTAGCTTTTATTCATTTATGCAGTATCATTCGTAGCGTTTATTCATTTATACCGTACCATTCATAGCGTTTATTCATTTATACTGTATCATTCGTAGCTTTTATTCATTTGTACCATATCATTCGTAGCTTTTATTTATTTATGCAGCATCATTCGTAGCGTTTATTCATTTATACCGTATCATTCATAGCGTTTATTAATTTATACTGTATTTCGTAGCTTTTATACATTTATGGAGTATCATTCGTAGCGTTTATTAATTTATACCGTACCATTCATAGCGTTTATTCATTTATACTGTATCATTCGTAGTGTTTATTCATTTATACCGTATCATTCATAGCGTTTATTCATTTATACTGTATCATTTGTAGTGTTTATTCAGTTGTACCGTATCATTCGTAGCTTTTATTCATTGATGCAGTATCATTCGTAGCGTTTATTCATTTATGCAGTATCATTTGAAGCGTTTATTCAGTTATACCGTATCATTCATAGCGTTTATTCATTTACACCGTATCATTCGAAGCGTTTATTCAGTTATACCGTATCATTCGTAGCGTTTATTCATTTATACCGTATCATTCGTAGCGTTTATTCATATTATTATCGCTATTCGCTTTAAATATTATTTCTTGTAAAACTGTTGTTTTAGCAACCATGTTGGTGTAGAATGCTTAATGTTACAATTTCCCAAATAGTTAGAGTTAATATTATATAAATCTATTATTTGGCTGCTTTGATTTCCCGAGGGACAATAGAGTTACCAACTCTAACTCTTTAGATTTAGTGACGTTAATCATGACAATGAATCGTAAGACCAAGCTAAATCTATGTATAACATTGTGCAATCTCTAACATCCTCACCATTTTAATTTTCAATAAAGACTTCGTTTATTTAAGAAACAAAACTTTTAGTAAATGCCTTTCTATCTTATATCAAAGAAATAATCTATGTTGAATTCTACGATTTCGAAACAAGGATGTTTTCTTGCTTTTCTATAATATCAATCTCTCAATATGGATTTAACACGTGTAAAGAATTTAAAAAATTGGTTTTTAGTGAAGATTATTTGAAGAAATATAATTGCTTAAAGTTAAATATTAATGAAAACCAATTAAAAATGGGGAAGAAAACTAAAATACAAGTATAATTATATTCTACGTTGAAAATCTAACATAATCCTATTCAACGATAAATAAATTAAAGAAGATTTCTCATTTCTACTAACACGTAAATCCATACTTAGAAAAGTAATTAAAATCGATTCTATCTTTATTAATCCTTTTTAAAAATGGAATAAGTTGAATAAATCTTTTTGAAATGAATTATACAAAAGTAATTATAACTCGATACCTATATCGATTAGTAAAAAATGATGATACTTTGAAAAGTAATTAATATCGATGTATATATAAGAGTCATATTTAAAAAAGAATAATCGTAGAGTTTGAATCAGATATTATTTGACATTTCTTTTTTTTTTAAATTTACACTAAACAAATAATTTTAAGAACTAACCCGAATGTCATTTTGATACAGTCTTGATATTAATGACAGTGGACGGTCATTAATAACAATATATCTTAATACAATCCCTTTTGACAATGAACAAATTTAGGAGATTTATCATATGGAGAAAGAAAGAAATCGATATTATCTAAAAATAATTACATTTGATACATCGTTGTTCTTTAGTAACATTATTAATTGGATATCACATGTGTATATGTATGTCCTGAATCCGTAATCTGTCCTGTATTCTCTACGTTTCTAAGTAAAAGGGTTAGAAGAAGTTATATAAATAAAAATATTTATATATATATATTATATTATATAATATATATATATATTATATAATATATATATATTATATAATATATAGGTATATATATATATATATATATATATATATATATATATATATATATATATATATATATATATATATATATATATATATATATATATATATGTCTCTTTGTATTAAAGGATAAAAAGTGAAAATGCCAAATCTCTTTATAGAAAAAAGAATAAAATAAAAAATCGATAGAAATAAGTAACTCGTAAGTTTGACCCTTGTGCTCATTTGATAACTTAGCAATGACGTTATGCAAATAATGGTAAAAAAAAAATCCCACCTTAATTTTTTACGCTTATCAAAATATAATATTAATGAAATTTAAATAACATAATGCTGCTGTTTTTGTTTTTTAGAAATAAACTAAATTCAATTCCAAATGAGATATTTCAATTTCAAATTATTTATATGTGTTTTCATCGTAACGTAGCTTTTGGAATAAATATGAGATTTAATATAAAAAATTGGGCTAACGAGTTAGCGATATGCATGCGCGATGTATTTGAATTTAAAAATCAAGAAATAAATTTAAATATTTATAAATACTATATTAAAATTAATATATTTTACCAAGTCCCAAGAGATTCATTATCTGGGTTCATTATGGGTTCACGATCCGTGGGATCCCACGGAGCGTGAAACGCTTTCGTGAAACTCTATTCATGTGAACGAAGTCATGAGTTTGCACATGACAAGCGTGGAGCTCTCACCTCAAATTCAAACAATTCAATTTTCAGTGGTAAGTTCACCTCAATGTAGTTTATCAACAAGTCGTGTGGTAGAAATTTGTTCAGTATAACTAACAGCCGATAGTGAGCGCCTAAGAACCGCACTGATAACGTTCACAGGCCAAAAGTATTCTGGTTTTACAAGATGAATTCTATAGCTAGTCCATGTGTTCAGCAAAGTCAATACACCAAAAGTCGACATGACCCAAATTTCGACGAGAAGCTCGTTCATGATCGGCTTCTCGCGATCGATTAATTGAATCACGTTTTCGACTGGTGGGGTCACTCAAGCAAATGCTCGACAGCAATTACGAAAACGAAAGTGCGTTATGTATCTGTTTTTATGCCTCGTGGGAACCTGGCTATATACAATGGATAAAATAATTAAACTTAGGGTTGGGATATCGAAAAAAAATATCGATATTTTCGATATATCGAGAACCTCCACGATGACCCGTTTTTCTCCGGTGATGAGAGAAAAAAAAAATAAATTGAAAAGGTCGGCGTGGCAATTGTTTCTCCTTGTTAAGCAATAAAAAAGAGAAAAAAAGGTCACCGATTTTCGATATTTTAAAACATATCGATGTAGCCGATATATCGAAAAATCAATATCGATATAAAATATTGGTATTTTTGGTCTGATATATCGGAATCGATGTCCCCTAAATCAAAACCTTCAAACGAAGAATAAAAGAGTTCAACATCGTATATTAGAGTCTACGTCGTATATGGGCTGCCTGCTTACATATAAGAGATGCTTTCGTGGATGATATTGCTCTACTTACACAAAATGCTCCGAGGTAATAAGATTTTTTTTTTTATATTTTTCAGGTTTATTGTGTGTTAGCACCCCTCAAATCTGGAGTTAAAATTTAGATTTCGATTTTGCCTCGGGGTATGATTTCTCTGAACCAGTTTGCCAAGTTTCATCGAAATCAGCCAAGTAATTTAGGCTCCACTCTACGCGTCCACTCACAGGCGCCTTTTGGACTCGTGTAATCCACCAAAATCAAAATGTGTAATTCAAAATTTAATTTTCACGCCATTACAAATCTCTATCTCTCTGCAATATGTATAATGTAAATCAAAAATTAAAAAGAGTCAGTGGGCGAATTACTTATATCAAACTTACTAACATACTTTGCAAAATCATCGAAAATCTTCAGCAAGTACTAGAGCAGAGTTTAGGCTGAGAAAATAAGGTAAACCAAGTATAGATGAAGAAATAATATATAAATTTAACAAGCAATCATAACATTAGAGCTTCCCTCAACATCTAGCATGCATCCAAGTTTGTCATATAATGTTTGCTTCTTGTTTTATACGTGTGACATGTATGACAGAAGGAAAGTACCCATGTAATTCTAGAGGGGGAACAAAGGCTAAGAGGATGTCCCACATAAAAGTGGGTTGAAATGTCACGGATACCCTGAAAGAACAAAGGGATCTCCGTCTCCAGGAATGAGACCAGAGACAGAAATAGTGGCATTATCCCAGCAAACCCTGACACTCTCTTGAAGTATAAAGGACAAAGAAGAAAGACGACTCTTAACTTAAACATTTTAATACCTAACGTAAATATAACAAGTACTTTATTTTAAGAAAAAGCATTGGGATGGCGCGAAAAATTGATTTTGAAGGATTTACAATTTTTAAAAATTCCTTGATTCCAAAAAAAGGAATTTTTCTTTCGAATATAACAAAAGCATTGTGCTCGTTCTACAGAACGAAATATTTTTTTTTAATTCCACGTAATGAAAAAATGGATTTTAGGCTCTAAAGTTACTATTTCACAGCCTACCACGGAAAAAAGTATTTTCCCTTTTGATTCCTGTTAATTTATGTTACAACTATTGTAAAAACCTTCATGCATATATATATATATATATATATATATATATATATATATATATATATATATATATATATATATATACATATATATATTTATATATATATATATATATATATATATATATATATATATATATATATATATATATATATATATATATATATATGATAAAATAAATAAAAAATTCTATTAAATGTTGACATTCTACAGATTTTTAAGATAAATTTATACATTGAAAATAAAAGTATTCACTTGAATAAATAGGATTGAATTCTCAGAGAAAAATGAAATGTTTTCTTTACGAAATAATACAAAAGAAAATGAGGTTTGAGATAACTCGGACAAGTGACTTAACGTAGAAATGGTAAAATATCCACAACCTTGCTCGGTTTTCTTACCATAAAGTGAAGTGGATAACTAGGGAATTCAGTTTTACTTCGAGTTTTCAATTTATGTTTTTCCGCTTTTGAACATGTTTATGTACGGGAAAAAATCAGTTTAATACAAGTCGTACTAAACTTTCTCATATTAATAATTTATTTTTTCAATCGGTTTGTAGTTTCGGGTTTTCATGTTTTTCTTTACTTATTATTCAACATTTTATCAAAATTTACAATACAAATAATTTCTCCGGGGAGATCTCTCGACCTAAAACCGAACGGTCGCCATTTACAATTAAATTTACCTATAATATCACGGTAACTAGATTTTTTCCAAAGAAAATAATGTCTTATTATCAAATTAATTCAATTTTCTCCCCGAATTTTTTAAAACTCAAAATTGCTTTGTTTTTTTCATGAATTAAAGTATCAATTTAACAATATTCAAAGAGCGTAGATGGTTGAAATTATTCTGGGGCTATCTGCGAGCTACTTTTGACAAACTATCTAAATTTCATAAAAATCAGATGAGTACTTTAGAAGATATAGGTGTAAATACATATATCTTTGTGAGTATGTGGAATAGAAACAAATGGGCGCAGACGGTTGAAACTTTATGGGACCAGCAATGGGCAATTTATGACCTACCATTCAAATTTCATTTAAATCGGACATGTAGTTTTAAAGATTTTTGGTTCGCGAAAATTGAGTGACAGACAGACGGAAAACAGAACCAATAATGTTCCCTGATGTCTGAAACGGACTTCCGTCATAGAATTTTTGAAATCGGAGATATAAAAAAATTTCGCTCTTTAGAACAATCAAATTGCTTCCATTACCTTCGGCAAGTTCGGAAGCAAAATAATCTAATAAAAAAAATTAGGTTGACTAAATATATTGAGGCAAAATTGACTGATTCGGTAAACAAAATGTTTGGGTACTGCTAGACCACCTAGAGACTCGCGGTGTTTTGCTTTCAGTCGAAAAATGGCCCAAACCAACTGGAAAAATCCGCATACGTAATAATACTTATACGTAAATAAGATACATTTTGTTGCTCCCTTAAAAAATTAAAGATGGAGGACACAATTTTATATTTTTTGTAGGCTTATTGTGGCTAAACGTTAAGTCGTGTCGAAAAGAAGATTGCACCGCTAATTACTAATTGTAAAAGGTCTACAACTTTGGTTATATGACTTTTTGTACCTCCATCGGTTTTACCTTAAATAGATGATATAATTTGATGAAATAATTTATATGATATAATTTGATGAAATAATTTATATGATATAATTTGCACCCGGTCACTCAGCCTACTCATTAATGTTCGGAAGACATATTAGAACAAGATTAGACCTTATGACCGATGATGGAAAGTTTAAAGTGATAAAAAAAAATGCTACTATAATAAGAAGAAAGCTTAAAGCGGGGGAGAGAATACAGGCAAGAAGTTACTCCAAAAATAACATAAGATGGGAATTTGGAAGAGTCTTGAAACAGGAAGGAGATGTACAGTACGTGCTACAGATGGACAACGGACAGATCTGGCGACGCCACATCAATCAAATAATTGGGAACAAAATAAGGGGGGAGAATTGATGTATATTTATTATTTATATCATTATTCTAGGTTTTTGTTGTTGCTACTGGCAATCCTGTCAATGTTTTGATTTGATTTGTTTTACGGTTAGAATAATTGTCAATATACATAATGTGAGTTCCTGCTAATTTGTAATCTTTATATATTATTAGTGATATAATTATATTAATTAATGAGTTAAATATACAATACTAAATTTATAATTTTAAAAAATATTTGACTTTGAGTTCTTATGGCGTCGCAATTGTTGACCGATTGAATTTCATTTCATTGCGCTTAAACATCACACTCTAATGCTCAATAAATCGAGTAGTTATTATTATATTAATTTGTCCAGAACCAGAGTTATTAATTATTTACTAGTGCAGCTGCCACTTTGAGAAGAAACTGGATATTTAATTAATGTACCAATGTTTGATGATATGACTTCCCAGTCTGATCGGTTTTGACTGCGTTTATTTTCTTATTTATTTTATCTCCTTATTAGCTTTTCTCGGTCATATTGAGCATTATAATTTATTACTATATTACTTAGTTTTTATGAATAGACTCCAAACTACGATTTGGAGAGTATTACGAGTATATTCTTAGTAATGCAATGAATGATGTATAATAAAGTCCTGATTCTTATCCTTAAGAGGATTTTGAAACGAAATGCTATTTGGGCATTTCCTTTAATTGCTAGGCCTACATGATAATAGGAAACATGGCCATAAATAACTAGCATGAGTCCCGCGTGCAGTGCGGGAGTATCGTATAAAGCTGCGGCGTTGAAATCGCTAGAATTTTAGCTTTGGTCGTATTTTCGCGGAAAATTCGTATGATAAGAGTTTGTAAAGTTTGGACAGGTTGTATTCGTTTTGATTTCCTTGAGAGCAGAACCATGTTCCTTATCAGCACTATGTTCCTGATAGCATTGACATAAAAATGTATCAAATGATCTGTCATGCAAGAACCTTAGAGCTCTAAAGAAACATGTATGAGTTTTTCACATGACTAATTGCATGTTATTACATTTTTTACTTTTCATATTTTTTTTTAAAAGTTGCGCCATTGTTCTAAATTTCAAGTCTTTAGCTTAAACGGTTCAGAAGATATGAGCCAAAGAGGGACGGACTGATAGCCACATAAGGGTTTCGAGGAGGATCTACAAAACCCTAAAAAGGCATCTCTTCTCGGGGCATATGAAAATTTTAGTTAAGAAAATTCCCCGGAAAGTAAAAGAAGAAACAATAGTACATTACGGGTCTAGTGCGGAAAGTAGAATGTTGCATGCGAGTGTGGAGTTTGCACCCGAGCGACAGCTAGGGTAGTAAAACCACACGAGCAAAGCAAAATGCAGTTTTCGCACGAGTTGTGTACCGTACTTTATCTACGATTGTGGATTTTAATAACGAATACAGAAAAAAAAAATTAATAAACTTCCTGTATGTAAGTACGTATTTCTCTTTTGATTAAGATGATATTAATTCATTAGTTGTATTTGGTGTCGAATTAATTATTTCGGAAGACGTATAATTCTCCTCATTTTCTTCTTAATCACTTAAATCACTCATTGTTTCTCTAAAAACTCGATATAAAGAGTTACTTTAATTAAACAAACAGCAAATAAGAATGTAAACAAACTCGCAAATCGTGCGTTAAGGTGAAGAATTCTTCTTTTTTTCCTACCTAGGGCGGAAAAAAGGAATTCTACACCTCACTATGAACGCGCATGCGCAATGAGTATTGCTACGAAAAAAATCACTTTCTATGCATATAAAATCTAAACAGAGATTTAATGTTTATATTTCGTATCAATCGTAGATAAAAGAATTTAATTAATTTTTATATTCTATTATAAAATATATGTTGAGTATATTCTTCTTAAAATTCTGAAATAACTTTAAAGTAACTAATTATATAAGCTTATTGTACTTAAATTAGCTTTTATTACTTTTAATACCACTAATTAAGTACATTTTAGTGTTTTATACGAACAACCGTAATAATATAATAAATACAGTTTTAACTCACAAATTAATATCTTAATAATATAATTATTTAACAAATTTTAGAATAAACGAAGCATTTAATAACCCAAATACTAATAATTAAATTAACGACCATGTATCTGATATAATTAAGAGGTTTAATCTCTTAACCAACCATATATAGTCTGATGTAATCTCTAAATTAGAATTTCATTTAGAAGTCCAAACAAACCCTTTATCCAATAAACGCGAATATGGTAATCCTGAATTTGTCTATTCCACAGGCAATTTTAGAACTTTACGGTTTTTGACTGATTATAATGCACATATAAATAATATATTAAATGCTAATAACCAGCATAGATCAATACGGGTTAGTTACATTTTCTTTGATCTAAATATTTAATACTCTAATAACAACGACTTCTTTATTTACTTTCTCATATAAAGAAAAAGTATTGTGATGGCGTGAAAATTCTATTTTGAGATTTTGATAGATTTACACATTTTGATGTCTTCAGAGTCCAAAAAAGGTGGTTTTTAAAAAGTCTGTCATCTATCGTCTGTGCAGACGCGTGGAGACTAAACTACTGGGCCGATTTTGACGAAATTTGGCATACATGTTCAGAAACATTATACTCCGAGGCGAAAATGAGAAATGAGTTTTAGCTTTAAATTTGGAGGTGCTACCCCCCTAAAACTCTAAACATGGTAAAAAAAAATATATATTTCTCGAAATAGGTTTCGACGATTTTGATTAAAGAAATCTAAAACTGGTTCCATTTAAATACGAATCTAACGATATAAGACATTTTCCGAGAAAAATTTAGTTTCCGTGATATTGATGAATATATAAATCTGATTTTGTTGAAAATCGAAAACAAGAAGTATAACAACCACATGTAGAACGCTTTATATTATTACTATTATTTTTTTTTAATCTATTACATGATATGGAATTTAACTATAGTTTCAACAATATGAAAAAGTTTGTCAGAGTTGTCTCGGACCGACTTTAATATAATTATTATTAACAAGGTTAGATGTTACTACGAGTACAAAGATAGAGATGTATGAAGTATTAACGACATTTCTTTAGATTGTTACTCCCCTTAAAAAATAAAAAGAGGGAGCAACAATCTAAAGAAGGTATACGGATTTTTTTTTCTTTAGACTGTTACTACCCTTATAAAAACAGAAGTGTGATATTCATTTGGCCGAAAGTACATTGGGCTAAACATCCCTTCGTCTTAATAGTTATTTATATTCTAAAAAATCATAAGGGAGTAACAATCTAAAGAAGTACCTTATAAACTAACTAACTTCATGCCTCAACAGCCCATGAAGGACCTAGGTCAGTCAAAAGGGCTCATACAAATGTTTGTATAATGGAGGACACGGGGTTATTAAGTCGCTCAAACAGCTACATAAACTTTATAATTGGCATTCGCAACCAGTAAGTCACCGATTTTACACAAGCAACTACTCATTCATTATAGTGATGCTGGGTGAGAACAACGAGGGGGGGGGGGGTTGAATTCCCTGTCCGGACATTAAACCCAGATCTGTGGTCACCGATCTAAATGGCGACCACGCCTATTAAATTTAGTGATAGAGAGTCACACGGCCCCCAAGTACTGAAGGCCCGAAGTATTGAAGAATTAAATACTTTATTTGTACCAAGCATTAATTTAAACAATTATTAAACACAATTTTACTCAACGTAGCATAGAGAGGCTAGTATAAAATATATTATGCGTTCTTTAATGACGTATTTAAAATACTTAATCTATATAAACCAGATCACTTCAAATGCTCTTTTATAACGACGCATTATTGTTTCTGCACAATTATTACTAAACCCGATTTGATATACCTACTATCATGGACAAGCTGGCAACTAATATTAAATAGAGATACCTATATCTTTAAAAGAACTAAAAAAGTATAAAACAACTTTTTTTGTTTTATTTTAACATTAAGTAAAACAAATACATGTATAATATTGAATAAATATATTGAAATGTAAAAAATGCAGTCAATGATACATACATAGACTGATTCAATCTGTCTATATTCAGACAATATTTATTTACGTTTCTCTCTCTCGACTCAATATTCAATAAACATGTTAGAAACAAATTTTTAGTTATATATATATATATATATATATATATATATATATATATATATATATATATATATATATATATATATATATATATATATAAAAACATAGATGAGACAAGTTGGTTATATCAAGTCGTGCGTACCTTGGCCATATCTCCTCTCTCGGAGAACTGACTCTGCATCAATTCCAGATTCTTCTTGATTTCCTGAAGGAATTCTATCGCATCCGATCTTGACATCTGAAAAAAAAAAAAAAAATGTATGATGAAAAAATTATTTTTCCTTATATTCTTTTAGAGAATATACTATATTTTAGCTAAATAGATTCTTTATAAGAATTATTACATGCACAATGCACACAAATATTTGTGTGCATTGGGTATGGACTTAATAAAACTAGTGATGCGGTGCATAAAGAACTCGCATAGATTGAGGTCTTATGAGTACATCACCCATAATATGTTCTCAATATTGCTACCAGGATAATTTTTCGGTGAAAACCTAACATATTCTTATTCAACCTGAAAACAGATTTAAAATCATTTTACGAAAAACAGCAATAAGAATAAGCTTACTTTTTAACACCCTCATCTCGGTCACATTTGTTGAAAAACTTTGCTACTCATAAAGCCTTTTAAAACAATGTATGGTATATCATGCTGACTACAATCTTCCTCTTTAATCGTCATATTATAGGACCGAGATGATGTGAGCCGAATTAAATTTAGTATAAATTCGCAAGTTCACAGGAGCTAAACTGTTTTCCTTTCATCCGTACATAATCCATATTTAATAAAGTCATTGAAGGCTCACCACGCTCACCAGTTTTTACCTATATAATATTTATTTAATAATAGTAATACATGCTCGCTACGCTCGCCAATTTATACCGCATTTCTATATAATATTTATTTAATAAAAATATTAAGGGTTCGCTGCGCTCGCCTGTTTATATAGCATTTTTACATTATCTTTATTTAATAAAAATTATTGCAGGCTCGCTGCGCTCGCCTGGTTATACAACATTTGTACGTAATATTTATTTAATAATATAAATGCAGGCTCGCTACGCTCGCCGGTTTATACAACATTTCACATAATCTTAATTTAATAACGTTAATGCAGGCTCGCTTCGCTCGCCTGCTTATATAGCATGCATTTGTAGTAAATATTTTATTTAATAAAATGATTGCAGGCTCGCTACGCTCGCCTGTTATAAAAGTAATATTAATGCAGGCTCGCTACGCTCGCCTGTTTATACAGTATTTCTACATAATCTTTATTTAATAATATTATTGCAGGCTCGCTGCGCTCGCCTGTTCATACAGCATACATTTGTAGTAAATATTTTATTTAATAAATTGATTGCAGGCTCACTACGCTCGCCTGTTATAAAAGTAATATTAATACAGCATTTCTACATAATCTTTATTTAATAATATTAATGCAGGCTCGCTACGCTCGCCTGTTATAAAAGCATTACTGCATAATCTTTATTTAATAATATTATTCCAGGCTCGCTGCGCTCGCCTGTTATAAAAGCATTTCTGCATAATCTTTATTTAATAATATTAATACAGCATTTCTACATAATCTTTATTTAATAATATTAATGCAGGCTCGCTACGCTCGCCTGTTATAAAAGCATTACTGCATAATCTTTATTTAATAATATTATTCCAGGCTCGCTGCGCTCGCCTGTTATAAAAGCATTTCTGCATAATCTTTATTTAATAATATTAATGCAGGCTCGCTACGCTCGCCTGTTATAAAAGCATTTCTGCATAATCTTTATTTAATAATATTAATGCAGGCTCGCTACGCTCGCCTGTTATAAAAGCATTTCTGCATAATCTTTATTTAATAATATTATTGCAGGCTCGCTGCGCTCGCCTGTTATAACAGCATTTCTGCATAATCTTTATTTAATAATATTAATGCAGGCTCGCTACGCTCGCCTGTTATAAAAGCATTTCTGCATAATCTTTATTTAATAATATTATTGCAGGCTCGCCTGTTTATACAGCATTTGTAGTAAATATTTTATTTAATAAAATTATTGCAGGCTCACTACGCTCACCTGTTGTAAAAGTATTTGTACATAATAATTATATAATAAAATGAATGCCAGCTCGCTGTGCTCGCCTTTTTATACAGTATTAGTACATAATCTGTAGCCTTTTTAAAATTCCTTTAAACGAATTATAACATGTTATGCAGGTATGTAAAACTTTTTTTTGTTTTCTTTATATTGGCCGCCATTTTAAAAATATTATGTTTGAAATTTGAATAGTTGGATATTCCTTTTCTAGACTTCAAGAGCTTTAAATTGATGTATAACATGTCATACTGACTAAAAACTGTTTGTTTAGTCGTCCGCCATATTGACCGCCATCTTGAAAATATTAAGTGTAAAATTTTATTAGTTACATATTCTTATCCTCCTCTTAAAGGCCTTTAAAACGATGTATAACACATTATGCTGGATATAGCTTTTTATTTTAGTCGTCCGCCATATTGGCCGCCATCTTGAAAATATGAACTGAGAAATTTTATTAGTTACATATTCTTTTTCATCTCTTAAAGACCTTTAAAACTATGTGTAACACATTATGCTGGCTAAAACTTTTTTTTATAGTCGTCCGCTTTATTGGCCGCCATCTTGAAAATATTAAATGTGAAAATTTATTAGTTACATATTCTTTTCCTCCTCTTAAAGATCTTTAAAACGATGTATAACACATTATGCTGACTAAAACTTTATTTTTTTGTCGTCCGCCATATTGGGCGCCATCTTGAAAATATTGAGTGAGGAATTTCCAAAAACTATACACTTCTTACAAATGCTGAGATGCATATATGTGCCAAATTTCGTTGAAATTTATCAATTTTTACTCCAGTTATCGTTAGACAAACAAACAAACAAACACACAAACAAACAAACACACAAACTTTTCAAATCCCAAGTCTCTGTAATGAAGAACTCACTGCGCTCGTTCAATAAAAGCTACTGAAGAGTAGATTACGAAAAAACTTTTTATAAGAGTTGTGCTTTTTACCACCAGTATTGCGTTTTTAGCGCCCCCCTAACAGCCCTATAACAGCAAGTCCTAAAATTGTGAAATAATTCATGCAAGGGGCCCATGAAAAAGTCAGGGAAAAATCTCACTTTTTATAAGTTACAAATATTATGTGCATGCATTTGCAGTGAGCCAATTTTTTTTTATTTTTGCTTCCGAGCTTACCGAAGGTAACGGAAGCAATCTTTATGAAGAACGAAAATATATCAGCGCCCTCTTTGATTTGGAGTAATATTTGATAACTAACCTATCAAGTGACTTCTAATTAACAAGTAGTAACTAACATCAACTAGATTTTTGGTTTACTAACTAATTTTGTACCCCGGATCATGAAAATCACATTGTCCAATATAATTGGAGGGACATGGCCACTAATCAACTGTTTGTTTTTTTCAAATGCCTATTGCCAAGCTATGTCTCCCAGACGACCAACATATTCTTAAAGGGCACTAATAGATTAATTTGTGCACAAAATCCTAGCTTGATGTAAGTCAGACACTTTTTTTTGCACTTTATCTCCTTGATTAGAACCAGTTTCACTAGAACATTGCAATTATTTAGGTTGTTTGTTAAACATAGTTTTACAAACTACCATCTTAAATGTTAAATGAAGATTGCGACTATTTATAATCAAAATGTAGAAAGAAATAGTCACTCCACGTAAAATAAGTTTATTATTTTCAGAGCAGCTTTCAGCCACTATAGGGTCATCATCAGTGCCGCAGAAGCGAAGAAAGTTAAATAAAAAGATGAAACATGGGAGAACGGCGAGTCATATAACTTTCTTCGCTTTTGCGGCACTGATGATGACCCTATAGTGGCTGAAAGCTGCTCTGAAAATAATAAACATATTTTACGTAGAGTGACTATTTCTTTCTAAATTTAATGATGAACCACTAACGCTTCAATTTTTAAATTTATAATCAAATTTGGACATGAATATAATCCGGAATTCAGTTACACTTGAATCTTTGGAAATTTGGAATTTAGTTTTCTTTTATTAAAAAAAAAATTCAGAAGAAATGTTTTCCAAATGAAAATTCTGTGACAAGATGGCGTCCATATACTTATTTAAACCATGCCCCCTCACTAACATGAACATAAATATCACCACTTCTTTGAAATGCTGAAATAAAATCTATATAGAATGATAATTTTTAAATTAATATTGATGTTACCTAATAAGGATTTTATTAAATTTTGTTCTCAAGGGGGAAAATTGGACGAATAAACAAAGATGAAGAATTAAGGCCCGATGAACCTTCTGAAGTTTGGAAATTAACATTTAAAAATTCTCCTCGAGTTGTCAGAATCAGTTTATTAGTGATTTTTGCAAATTATAATTAATTTGTGTGGGGGAGGGGTTATAGGAATAAGGGAAGTGGAGAATTCTGTGGGACTAAGATTGTTATCACTTAGTAAATATATTTTAATTTTTCTTGAAGTTTGTAGTGTAGACCCATGATATTAATAAATAACACTCACCGTAGCGAAGCACGGGAATCCAGCTAGTTAATTATATAAATATTTATATTTTGATTTATTTATTCAAGGATATATATCAACTAGTTTGAATTTAGAATTCAATGCTTTAATTTTGTATGATTTAAGATGGGTTTAACGAAGGTATCCGACGTAACTCCGAGGTAACGAAGATCCGTTGTCAGAAGTACGTAGGTGAAAGCCTAATTATTATTAGATGGCTGATTATACTAGTACCGCATAACGGCAGTGAACATGTCTAGTCTACCTCGTGCGCCTTCTTCTCCCCGTCATTCTAGAAACCCTACAAAGGTTCATATGAATGAAACATGTTGAATCATTATAAATTAACAAGTAAGTATCCCTTGACAAGGTACAGTAGAAGTTAACCACTGTGCTTTGTATCAGGATCTCTATTGAATTATTATCCACAATATAGTGCAGCTTTACCTGATTTGGCTACTGATTTCAAGCCGTTTGCTTCTATAATTGTAACTAGGCATAACGTGGCTCTATCATTGAAGTGAGCGTGCATATTAATAAATATGTAGCGAATATCGTTAAAATATAATCATGATGAGTAGATAGTTAAAGAATATGATTTTAATTCAGAGTCTAGAAGTGGGGAAGCCACCCTTTATTCTTATTATTTCACTAAATACACGCTTCGGACATGTCCTTTTCAACTATTGTAAAATGTATCAAAAACTGCTTGAATCAAGTTGAAATTGTAAATGCCTGTTTCAATTGTACATTAGATGATGTTAATAAAGTTTTATTAAAATCGTTAAGTTAGAACGCGAGATATCGGTAGAAACGTTATTTTCTCTATTTCAAACGTTTAGGTCCACTTTGATAGTTTTAAAGATCTTTATCACTTCATAGAGGAGTCGCTGTTGGTTTCACTAAAACAAGTTATTTGTAAAAAAAATGTTCGTCTCATCGAATATGTGATAATAGAATCGTTTCCCGTCCTGAAATTCCACTTTAGGTTCACTTTAATAAACTTAGAGATCTTTAACCCTTCATAGCGATGTCGGTGTTGGTTTTAGTAATAATAAAAATAAAAAAATATTAAAAAGTTGTTAGTCACATTGAATACTGGAAGTTAGAATTTCTTCCCGTCCTGAAAATCCAATTTTACATTTGAAGCTCACGTTTACGCGTTTGTTGCACGCGAACTCTTTGGCGGAAACGCTGTCCAACGAGCTTAGCCTGAGTCTTAGTAAAAGGAACATGTATACCAAATTTGAACTAAATCGGTCAACTTTTACTCAAGTAATCGTTGGAAACTAAACCGTTACTGACAGACAGACATACATATTGTTGGTTGGTGTGATGGATGCATTTGTTGGCAGGATAATTTGTTAAATAAACGGTTTAAGTTATGTCTAAAACAAACATTTAAATAGCCGCCATTTTGAAACGGCTAAGGTGATAATGCTGGTAAATAAACTCGTCCGATTTGTTGCCTACGGCTTTGTGCGTGGTGATAGAACATAAGAACATTTTTAACACAACATAAGAAAATTTTTTAATTAGAGAAAAGCAAAATTTTCAGATCTCCAACAGTGCCTTTAGTGGTATTTCTCTTTAAGCAGCCCAATTCTTTTGAAAAAAATTTCATCAAAAGATAATTTAATTTGTAATTAAGATTTACTACGTTTATCATACAATTGCGTCTAATTGGATAAATATAATAATAAAGGTTAAATAAGTTTGAGGTACTAAACAATTCAAATTGATATATTATTCCTTAATATTAATTAGCGAAGCACTCCCCCGCGAGTTATCATGTGATGGTTGAGAGAACGGCATCTCAAAAGTTTCAAGAGAAGTTATTTATAGAAGCTAAGGTCTATTTTCATACATAATATGTTCTAAACTCGAGCAAAGTTCATATTTATTTATAGGTTTAAAAGTTTTGTAGGATGTGCTGACAGACTGACAGCATAGGGAGATTATAAGTCAGTCCTTGAACCCTATAAAGCAAAAGTTGGTTTTATGAATAATAGTTAATTAAAAAAGTTACTTGTGAAACATACCAACATTACTATAGGTTACGTGTGTTGTAAAAACAAACTAACATTATAACTCTATTAAAATTGTTAATTTTGTGTAAGGTTAGGAGTCTACACAGTATTTTACTCACAGACATATTTTAAATAAATAAGAAAAAAAATCGTCTGCCAATTAGTGTGGCATATAGTTTTCTTGCTTCCTAGGAAACAAATAAATGCCACGCTTATTGACAAAATAATTTGCTTCAGAGTTTACCAAAGGTAGTGAAAGCATTGTGTTCACTTTTGAGGTCAACATTCCCCCCCTCCAAAATCAAACTTTCAATCGCATTTTACTTTTTAGACCTTCCTGAATAAATTTAGTTTCGAATCTGTCTGTCGCTCGGTTAGAGGTGGTTAGAGTGTGTCCACGAATCCTTGCCACATGCATAACTTTCACAATTTCCATCCAATTTTTACGGGTCCCTAGATAGTCTCTCATGAATGATAGCCTCTGCGCTGGCGCAAAAGTAAAATCCTTCAAACGTCAATTACTCGCGACCTAATGATCCGATTTCGCTCAAATTCGTAGGATAGTTGAGGATCAAACGTTAGATACTGTCGTATAATTTTCATGATTATAGGATCACTCAGAATTCAATGCGTATGCGCAAACGTGAGATTTTTTTCCATACGCATAACTTTTACAATTTTTTCCGACTTTAATGAAATTTATCGACTTGTATTTATAATTTGCCCCTTTATGGTCCCATATAAATTTAATTGTAATTGGATATATAGCCACTGCGCATGCGCAAACATAAATATACACCTAACTTCAATTTCTCACAGTCTAACGAACCGATTTTACTCAAAATTAGTGGATAGTTAGAATTAACCCCCAAATGATCCCTTATGAATTCCAACGTGATCGTATAACTAGTAGCCACTGCGCATGCGCAAACATAAATATACACCTAACTTCAATTTCTCACAGTCTAACGAACCGATTTTACTCAAAATTAGTGGATAGTTAGAATTAACCCCCAAATGATCCCTTATGAATTCCAACGTGATCGTATAACTAGTAGCCACTGCGCATGCGCAAACATAAATATACACCTAACTTCAATTTCTCACAGTCTAACGAACCGATTTTACTCAAAATTAGTGGATAGTTAGAATTAACCCCCAAATGATCCCTTATGAATTCCAACGTGATCGTATAACTAGTAGCCACTGCGCATGCGCAAACATAAATATACACCTAACTTCAATTTCTCACAGTCTAACGAACCGATTTTACTCAAAATTAGTGGATAGTTAGGATTAACCCCCAAATGATCCCTTATGAATTCCAACGTGATCGTATAACTAGTAGCCACTGCGCATGAACAAACGTGCATGTTTTCACACTTTCTATTTCGCTATTTATTATTTTTTCCTCATTTGCTTGTTGTGTATTATTTAGCCAAAAACCCAAGTGAGTGTCATAATTGAAAATCGATATAGCGATAATTCAACTGAGATTAGGTAAGTTTGAGAGAATTAAATAGAGATAATTGAAAATTAATATTTCACCAATTAATGAATGATAAAATAGTTATGCCAGATTCTGGAGCGCATAATTGGTTTAATAAAGAATTGAATTTGGTCAAATGGTAAAAAGCAAGACAATACACTCTATGCAGATTGAATGATCTTTACATGTTATGGATACGATGACGCTATGTGCCACACGTTTTTTTTTTATTCCATGACATGTTGAATTCGACATTGCGTAACAGCGGAGATGAGTACTTGTGTAATAGGAAAGTTACAATATCGTGTTACATAAATACCTGATGCACGAGGCAAGAACATGTGAGGCATTTATTTACAGCTTCGGTTTATATAACTTAGTGATTCAATGCAGTTGCAGTCCTAGATAATCCTTTAATACATCAATTACCTTGTTAATACACCAATATGAGTACATCGTTTTTTGTACATATTTTTCTATTTAATACAGATTTGTACACACCAGTCTATTATATAATAGATATACTAGTGTATTGTTTATGTCTAAATGAAAGAAAGAGATTGTTCATTTTTTATTTTTCAAAAAATATTTAATCTGGTTGTCCCTTATGTTTTTGTATTGTGATTATTTATACAGGGTGTCTGTAATAGTACATTACGCGTCGAGTGCGGAAAGTAGAATTTTGCATGCGAGTGTGGAGTTTGCACCCGAGCGACAGCGAGGATAGTAAAACCACACGAGCAATGCAAAATGCCGTTTTCGCACGAGTTGCGTACCGTACTTTATCTACGATTGTTAGATTTAGATAATAAATACAGAAAAAATGAACTTGCTGTATGTAAGTTCGTATCTCTCTCTTGATAAAGATGGCATTAATTCATTAGTTGTATTTTTTGCCGAATTAATTATTTCTGGAGGAGTATTATTCTCCACATTTTCGTCAAAGTCACTTGATTCACTCATTGTTTTTTACTAAAAACTCGATATTAACAGTTACTTTAATAAAAGAACAGCAAATTAGTTTTGTTAAATGTAAACAAACTCGCTAATCGTGCCTTAAAGCTGAAGAATTCCTCTTCTTTACCGCGCTAGCGTGGTAAAGAAGAGGAATTATTCAGAACTATGAGACGCGCATGCGCAATGAATACAAGTACGTATAAATCACTTTCTACGCATCTAAACAAAGATATAATGTTTATATTTCGTATCAATCGTAGATAAAAGGTCTTCACAAAAGCCTACCACATGTTTCTTAGAACGAAATTAGCCGATTTAAGTAAACTTACAAGTAAACAGTACAAAGCTGTTTAGTTAAGGCCCTGCTTTCAGCGGAGAAATCTTTGGCCTCACATTGGTGCTATAGGGCTCTGAAGGTACAATTTTGAATTTTATTTTTGTATTAAATTTAAAACGGTCTATACGATTTTGCTAAAATTTGGTATGTATTGTTAAGGTAAGTTGAAAATACCTTACGAAAACAAAAAAACAAAATCATAAACAAAAATCATTTGGAATGTGCTAAAACGAATAGGCATGTAGTTAAAGTCCTATTTTATCTAAAGAATTTGTTGAACTAATTTTAGTAACTTAAATTTTTAGTAGAAACTACTGCGAATTATTAAAATGCATATTTCGCAAAAACCACGAGTACGAGTATTATCAAAAGTACCTTTTTTTGTAATAAATAAGTTGGTGAATCTAAATTTGATATCTAAACCCCTTTTCTTCCATTGGCGTAGAAATTTGAAATATGCTATTACTATAAAAACTCAAGATCTACGCCCATGGATTGATATGGAATTTTTTGCCCCAAAAAGCTATCTTCTGACTAAGGTAAACTTACTTAATTCGGCTAATTTAAGTCTAAGCAACATATGGTAGGCTTTTGTAAAGACCTTTTACAGACACCCTGTATAAATAATCACAATACAAAAACAAGACGGACAACCAGATTAAATATTTTTTGAAAAATTAAAAATGAACAATCTCTTTCTTTCATTTAGACATAAACAGTTCACAGTACACTAGTATACCTACTTAATTCGGCTTATTTCAGTCTAAGGAACACAAGGTAGGCTTTTGTAAAGACCTTTTACAGACTTACTGCTAAATTATATTATTTAATGTATAATGTATTTGTTCTAATCACCTTCTGCATCCAAGAATATTGCTTAGAAACGCAGCCCAATATAAATAAAATAAAATGAACACAACATCTAACTCTCTCTCTGCTAAATAATTGTAAACTTATTCAGGCTGATTGATTTTTATTATGTCATATTTGGTGTTTTCATTGTAACAATTAATTATTTCTAAATATAGAAGATAGGTTCCCTATAACAATTTGATTGCTAATTAAAATTCAAGCTTAGTTTGAGTAATTTAATTTTCAAAAACCAAGAAAGAGAAAGTTTAAAATCAATAGATTAGTACCGAGAAAATACCTTGTTATTATTTCTAACTATATTTAATTAAATCGTGGCTCTAACTAATAGGTTCATTGTGAATAGTTAAGGACCCTTTTAAACTTAGGGTTGTTAGAAAGGAAAAATTTAAATTAATCTTTTTAATCCTTTGCGATGCCACTAACTAAGCAGATATAAACGTTTGATCTAATAAATGATCTGTTCTAGGCTAAAGCTTAAAATATATGTATTCCTACTTCACTTCCTTTGAAATCAGTTACGAAGAGAAATAATTAGTTGTTCAACTAAGATTTTTTCGATATATTCATAATTAATAAATCTTCAGTTTGTTCACCCAATTAGTTCTTATTTATCAATTAACTAATATATTTTGATCTTCAAGCTTTATTTACAGTTGATAAGATTAACAAAATCTAGGTAGAAAACAACAAAATTTGTAAAATAATTATATTTGAAAGTTTCTTATATTATTAAGTTGATTTTGTTGAAAGGAGCGTAGTGAGTTCTTAATTTCAGAGACTTGGGCATTGACAAATTTGTGTTTGTTTGTGTGTTTCTTTGTTTGTTTGTTTGTTTGATTGTCTATCCACATTGATAGATTTGAACGAAATTCGGCTCACAGGTGCATCTCATAATTTGCTATAACTGTATCGTTTTTGAAAATTCCTCACTAAATAATTTCAAGATGGTGGCCAATATGGTGGACGACAAAATTAAAAGGTTTTAGTCAGCATAACATATTATATATCAATTTAAAGGTCTAGACGAGTAGAAAAGGAATATGTAACGTTTTTTTTTTTTAAATTATCCTTATTAGAATTTGACCTTTTAAGGGTTATTTGGTTTTCTTGAATTAATTAAATACAAACCACTCTCTCTTTTTCGCTTTACACCTTCGGGGTACTTCAGGCTTGTAACTACCCCTTTCACATGCGTCTAACTATAAAAGTCCACAACTGTGAAATATTTTCTTCTAAATCAAGTGGCAGATGTCTGAGTGAAAGATACATACTAATTAGGTCTCCAATTTCAAAAATGTTAAGACAGGAATCCATTTCAGACATTAGGGAACATTTTTGGTTCCGTGTCTCTCTGTCGGTCTGTCGCTTAATTTTTGCGAACCAACATATCTTAAAAACTACTTGTCTGATTTGAATGTAATTTGGATGATAGGTCATAATTAGCCCATTGTTGATCCCATGTAAGTTCCAACCTTCATTCACCTACCAACATGCGCACAATAAAATATTTATTTACACCTATTCCTTCAAAGGTACTCTGTTGAAAGTACCCCGTATAGATAGAGTAGCCCCCAGATTAATTTTAACCACCTGCGCTCTTTAAATTGTGCTACACTAGTACTTTAATTCATGTAAAAAAACAAAACACTTTTGACAGAATTAATAACCGAGAGAGAAATGAAATAAATTTGACAATAATAGGTTTTAATAGCATTAAATCATTAAAGTTTACGAAATAGGACGTGAGAAAGCTATGAGCCACAATAATTGGTAGACTATTTTAATTTGGTTTATGAGTTTTCAGCATTTTCATGCTAGCATAAAGTCAAATCGTTTCACTATATTAGGAGTAGTATTTATGCGGCAAAAATGGTAGTAAACTCAATTTTTTCACTTGGAAAGAAATCATGTTAAACTATAAAAAAACAAAATGGGGGCATTACATAGCAAACTAAGTAAAAGTAAGAAGGATTTTTTACCCTAGCTAAGTCCTGTAAGTCCCTTGTTTTCAGAAACAAGAAGAAAAAGTGGTAGCTCGAATGTTTTAATGGTTAGTTTTATATGAAGCTTTTAGATCCTACCACACTTATTCCACTTAGAGTAATAGCTAGCAACTTTTTAGTCTCGCACTATTAGCTATCTCGATTCTTGCTTCTATTTTAAAGTAATGAGAATTGTTCCACTTTGAAAAAAAAAAAAAAAATCCACGAAAAAAGATTAATATAAAAATCAAGAACAATTTATTTTACTCCTAGTCTCATTTAAACGACATATAAAAGTGTATTTTTAAATTATTTTCTTTAAGAATAATTGGAATGAACCAGTTACACTTACTAGGAGAAAGACCATAATAGTACATTACGCGTCGAGTGCGGAAAGTAGCATTTTGCATGCGAGTGTGGAGTTTGCACCCGAGCGACAGCGAGGGTAGTAAAACCACACGAGCAATGCAAAATGCCGTTTTCGCACGAGTTGCGTACCGTACTTTATCTACGATTGTTAGATTTTAATAATAAATACAGAAAAAAATAAACTTTCTGTATGTAAGTTCGTAACTCTCTCTTGATAAAGAGCGCATTAATTCTTGAGTTGTATTTTTTGCCGAATTAATTATTTCTGGAGGAGTATTATTCTCCACATTTTCGTCAAAGTCACTTGATTCACTCATTGTTTTTCACTAAAATCTCGATATAAACAGTTACTTTAATAAATGAACAGCAAATTAGTTTTGTTAAATGTAAACATACTCTCGTAACAACAAACTAATCGTGCGTAAAGCTGAAGAATTCCTTTTCTTTACCGTGCTAGCGGTGGTAAAGAAGAGGAATTCTTCAGAAGTATGAGACGCGCATGCGCAATGAATACAAGTACGTAAATAATCACTTTCTACGCATCTAAACAGAGATACTATGTTTATATTTCGTATCAATCGTAGATATAAATATTAACTTCATTTTAATCTAATCACTAATTTATTTATGTCAATATACTTATTTCTTAACTAAAACATTATCTGCAACTCATATAATTTATAGTAAATGTCTCTTTTTAGTTAATATGTATTTTTCTATCTTTGAGCTTATCACTATTTAGTAAATCGATCTATTCGATAAATAATTTAATAATTTATTTATTTTTTGTTGCAAATTTAATTTTAGTGCTACGTCAATTGTAATATTGGTAAAAGCTGGGAACGAATAAAGTTTCCTACATTTTTAGTAGTTCGTGTGTTTCCGTGAGGTCAATTCTCTTAACTTTCTAAATTATAAGAACAATATTAGTTTTATTTTTAAAGTGGAAAATTCAACCTTAATACATTTTGACACGACATATTTTTTTATACAATTTTATATTAAAGTTGTTTGTATTTCTTAAATCCTTTATATATTTACTTCGATTTTATTTTGTCTGTCATTTGTCGTCAAAATCTTTGGAGGATAATTAACTCTTTTCCACCGATTGGATGACTATCAAAACAAATTGAAACTTGGCACATAGAATCTTTACCAAAACAAAAACATTCTATCAAATTTATTAAAACAATTAATATCAATGCATACCATTACAAAAACATTCTATAATTAATAAGTTAATACATTCTTTAATAACAAATTAACTTACCGATGGGTACTCAACCAAAATGCGTAAATATAATGGATTTATAATAAATTCTTTGTTTCTATGGGCTAGTGCCAATTAAAGTTTGGTTACTTAGTGTAAAAAGAGAGGGAATGTGAGTAATAGTATAGAGGTAATGAGAGGGTAGTATAAAGGGAATGTTTCATAGTACAGAGAGAATATAGGGAATGTTTAGTATAATATAGAATGAATGTTTAGTATAGTATAGAGGAAACGTTTAGTAATATGAGTATAGTATATAGAGAGAATGAGTGTAGTATAGAGGGAATGTTTAGTGTAGTATAGAGTGAATATGAGTATAGTATAGAGTGAATATGAGTATAGTATAAGAGGGAATGAGTGTAGTATAGAGGGAATGTTTAGTATAGTATCGAGGGAATGTTTAGTATAGAATAGTAGGAATGTGAGTATAGTGTAGAATGAATATGAGTATAGTATAGATTGAATATGAGTATAGTATAGATTAGATTTGAGTATAGTATAGAGAGAACGAATGTAGTATAGAGAGAATGTTTAGTATAGTATAAAGGGAATGTTTAGTATAGTAGGAATGTGAGTATAGTATAGAGTATAGAGGGAATGTAAAATTGTTGAAATCAAATTTTTGCGCTATCACAGTGATTTCGCTTTCTTTATACTACGTATATGAAAAAAGTAAAACGTGGATGTTGTTACACTAATATCCTGCTATTTATAACCCAGTTTAAGAACTACTTAAAAATAGCTCAGTAAAAAGTTAGCAAAAAAAAAAAAAACTAAACAATTGTTTTATTTACGGAACAAGCCAAAGACGAGTCCACCTAGTTCTTGAATTGAAGAAAGGATATTTAAAATTATCTTAATTATAAATTATTTATGGCTTAACGAATTGTTTGTTGAAATTCTCTTATAGCTGTAAACATTAAAGGTACGTAGTCCCCCCCCCCCCCAGTCATCAACTCTAAAGCTTATCGATCAATAAAGACATTTCATTCAATCTCAATATAGTTGATAAAGGTGGAATTTTAATTAAAAGTTTCATCTATTATAAATTTCACTTGCATTTTACTCTGGTTGAATGAACTTTCCACTAACTGAGGCTTCAACCCATACAAATAAAACTCTCTACAAAGTCTAAACTATTTCTATTAATAACTTCTCCGACAAAGTCTATATTTAGTTTTTCATATCTTCAAGGATCGTTAGACCAATGATTATTTTTTTTGTCGAGCTAAATAATTGTTTGTACATAATCATACACGTAATGTATAGTAGAAGAGATGAAGTATTGTTGTGACGCGAATATTCGATTTTGGGATTTTGATTGGTTTAAAAAGGTACTCAGGTTCCCTAAGTCAAAAAAAGTAGTTTTTAAATAATTTCGGTCTATCATATGTAGTCTGTGGAGACACGTGGAGCAAACTACTGCACTAGACCGATTTAGATGAAATTTAGCGTACAGACAAATTATACTCCGAGGCGAAGTCTAGAAATAAATATTTAGCTTTGTAAAAACATTCAAAGAAATATTTTACCAAAATGTTTCGATGATTTTTATTAACATTTTTAGGGTCCGTAGGCAAAACCAAGGACCCTTATATTTTCCTGCGTGTGTCTGTCCGTCCGTCCTGTCGCCTGCTCTCACGGCTACACCATTCATCCGATCACTATGAAATTTGGCATGTATGTGTCTTGTACCTACCCACATATTTTAAAAATATAGTGACTTAAAAAAAAATATTTTTCAAAAAAATTAGGTTAAAAAAACTTAAGGGTTAATTTTTTTTTTCCGTCACCGTGCGGGGTATCATATGAAAGGGTAGGTCGAGCTGATTACAAAAATATATAATTCTTTGGTTATAACTTTGATATGGCGAGCGTAGGCAAGTTTGAAGTGGGTGTGAAACGGCCCCCCCCCCTCTATCTCGCTTATGTGAAGTGCAAAAAATCTGAAAAAATTCCTGAACATTCTTCGACCAAAGGTAAAGATATCACTTTTTGGAAATTTCGAGAAAAAAAATTATTTTATTTTTTATTGACAAAATACGTTTTTTATAACTATGGTATTTTCGATGTATTTTTATGGTTGTGGTCCGGTTCAGTGGCAAAAAAATACTTTATCAGAAGTTTGTTTGTGTTTTGAGAATATCAGACCCATAGTATAGTTCAAAGTAAGCTTTTTAGCATTTTAAAAAACACCATCGATAGAGTACTACTTAAACTATACAGGGTTGCCTACGGACCCTCGCTGTGTGCTTGTCAGCACACAGCGAGACACTTGACCTGTTTATTTAATAAATGTAGTCCATTTAAATACGAATGTAACCATACAAGTCGTATTCACGGAAATAAATCAAATTTCTGAGATATTGATGAAAATAAAAACAACTTATTCTGCTGAATATTGAAAACGAAGTGTAAACAGACATCTATATGTTAATAGTGTATTACGCGTCTAGTTCGGAAAGTAGGATTTGCATCCTAGCGTGGAGTTTGCACCCGAGCGAAAGCGAGGGTAGTAAAACCACACAAGTAAAGCAAAACATTTTGCGCACGAGTTGCGTACCGTACTTTATCTACGATTGTTAGATTTAAATAATAAATACAGAAAAAAATAAACTTCCTCTATACAAGTTCGTTTTTATAAAATAATAATAATAAAAAAAATAAATAAATAAAAAAAAATAAAAAAAATAACAACAAAATGGCGTCATATTTCTTTGTTTTTTAAGTTTCATCGCACACCTATTATCCCAATTTTAAAACACTTCCCGTCATTCAATATTCCCCAAATTTTGCACATAGAAACAACTAAGGTGAAGAATACAGAAACCAAAATAATAATAATAGGAAAAAAACAAAACAAAATTTCATATTTCTTTGCTTTTTAAGTTTCATCGCACACCTATTACCCCAATTTTGAACCACTTCCCGTCATTCATGCTTCCCCAAATTTTGCACATAGAAACAAATAAGGTGACGAATACAGAACCAAAAAATAAAAAAAGTAAAATTGTACATAAGACCAGTTTTCAAAAATGGAATTTTTATACTAATTATGTTTATTTTTCTTTCTTTCAAATATATAAATATAATAATTTAGTTAATAATAATTATAATTCGATTTAAATTAAAATTTAAATGTTCCGTAGTATACACTACCAAAATCTTAAAAAGTAAAAAATAATATTGTATAGTCACAAGTACTTATTAGTAATATTATTATTTATATTTATTTTATTTTTTTCTCTTATATATTTACATTTTTATAAGAATTTGATTTTAATTTAAATTTTGTTTTGTATATTCAAGGACACACTCGGCACACGGGCTCTGCCCATGTCACTTATGTTTATGCTGTATTTTTGTGAATGATAAGATATTTTGATTAATTTAATAAACATCATTTATTATTATTATTATTATTATTACAAGTTCGTTTTTCTCTTTTGATTAAGATGATATTAATTCATTAGTTGTATTTTGTGCCGAATTAATTATTTAGGCGTATTATTCTCCTCATTTTTGCCATAATCACTTAAATCACTCATTCTTTTTCATTAAAAACTCGATGTAAACACTTACTTTAATTAAACAAACAGCAAATTCTGTTTAATGTAAACAAAATCGCAAATCGTGCATTAAGGTGAAGAATTCTTCTTTTTTACCGCACTGGGGCGGAAAAAAAGAAGAATTATGAAATGCGCATGCGCAATGAATACTAGGACGTAAAGAATCACTTTCTACGCATCTAAACAGATGTACAATATTTATATTTCGTATCAATCGTAGATAACAATTTTAAATTTGTTAAAAAATAGTCTAATTATCTGCCAATCAATGTAGTATACAGCTTCCTCTCAACCTATTTCGTATTCTTTAATGATTTTATGCTAACATCCAATTATTGTCAAATTTATTTAATTTTCTCCTCGTTTTAGTTAAATAAAAGAGTGTAACACAGAGAAAGTATTATAATGCCGTGAAAGAAGTGAAGAAGAAAATTTATATTAAGGTTTTCTCAAGGGTTTTACCCAAGAATAAGAAAATATTTAATTAAAATATAATTTATAAAATCGAGTATTTTATAAATTATACCGACAGCGAGGACTCACCTCGAAATGACTTGTTTGATTCCAATAAAATAAATGTTTGTTTTGATTTGTTGGTCTTTAAATGGAAATAACTTATCTAAATTAATTTACTTAATTGTACTTTTTTTTCTAAATATAAAATTAAGCCCATTGCCAAAGGCTAACGGCTCGTATTATAATAATATAACACTACATAAGTTATAGTAGGGTGACCCAGTTTTAATGGGACAAAAAAGAAATCCTTATTCTATGGCCCTAGATGAACAGACAAAAGGTATATGTGCCTTAAGCAATTCTTAATAGTTTTCGAGATATTTCGATATATCGATCTTTTCGATACATTGTTTTTTTTCTCAAATAAAATGCGTAATAACTCAAAAACAAAAATAGTTAAGGAGTTGCGGTTTCACCATTAGAAAGAACATTAAATTTACATTAAAATTAATTGAAATATAACCCACTTATTACATTTTTAAAGTAACTTACTCTCATTTAAAATGTAAAATTAAAGTATTGTAAAAAATTGAGTGATATTGAAAACCACCCTAACTTTGTAAATGCCATAGTCCTCATTGAAGTCTGAAGAGCTTATTTTTAAAATGTATAATAAAATAAAATAAATAAATAAAATAAATATAAATAGCCATTTATTGCAAAAATAAAACAAATACAAAACTTTCAAATAATACATAACTTTTAAATAAATTCATATAACTGGATTAAAATATAAAATAAATCTTTCTTATTGCAAATCGGCAATATGCCGTGGCACCGATGAAGGTATTTTGAGTTGCCTTTTTTGTAGAATACTCAGTTCCTAAACTCAATGTAAAAATTAGTATAACATAACTTAAATTTCTTTTTTATTTTTTCAATGGAAATTCAATTTTGGTTTAGTTTTTGTAGAGCCATACCTCAGAGTATACTTGCCTCATTCTAGACCATTCCATCCTATCCTCAGCTACCCTCCTCCAGGTAGCACCTCCACATGATTTCCTCATCTCCTCGTCCCACTGAACACAAGGTCTTCCTCTTTTTCTCACGCAATCTCTCGGGTACCAGTTAATTATTTTGCTTGTCCACCGATCATCTTTCGTCCTGACAATGTGACCCGCCCAATTCCACTTTCTCTCAAATATTACTCTACCTATATCTTCTAGTTTTGTTTGATTTCTTATCCAGTTATTACTTTTCTTGTCTTTCCTTGATATCCGTAACATACACCTTTCCATCTGCCTTTGGGCTATTCTCATCTGTCTGACTACGCCTTCCTTTAAAGTCCATGTTTCTGATCCGTAGGTCATTACAGGTCTTATACAAGTCGTCCACAGTTTCTTTTTTAATTCTATGCTTATATTAGATCTAAATATATTTCTAAACTTATTGAAAGCTCTCCATGCCAATGTTACTCTTCTATTTACTTCTTTATCTTTATCTTTGCTTTCTATACACAACAGGCTCCCTAGGTATATAAATTCCTTTACTATATCAAATTTCATATTCTCTAGTTCAATGAATGGCTCTACGTCTTCTTCTATATTCCAACTCATAATTTTTGTTTTTGACTGATTTATTTCCAATCCTACATCTTTAGCTACTGCGTATAGGTCCTTTAACATATTTCTTGCCTCGTCTTTATTCTTTGATATTACTACTATGTCGTCTACGAACTTCAAAATGTTAAGCCACTCTCCGTTTATCTTTATGCCGAATCCGTCCCAGTTCAGCTTCTTCAGTGCATCTTCTAGTACCTTAATAAAAATCTTTCCAGAGGGCACGTCTCCCTGCCTTACACCTCGTTGCACTTCAATAGTTCTTTTTTCATTGCCAACTGAAATTTCCATTTTTGCTCCGTTATAAATGAAATTAAAAAGCTTGATATACTTTTCTTCTAAACCACTGCTATACAATGCCTCGATAATTTTATTTCGATAAACGGAATCAAAGGCTTTTCTGAAATCCACAAAACTAAGCACTAAAGGAAAATTGTATTCCCGGGCACTTCTAATCAGGTGTTTTAAGACAAAAATGTGGTCCGCTGTTGACATGTTCCTTCTGAAGCCGGTCTGAGTCACATCGATGTTTTCATCTATCCTTTGACTTATTCTTCTATTTATTAAAGACATAAATACCTTATACATGGCTGGCAAAAGACTTAACGGTCGGTAGTTGTCCAAGTTCAGAATATCTCCTTTTTTATGCAACAGTACTAACTGAGCTAGAAACCACTTATTAGGGATTTTATCGCTGCATAAGCATAGGTTAAACAGGTTCTGCATTTGAAAGAACATTAAATTTACATTAAAATTAATTGAAATATAACCCACTTATTACATTTTTAAAGTAACTTACTCTCATTTAAAATGTAAAATTAAAGTATTGTAAAAAATTGAGTGATATTGAAAACCACCCTAACTTTGTAAATGCCATAGTCCTCATTGAAGTCTGAAGAGCTTATTTTTAAAATGTATAATACGTGGTTTTATTGTAATTCATTTTAATGCTCTTTCTAACGGTGAAAGCTGCAACTCCTTAACTTTTTTTGTTTTTGAGTTATTACGCATTTTATTTGAGAAAAAAAAAAAAAATATGTATGGAAAAAATCGAAATATCTCGAAAACTTTTAAGAATAGCATAAGGCATATGTATACCTTTTTTCTGTTCATCTAGGGCCATAGAATCAGGATTTCTTTTTTGTCCCATTAAACTGGGTCCCCTGTATATTGTTAAGAAGAGAAAGAAATAAAAATGAGATGTAGTTAATAAATAAATTTCCTAATAAATAGTTAATAAATACATTTCCTAGTAAAAGTAATCCAATTACAGAAATATTACAATCAAAAAGCAAATACGTAATATACGGATTAATATTTTATCGACAAAATAATATTTAGTTAAAATTAATAATAGAAAATAAACTGAAACATGGTTCAAATTAGGCTAGGAATTTGTTTGAAGGGTAAATAATCTAAGAATTAATATAAATTATTATTGGAATTCATAATTTTGCGGGGGAAATAAATTGTAACAAGGTTCAAATAAGGCTAGGAATTTGTTTGAAGGGCTAAAAATCTAAGAATTAATATAAATTATTATTAGAATTCATAATTTTGTGGGGGTTACAGGCCCTACAAACACCCGTAAATAAGGTTTAATTAATTATGACCATCATACACAACCTTGAAACATTATATTAATAAAACTGAAATATGAACCAGATTCATTGAAGGTTAATTTTTTTAAAGTTGTTATTCAAATAAAAAATTGTTATTAATTCTTATGGTAGGTTTAAAGGTTTTCCAGAAACTATTTTTAAATTATATAAATAGTTATATATTTTATAATTACAGTAGAACCCCCGAAATCCGAAAACAACGACACTTCAAACAAATGTTGGAGCAAAAAAAAAAACACAAAAAAAAAAACTGACGGCTTTGTGAAATATCCAGGGACTACTTTGAGCTGTCGCTATGTGTTTCTTAAAACCCTATCCCATTTTCAGTTGTATATAATGTATTTCCAGCAACAGTGGCGTAACTATGAGCCCGCACGGGCCCGCAAATCAACGACAAGGGGGGGCCCATTCTAAACGCAAGTGGTTTTTTTTCTTTGCTCATCAATTTTGTCTGGCGAAGGGCCCCCAAAAAGTTCTTGCAGGGGGGGACACTTTCCAGCAATTCTCTACCTTTATCCAGCCCCCCTAGATTTATATGGAACCTCCTCAATGTTTTAATTTATTCATAATTATTCTACTGGGCATTAGCCCTTCACACCAGTCAACTAGTTGAGTCAACTGAGGATACTTGTCCACTATGGAAGGGCAAACCCATTATTCTTTCTCTTCAAATTCTAATGTAGAAATATTTATTGAATATATTCGTATTCGTCCTGTGATGTGGGACATATGTGAGGTGTGGTGACTAAAGTGATCAAATTAAAAGGCTGAAGCTTGGAGGGAGGTGGAACGTGAATTGTTTGCTGATTTCGACACCAAGGAGCCTGTCAAACAAGATGAAATAACAACATTTCAAAAACAATAACGATAACAAGATTTCATTTAAATTATTTTATTAATTAAGAAATTCACTAATATTTTGATAAAATAAATTCAATTATGGTATTGAGAATCTGAATCTGAAACAAATTTTGTATTTTATTTTATTAATAACTTATCTATATTATAACTAGGGAACGGGATTTATATTTTGTATATTTTTCAACAGTAAATTGCTTTTCTTTTGCAAATTTTACAGTAAATTGTACATTTAATGCAATATTATAAATTAATTTATATAAATTATTTCATTCTAGTAACTTCAGTTGAAGATAGGAAGGCAAGCACAAGAAGTACTCCTGCTTCCTCGGATTCTAACATCGTACTGACCTCCACAAGTTGCCTGGTGTAAAAAAGGCCTGAAAAAGTCTTCACATGGGCAGTCAACTGGTTGAGAGTCAACCAGAAAACTAGTAGAATCGACTAAACCACCTCGTGTGAAAGATGCCTAAATCTCTTCTTTTTTAAACATAAATACTGGTACGCCTTGTACCGGAACATAGTAACATACCTGTGAACTATACCAGCAACATTTGTATAAATTTTATCCGAACAATTCAGAATCCGAACTGACCCTGGTCCCAATAACTTCAGATTTCCGGGATTCTACTGCATAACTTTTTAGTTGGGAGCGGGTGCGTCTATCTTCAGTAATCGTACATTCTTTACTTAACTTATTCTTAAGTTTCATTTTCTTTAACTTATTTATAGCCTGCTTTTACTTTGTTACAGTAAAGAAAGATGGTGCATTGTGAAAGCAAAATGCATTGTGCAATGCATTGTGAAGTAAACATTTTTTTTGTTGGATTTACACAGTTAAGGCCCCCATACACGGTCAAAATGTTTGCGCAAACATTTTGACCCTGTATGGGGTTTGATGTTTGCGCAAACATGATGTTTGACGTGTATTCCCTAAATTTGCCCGACATCAGGTTTGCGCAAAATGTTTGATCGTGTACATAAAAATGGATAAAGTTTTAAAGAACACTAAGTTTTTTTTTTTTTTTTTTTTTTTTTTAGATGGTTAATATTTACATGAAAAATGCAATATGACGATATCACCGGAACCAATTGAACTAGAACCTTGAAATTTAGCTGAAATGGAATTTAGCTTACAATTTTGACATAAACGTCATCAGTTAAAGCGTTTTTCAATCAGCCATTTTTATTAAAGATGGAGACCATATACGTAATACGTATGAAACCAAGTCCTCTTACTATAATATATCCCTACTTCTTTGATACGATAAAATAAAATCATTATAACGTTTAATAAGATAATAAATAAAATTATATTGATGTCTGCGCAAGAAGAGATTTTCTAAAATTTGATTCCTAAGGGAAGGGAAGTAATGAAAGAAGGGAAAATGAGCCTAGACTGACTTTCTGAAGTTAAGAAGTTAATACTGGAAATGGGCTTCTCATTAAGATCTAATCATATATATTATTAATAAAAGATTAGTTAACTTTCAACCCAGGGATGCGTTAAGACCCGGAAAAAACGAGGAAGGGGGGACACTGAAGAAAAATACTGATTTCCCTAAATCTTCAAAACTTTTTTAAAGGATTATGCTTACTAATTAATTAGAGACTTTCGCAAATTATTTTATCTGAGGGAAGGTGGGTATAGAAATAAGGACTGAAGGTTTAGGTAACTCTGTATCAAGAAATTCTTGCTTAGAAAACCTTGTTCTTCAAACATCTGATAGATTATAAACCCATAAAATTAAAATAATTTCAAGATAAAAAGAACTTTTTCTATACTTAGTTTTTAAATTTTCTGTTGAATCGTATGTAATGTTGATAATATAATTGTTATTGTTATATAATATAAAATGTTAGTTCCGAATTTATTTACTTCACATAAATGACAACCATCTAGAGAGCTGATCTTAAATCTATAAAAGGACATATCTTTTTATACAACGGATCTCCCCAACACCAAATCTAAACCGTGCCATCGATATATTTGAAATAATATAAATAATATAATCGATATATTTCCTGTTTTGCTGTCATTCAATGTTTATCTCTTATTTATTTATAAAAATCACAAATTTGAAACCTGCCAAAATGAAGATTGCGTAAATATGGGACATGGCAAAACAAATAAAATAACTTGCAGATTTTTTCCGAACTAACTCTCCATACAGCAAAATTTGCTGAAAACCAATTAAATTCTGCTGAAAGATGGCTAAAAGTATTAAAATAATGCATTGTCATCGTGTTCTGAGCTATGCTAAAAGTTTTAAATGTCTAGCTATTCGGGAAGTTAGTTAGAAATCGATTGCCAGATTTGTACCGGTCAAACAAACAAACAAACAAGAAAGCAAGCTAATAAAAACGTAGTAAAAAAATAAAATTGAATGCGAGGCAGTCTTGGAACATCTCCTCACTAAACATAAACCTATATAAATGACAACAAAATTATTATTATGGGAATTATAACTATGTTTGCCCGTATAATGTAAAAAAAAAAAATAAATAAAGTATAATCTTGCCCGCATGTAATGAAGTCAAATGTAATGATGATCGTTATAGTGGGGGTATTTAAAAATATAAACCAACTTTCCTATATAAAAATCAAAAGTAGATATTTTAAAAATGGCGGCAGATATTGGGATAAAATATGGAGGGTTATATATCTTATAGCAAGATTATTCAGCTCAATCAGCGTCATAGTTCAGAAATTATTTAGTGTTAACGTTTCAAAGTTAACGTCAAAAGTTGATTTTGCAAATTGGCGGGAGATATCAAAACGAAATTCAGAGGAAATGTTCGTTTTATAAAGAGGTATAATTTGTTCAAATTTAAAAAAAAAAAAAACAATTTCAAAGTTTTTTCAAAATGGGTTAATGATAATGAAGTCACAAATTTTGTTTGTCCGGACAGCACAATTAAATGTCCAGGACGGAATCCATGAAATCTGTGGGGGTTATGCGTGACACACACAGACAGATATCCAGGTAAAAACCATTCCAATCGTCTCAAAAAAACCCAAATCTAATATTTCCCTTTAAATGTTGGTTTTGGTAAAAACCACTCAAATCGTCTCAAAAAAACCCAAATCGAATATTTCCCTTTAAATGTTGGTTTTGGTAAAAACCACTCAAATCGTCTCAAAAAAACCCAAATCGAATATTTCCCTTTAAATGTTGGTTTTGGTAAAAACCACTCAAATCGTCTCAAAAAAACCCAAATCGAATATTTCCCTTTAAATGTTGGTTTTGGTAAAAACCACTCAAATCGTCTCAAAAAAACCCAAATCGAATATTTCCCTTTAAATGTTGGTTTTGGTAAAAACCACTCAAATCGTCTCAAAAAAACCCAAATCGAATATTTCCCTTTAAATGTTGGTTTTGGTAAAAACAATACTTCCTATATACCTTCGGAGAAGGTGAGGAAAAGTAAAAGTTCATAAAAAATAGAAGCATTGGAATCCAGAACAACAATTCTTTTCAATTCACTTAATTTTTCCTTAAATCATAAAAAAAACTGTTCTCTCTTCTTGAAAAAAATGAACCCGTCTTAAAATAGAAACAAGAAAATAAATATATAATTTACGGAGAAAATATTGTTTTCTCTTTATAAATTTCTTTTTTTGGTATTATAATATTATAAAAGTAATAAATCACTGGTATTTTATAAAAATTTAGTTTATTTTCAAATTATTTGTTATCTTTAAATAGAAAGCACTCGTAATTTTTCTCTTTTCTTTTATATTTGTAGAGTTCTTTTAACTTGATATATTTATCTTCATTTTTGTATTTCTTTTAATGTAATGATTTTTTTCTCCAGAAGCCTAAAAAATGAAAACCCTGCTTGATGCTTTACCTTTAATAAGAAACATTTTTATAATATTGATTTTTGAAATCTACTACACATATTAATAAATGTCAACTTAAACTTAGGTAAAAAGTTATGAAATAATTTAATTTTTTTAAATGAATAAAATAATAAACAAAAATGTTTAGCAATGGATGCCTCAATTCTTGTAAGTGGGGGTAAAGAAAACCCTAGCGTCACCAGTGTAGAAGATTTAAACACTTTTTAAAATATAATATGAAGTTCTAAACTGTATAATTGTTCTTAATTATTAAATTTAAATAAATGTAAAAGAATAATAGAATTAAATAAATAGTCAAATTAAATAGCAATAGATATTTTGTATAGAAATATTTTTTATACGTTTTACGGTAATTGGAATATTCCTGAAAGGTGTTATCGTGGCCTTTCTTCAAGCTTAATTAAATATAAAATTAGTAAAATAGTCAGCAATTTAGTTTGAAATTGAATGAAGTAGGGAGTTCACCCTTTTTTAAAATATGTATAATATATTATAAGTACAATTAAGTAGGAGATAATTTGAATAATCTAAAAAATTAGTAAGCTTAATAATGGCCCAAGTGGGGCTAAAACATCGCATATATATATAAAAACTTAGATTTTATTTATACCCTGAAGACCTGAAATAGACGGCAGAGTTATTGAAATAGACGGCTGAGTTATTGAAATATAGTTTAATTTTGGCACTTATCTTCCACGCATCTTATCACGTACTACATTGATGTTATGTTTTAACAACCCATTATGCCCAATTTATTTAATTTTTTTCTCCCTTTTATTTTAAACCTGTTGAAATTGTTGTTTTTTTACATGAATTAAAAGTATCAATTTAGCAATATTTGATGTACGCAGGAGGTAGAAATTAATCTAGGACTATCTGCGGGCTACTTTTGACAAACGTTTGAAATCCAAATTTCATAAACATCAGATGAATACTTATGAAGATATAGGTGTTGATATATGTATGTTTGTGCGTAAGTGGAAGAGAAACAAATGGGGGCAGAATTTGAACAGAGTTTGAAATTTATATGTGACTAACAAAGGGGTAATCATAATCTACCATCTTAATTTCATTAAAATCGGACGAGTTGTTTTTAAGATATGTTGGTTCGCAAAAATGTAACGACAGACAGACACGAGCACAAAAATGTTACCTAGTGTCTGAAACGGATTTCTATGTAGGAATTTTTGAAGTCGTAGTCTTAAACATATTAGGTTCCGTTACTTTAAGTTAAGGTGTGAACAGAAGCAAATGAATTATATTTTATTATTCTTCCTAAAATTTTAATTTAATGTAAATTAATTAATTTGCAATCGAACACTCAAAAACGAATATTTTATTGCTTGGCTTGGTCAATTTGTTTATAAAAAGTCTACACGGGTGACGTCACAGCATTCCCTCCATTTTCACGCTAAATATTAAAATAGAAAATTTAAGTATCTTTTACGAAGATATTCTTGAATAATAAACTTTTTTTTAGTTATTAATGATATTAGCCAGTTATCATTTTATTTTAATATTTTATCTTCCTATTTATTTATGATAACTTGTGCTTATATAATAACTCGCTTTTTTAAAGCCGAGTTAATAAAAACAGGCTTAATTGAAAAGTCAACAATACTTTGCGATCTTTTTTGGCATTAGTCAGTCTATACCAAATATTAATTTCAAAAATCTGATTAATATCAACTACAGTATTAGTTCCAAACACAATTTAGTAATCATCTCTACCAAAAAAAATTATATGTTTAAAAAATTCTATTACCATTCCTTCCTGAAGATATTCCTCGATAGCTGAAGTTACACCCCTCTCATCACCGGTCCAGAAAATGTAGTCAGCCATGTCCGCAGGGCTGTACTGAACACCAGGCTGACCTCGTGATTCCATATCAATCTGTAAAACACACAAGCAAATTTACAATATAAATGGAATAACTGGATATCGAAAAGATTAATTGCGAAGCAACGAATCCGAACTACCTAATCTTATTAAGAATGTAAACCACAGTGTATTTTAGAAGCAGCATATATTGTCTTCGTTGCATCTTGCAACAAAAACAAACATAATAGGAAAGATCGGGTTGGGAACTCTATTATTATTGGGCTTGGACGTTTATGGACAGTAGAACATGTTGACTGGTTAGAATACTTAAACTTCCCTAGAAAAGGTTAAATACCAACATTAGATTAGATGGATCTAATCTCATAGAGATGGAAATATAAAGTGGTCGATCCACTCCCATCCTGAATTAACCTGATTTTGTGTAGATCAGGATATACCCGAGTTTGTTCAATGTGGAGCCACCTACTTGATCTATGCCTTCTAGTTTAGAACCTCTTCAAAATAGCTGGGAGAAAGAAGATTCTTCGAAGCACCGTCTTATTTGAAAAATGCTCAAGGCTACAATGGGCCGCCGCCTAGAAATAATGGACGCAGGAAGGGGAACAAAAAATATGTTTAAGATCTGAGGTCTTTGTCGGGAGGGAAGCCGACTTCAGGGATGGCCTAGAAAAAGATAAACCGACTATGTAAAAGATGACCTAAGAAGCCTCGGGGTGCGGAATTGGACCAAAAAGTCTTCGATCGGGATGAATAGAGGGAAATTGTGAGGGAGGAAAACTCCTGCAGAGGAGGTAAACTCTGCAAGGGATAGTCAGTCCCAAGGAGCAAGTAAGTAAGATCTCATCAAATGGATGTGTGCAATGGCACCGATTCCATCCCTTCCTGCATTAATAACATATTGCGTGGATCAGGATGTAGCCCAGGTTTGTTTAGTATAGAGCCTACCTACGCGATCTATCTTCGCTAGCTTAGAAACCAACATTTTGGGTGTCAATCCCCTACAATGCAAAAAAGACCCCTATTTCCCTCACCAAGAGTATAATTTTTATCAAAAATTTAAATAAGTTGTTATTTAATGCACAAAAACATTTAAACAATTCAAAATTTTAACAAATTATAAATTAAACGCGATGTGTGAACATGTCGCAGTGTGAAACATGTCACATCTCTCTGGGATTTGAATTCAATAGATATGTCAGTGCGTTTATATCTAGGTTTCAGGCGTAGTTGCGCAAGTGCGTTAACTTGGCTACGCTGGTCCTTAGCAATAATTGTTTTGTTTTTTTATTGGTGTTAGTGACAGTTAATGTCTAATTGTGTTGTGGGGGACTCACAACTCGCCTGAAGCCTAGGACGTCAAAACACCGACAACTGGTGACTTCGAATCTCAGAGGGGTGCGACATGTTTCACACTGAAGATCACAAATAGATATGTAAAGTGGCTGTGACCCCCCCCCCCCCTGTAATGACCTAATAAACAGTCAAAAAACAATTGAAAAAAAGGTAATTGACAATTAATTATACATGACGTATCATCATCTAATCATAATTAACTACTGTAATTCACGGAATTTCATTATCCTAAATTACTAGTACATAATTATGTTATGTTAATTAAATACATTATTCAATAATGTAATATAGACACTTTGGGACATAGTTGTGTATTGATGCATTAATATAATATTTGCTTTTGAACTCTCTGATACTGTTGAAGGATTACAAATGCATAAGTCAAGATTGGTTAAATTTGGACATTGATGTAACAATTCTGGTATTGATTAGAAGCTGGTTTAATTGGATGTGTAATAATAGCTATTAGTTAATTGTGGTCCAATAACAAGCAGTCTGGAGAAAAACGAGGAAATTATACTTCTAGATAAAATTTAAACCCAGATTTCTTGTGAGCATCATCGATTCCTACGAACTCAACTGACCTTCAGAAATTTTCCAAATATTATCCTTGAAAACAGTATCTTTATATTGAACATGTTATGTATAATTTAGACCCTCGCTACTTGTAGATATTTTCGTAAACATATGTCTTGGCGGCCTGTTTAATTATGAATATACACATAGTTTTTAAGAATTACAATCCTTAGAGTTCCTTTGAAATACTGCTAACCTACCACTAATCCACTATTATTATCACTTTGTTAAAAATAATTACTATTAGATTTGTTTATTTAAAAGTTACAGGCATCCCTGTCAACACATTCCAGTCACTATCACAGGATGTGCGAACACCAGGTTATAAAATCATCCATATAGTCCAGTCACTATCACAGGATGTGCGAACACCAGGTTATAAAATCATCCATATAGTCCAGTCACTATCACAGGATGTGCGAACACAAGGTTATAAAATCATCCATATAGTCCAGTCACTATCACAGGATGTGCGAACACCAGGTTATAAAATCATCCATATAGACCGAAAACATGCAATAAGACGTCATTTGGAGGATACATTTTTCAGGCTTAGAAACAATGATCATTGGTTCCATTTAATCGCAAAATTATAATTACACCCTGTTTTATTTTATTAATTTTTATAATTCGTAGGTTGATGATTTATTATGTGTGACCGAGAGGCTAAGTATACCAAAATTGACATACCTAATTCGATAACTACAGTGGGAAGGATGTTTTATACTTTTTATTCCCATAAATATTATGTTCTTCAACTGTATTATTCTCTAATGTGTGTTAGCGGCTCGTCGTAAATATACATATCTAATATTGATAATAATTATTATTTTCATTTTAGGAAATGTACAATGATTGTAAATAAAAGCGATTTATACTGTCCTTATTGAACTTATTAATTTATAAATAATAATAATAATTTGAAGAACTTTAATAGAATATAGGAAGATGCGTGTATAAAAGTATTTTAAACCACTAAATAGAAACAGCAAAATAAACAACAATAAAAACTAAATTAGAAATATTGTTCAACCTCTGAACACTAGCTAAAGCCAATCATGCAGACCTCACACCTCTACCCCTTATATTTTTTACCCCGATCTTTCTTCTTCGTTTTTCTATAGCCACCAGGCACTCCTCTGAAGCACAATAACCTGCGGATAATACAGATATATACAAATGTGTTCACCGCCGGTAGATAAGAACTTCATATATTATATTGTTACAAATAAAACGCAATACTATAATAACAACTATCTTCAATATTTCAAGCATCATCACAAGAATAACATGCCGTCACATCATATAATCAAAAGGGAAGGTTACTATAAGCTCTGTGTTGTTTTCAATTTGTAACAGTGTTACTGGAATCAATACAACTAAAATTGACTAAATCCAATATACTTTACTACAGTTACCAAACGCGGAAGCTTACGCGACTCTTTGAAAATCATCACCCTGTATATTAAGGTGGGTTCTCAGCTAGCGGATACGTAATTGCAGAGGGCTATATAGATATAACAATATATCTTCGTAGAGCCACCGCGCGCGCCGTGGAGGAGAACGGAGTCGGTGTTTCCCTCCCCTCGAGTTTCGGACGGTCAGGATATAAACAAAGCCAATTATAACATCATGTTTTCAACTTTAATTTAGTTCTCTTGCTTAAAAACACTTATTTAATAAGATATATATTAAGACTTTTATTATATAAAAATAAGAAATATAATAAAATATGAATAAAATAATGTAGGAACAGATTATAATTAACATAAATAAACACAACTATAAATGATACAGATACAATACGCAGATAAAGATAAAACACTGATAAAAATCGTAGATAAACACAGATATAATAAAAATAATGTAGGAACAGATACAAATATATTATAATAAAACAATTTAAATATTATATAATATAAAACACAGAAGGGAAACAAGCAGAGGTCGAAGTGAAGGTTTCATACAGGTATAGCGGCACCGCTAAAAAGTTGGTTTGGAACCAACTTTCTGCGGCATCGCTAAAGCGGTACCATAGATAAATCCCTTGGGGCCTCCGCAATCACGGATCCGCTAGCTATGAACCCACCTTTAGTCTATTTATTTAGTATATATGTACATAATTTTTCGAGAATTCGTAGATATTCACAAACTATGTAGTTACATTAGCAGTTTGATTACTTTAGTCAAATGGGTAGTTTGATTACTTTATGACTAAGAAAAAGGGTTTTCGTTTACTAAAACGGAGAACTTTCCCCTTTAAATCACTATTTTTAGACCCTCGGAAAGGGAACCCAAAAAGTTTTCATCAAAGGATTAGTTTAAGTCCTTCATTTTGTTTTAAAATTAAGTTAAAAAATGAACCAATTTTTTTTTAAAAAAAAAGTTTTGAAGGAAGGAGAGAAATTGATAATGCATTGAAAGTTTGTTTAGTTGACGGACGTGAAGTGGATGGTTCTAAAGTTTTCACTTTAGGTTTTCCGTTAAGTTAAGGGAAAAGGGAATTTTCCTGGACCCTCAAGGGCTTAACTTACTACTAAAAGGAAATCCCAAGCTGTTATTACCTCTTGTTTAAACTTTACACAATAAACAGAAAACCCTTTTTTTTTTATTTGGTTAAAGACTCATTGAAAAAGAAAAAACCTTATTGTATTCATAAAGAGCTGAAAACAAAAACCAAAGCCAAAATATAAATAAATGTAAATGGAATTTTCGAACAATATAAAACGTGATTTTTTTCCCTGAAATGATAATTTAAATAAGTTTCATAATCCCCTTTTATAACTTTGTTAAATTAATTTTAGTTTAAAAGTGAGAATTAGCAAGTTGAGCATTGAGGTATGACAAATAGAGCTTAAAGAATCTGTACCCGAGAGAATTTTAATGCCGCTCTACAAACCATGATGTAACGAAATTGAACCGAAACAAGTCAGAATAAGATATGTAAACATATTGTTAGTGTTACATTCTCCCATTGTTCATTTTTGATCCATATTAACTTCGAAACGAGCATTTTTGTTTGAGGAAACCATCTTCTATATTTCATTAGAATCTGAATAAAAAAATTACAGAGTTTAAACAAAATTGATAAAACAGTTTTTGAGATATATTTTTCTCAATTTTTCATAGTTTTTAAGGCAATATTCCCAAATTAAGAGCAAATATTCAACTGGGTTTCGCTTCAAAGTATTTTTAAATCTTTACATTAACTTCACGTATGTCTTCAAAATTTTGGGAGGGCTAATAACCCCTTTCTAGTAATCCAATTGAGCTGTAACTTGGCACATAGACTCTGTACCAGTACAAAAACTTTCTATCAAGTTAAAATTAATATAAATAATAAATAAATTTTTATTAATTTATACATTTTTAAAATAAATCGGACGCAGGACTAAAAATCTTATTAATTTGTGTGAAACAAGTTAAATTAGTTTGACCTGATAACAATTAACCATCTGCTTGAATAATGTGCAAGAAAGTGACTAAGAAGTGCAATATTTTTGGGTACTCCAAGTCAAGAATTAAAAGTAATTTATTTTATTTTATTATACTTATAGCTAATAGTTTTAAAAATATTTATTAATTTTTACTACGTTTTTATTAGTTTGCTTTCTTGTTTGTTTGTTTGTTTGTCCGGTACAAATCTGGCAATCGATTTCTAACTAACATCCCGAATAGCTAGACATTTGAAACTTTTAGCATAGCTCAGAACACGATGACAATGTATTATTTTAATACATTTATCCATCTTTCAGCAGAATTTAATTGGTTTTCAGCAAATTTTGCTGTACGGAAAGTTAGTTCGGACAAAATCCGCAAGTTATTTTATTTGTTTTGCCATGCCCCATATTTACGTAATCTTCATTTTGACGGGTCTCAAATTTGTGATAGATAAACATTGAATGACAGCAAAACAGGAAATATCGATTATATTATTTATCGATTATATTATTTATATTATTTCAAATATATCGATGGCACGCTTTAGATTTGGTGTTGGGGAGATCCATTGTACAAAGATTTGTCCTTTTATAGGTTTAAGATCAGCTCTCTAGATGGTTGTCATTTATGTGAAGTAAATAAATTTGGAACTATTTTTTTTTTTTTTTTTTTTTTTTTTCACTAACATAATATGTTATATAACAATAACAATTATATTATCAACATTACATATGATTTAACAGAAAATTTAAAAACGTAGTATATAAAAAGTTCTTTTTATCTTGAAATTATTTTTACTATTCTTATGATTTTAAATTAAAATAAATGAAAAATATATTTACTTTTTGGAATATAACAGTATCTAAATTCCCAATATTTGCTTGAAAATTTTATTGTTCAAAGTAAAAAAAATAGCAAATCTTAGCTATGAGTATTTTTTTGATCAAATAAATAAAACAATGTTGGTTGAAAAAGCCTTTAATTGTAGTTCTTCTTTTTAGGTATTGGTACTCCTACAGTTGTCACTTGTACTTCAAGGTATATTTTAAATGCTCTTTAGTATCTTTTAATGCTTTAAAAGTATATAATTATTAGTAATATAATTTTTTTCCCCCGCTTAGCAAAACTTTGTTGCCATATTATGAAGACATTTTTAGTTACTCTTTTAAAATGTACATTCTTATTTAGTAATTTTTACTTTATTATTTATGAATTAGTTATTATTTAGTATTATCAATAAAAAAAAAATAAAATAATAATAATAATAATTTATCCCAGAAAATTATATAAGTTATATAGAAAATCCTTAAATCGTCCTAAAAAACCCAAGTACTTTTTGGGTAATATCATTAATTTTCCTTTAAGGTAAGGAAAGGTAAAAAAAAAAATAATAAAATAAAAGTTTAATCCCCTTATCTTTGAAACTTAATAAACTTAGAATTTATGTTTAAAAAATTTATTGTTAGGCAGGCTTTTACTTTTTGGAAACACAACAATATGGATTTTTTTTCCTGCTCCCTTTGTAACTTTTTATCGTTCTTTACTAATTTTTTATTATCATAAGTTTGGATCCTTGAAGGGTAGGAAGAAGAAGAAAACTAGTGTTGTTTCATGTTAGATGGCAACGTTTCGGCTAATCTGGCCATTTTCGAGCCTAAAAATTATATTCATTTATTTGAAAACATGACATACATACGAATAATTAATTAATTGATATCGTTACGGAAAAAACAATAATTACCTCTATCCTATACTTTAAATTTCTAGGTTAAAATTTACATTAGTGATAATTACAGTAGTATCCAAACTACTGGGTCTCATTCGGGGAACTGGTAGTTCACCACGTCAATATCCTATAATCAATAATACATTGATAGTAATTGTGATGATTGGTAATAAGAACAATCAGGCTAGGTATTAATCAAGTAGGAATAACAACTTAGAAACAGCTAAAATAATAAATATGTAAGTGTGTGAGTTTACCATATGAGTGAAAAGACAAGTAACTAGGGTAGAATTGGTAACCATTAAATTCACTAACAACACTAACACAGATTAAAACTAACATTCAGAATAACAATCTAAAACTAAACTATAAACTACATCACAATAGGTAACAGTAGACTAGTAACAGTAACGGTGTCATTAAATAAAATAAATTGAAATACAATAAAGTACGTCCTGTTATCATTATTAAATGATAAGGCTTTGACTACTGATATCTGTTATCTAAAACTTGTCAACAATGATTAACATTTAAAATATAAGGGTAACTATGTTTCACAAAATAAAAGATCAATTTAATTGAGTTCTACAATTCAAATTACATTAATTTGTTAATAACGAGTGTGGTGTAGATTATTTATTCTGAAGTGTATTGCGTGGCGGGAGTTTTGAATTCAAATGGTAGACTCCGCTGTAATATTTATTTAAGAATCTAGAATCCGTTTTGAGGTTTACAGTTGTCTCAAAATTGATTGCGATATTGAGTGCCTCAAGCATTTTCCTCCTATTGGTTCTATTTTCTCTACCTATTATTTTAGTGTCTTCAAATTCATTGACAACAGCATACTTGACCCAAATTTGTCTGATTACCTCAGTTTATACAAGAAAGGTTGGACCCTAAATCTGAGTTATTTAGATATACCTACGGGGATACTCAACGTACTTAGCCTTGGTCCCAATTTTAGCATTACATACAATAGACCGAAACATCTTATTAATGAGTTCATTGTAGACATTGAACTAATGCTCAATAGCCTTAACACCTCAGATAATCACGTTTGCGCTTTGAGGAGCCACATAATTAACAAAATTATTATATTCCAAAATAGACATAAGACCCATTACCCGAATGGTAGCTTGGAATAACAAATTCTCACCGATATCTCCCTTACCAAACGTTTCCTCATTAATAACCCCCAAATTATCATTACTAAATCAGATAAAGCTAATACCACGGTAATTATGGAACTAGGCCTCTACCAAATAAAAAATGGAAGAGCTCCTCAATGACAAACTTACATACAGACACCTTAGATCAGACCCAACTGACAATATTAAAAAACAATTCAAATCCTTGTTAAACAAATTAGTTGATAAGAAATACATCAGCAAACAGAATAAAACGTCCCTTAATGCTAACAATACTTACTGCCCGAGGATCTATGGCCTTATAAAAACGCACAAACCTGATCTACCTTTAAGACCAATTATTAACCAAATCAACTCCCCCTTAGAAAAGCTGGCCAAATTTTGTAACCCACACCTAAACTCCCTCAATAATAATAATCCATATGATATTACTAACGCCCTCCAACTAAAAGAAAATTAGCCAACCTTCATATCCTTCCAGATGAGATTATGTTATCAATAGACGTTGCGTCATTGTTCACCAATGTCCCCCAAATTTTTACACCAAAAAATTTTTTACCAAATAATTAGATCGGAATGGGAACATATCCTACCATATACACCTATTAAAGACCTTAATTTATACATTGAATGCTTAAAACTGATCTTGAACAATGGCACTTTTCAATATAATTCTCAATTCTACTCTCAAAAACATGGCATACCCATGGGGGGAGCCATGTCAGTTAACGTTAGTGGCAGAGTCGAACCACATTCTTAAGGACACCTTAAAAGATCTTAAACCTAGAATTATCACCAAATATATAGATGACCTGTTTTTGATATTGAAGAAAAATGAAGTAGACCAAGTCCTTAATAAATTAAACAAATTCCATCACCGACTTAAATTCACTGTCGAAACGGAAAAGAATGGTAGTATTAGCTACTTAGATTTAACCATTTTCAGAGACAAAGAAGGTAACATCACCACAGCTTGGTACGAAAAAGATATCAAGAGCAACCGATTCATCAACTACAGATCATGCCACCCTTCCCACCAAATTATTAATAGTGCCAACAATTTAATTAAAAAAGCCCTTTCCCTTAACGATAAATGTCATACTAACAAAATTCGAGCCAAGATTTTCGACAAATTAAAAGCAAATTTCTTCCCAAGTCACGTTATCAAACAATTATGGTACAAAAACATCAATCCGAATACCCAGTCCAAACCCGATAACGTAGAGACAACTTCTTTAAATAAAAGATTCATTGGTCTAACTTACATCCGAGGTCTATCCGAAACCACTCAGAAACTCCTTCACAAATTTGATTGTGGTAACATCATTGTTAAACCTAACAACAAAACTGATAAACTGTACCACAATCTCAAAGACAAGATTCCTATGGGTAACACAATAGGTACAATTTATCAGATTCAATGTGGACAGTGCCACAAAAGCTATGTTGGTGCAAGTAGCCAACTACTTAAACACAGATTGGAACAACACCGTTATGACCAACAAAAGGGCAATGCCAACACTCTCCAGCCACACCCTTGCCACACATCATACCTTCAAATTTGAAGACACTAAAATAATAGGTAGAGAAAATAGAACCAATAGGAGGAAAATGCTTGAGGCACTCAATATCGCAATCAATTCTGAGACAACTGTAAACCTCAAAACGGATTCTAGATTCTTAAATAAATATTACAGCGGAGTCTACCTTTTGAATTCAAAACTCCCGCCACGCAATACACTTCAGAATACATAATCTACACCACACTCGTTATTAACAAATTAATGTAATTTGAATTGTAGAACTCAATTAAATTGATCTTTTATCTTGTAAAACATAGTTACCCTTATATTTTAAATGTTAATCATTGTTGACAAGTTTTAGATAACAGATATCAGTAGTCAAAGCCTTATCATTTAATAATGATAACAGGACGTACTTTATTGTATTTCAATTTATTTTATTTAATGACACCGTTACTGTTACTAGTCTACTGTTACCTATTGTGATGTAGTTTATAGTTTAGTTTTAGATTGTTATTCTGAATGTTAGTTTTAATCTGTGTTAGTGTTGTTAGTGAATTTAATGGTTACCAATTCTACCCTAGTTACTTGTCTTTTCACTCATATGGTAAACTCACACACTTACATATTTATTATTTTAGCTGTTTCTAAGTTGTTATTCCTACTTGATTAATACCTAGCCTGATTGTTCTTATTACCAATCATCACAATTACTATCAATGTATTATTGATTATAGGATATTGACGTGGTGAACTACCAGTTCCCCGAATGAGACCCAGTAGTTTGGATACTACTGTAATTATCACGAATGTAAATTTTAACCTAGAAATTTAAAGTATAGGATAGAGGTAATTATTGTTTTTTCCGTAACGATATCAATTAATGAATTATTCGTATGTATGTCATGTTTTCAAATAAATGAATATAATTTTTAGGCTCGAAAATGGCCAGATTAGCCGAAACGTTGCCATCTAACATGAAACAACACTAGTTTTCTTCTTCTTCCTACCCTTCAAGGATCCAAACTTATGATAATAATCATTCTACAGGGTACACTTAGCTTTCATACTAATTTTTTATGTTTCAGATATAAAAATGAAAATGAAAATAATACAAAAGTAATAAATAAAAATACAATTGTAGCTTTATTTCGAAGAACAAAAATTATTTTCAGCATATTAATTTTCTCTTAGTCTTATAATTATTTATAAACTAAATTCAATTTTATTAAATTCTTTTTATTAACTTGGTTAATTTTTGTGCCTGTCTTACGTCGTAAAAATCTTTGGAGATTAATTATTATCCTCTTCCAGTGATCTAATCGTGCTGAAACTTGGTACAAAGACTCTGTACCGATACAAAAACATTATATCAAATTATCAATCAATCAATTAACAAATTAACTTGCCGATGGCTCATACAACCAAAAAATATGTATTGAATAATGAGAAATTAGTTAATCATGAGGAGTTGATAGTTAAAGAGGATGTTTGTAGTACAGAGCCGAGTAGTAAGGAAACAGGACTATTACCTAACTCTCACGCCTACTCCATTTAAAGTATTATAAAATATATCACTTCACTACACAAAAACGTTCAGGTTGAAATTTTACATGTCTGTTTCAATTGTACTCCAGACGATGCATATGAAATTTTATTAAGATCGTTATGTTAGAAAGTAAGATATCGGCTGATGGTTTCACTAAAATATTTTATTTATAAAAAATGTTCATCTCATCGAATATATGATAATAGAATCGTTAATGTTAAATATCGTCATCGTTAAAATAATATATATTACATATATTACTTAAAAGTCGGTGTTCGTATTAATATAAAAAATAAATAAATAAAAAGTTGTTAGTCTCATTGAATAAAGGAAGTTAGATTTTTTTCCCGTCCTAAAATTCCAATTTTTAACTTAAAGCTTTCGTTTACGCGAGCGTTGCGCGTGAATACTTAGCCGGATAACTCATCCTTGGCATTGGTAAAATGAACACGTGTACCAAATTTCAATTAAATCGGTCAACTTTTACTCAAGTTATCGTCATCAGTAGATATATGAAGGTCGTTTTTTTCGGATTCACTCCCAGGCACCAGACGCGGTAACGTGCCATAAGAAGTTCGTTCCAAAAATAAAAATTTACGTTGAAGAGATCATTTTTTTTAAATCCTTCATTTTTATTGGAAAGTATTTTGCAATATATATATATATATATATATATATATATATATATATATATATATATATATATATATATAAATTCAATTATGATTTTTTAGGAAAGAATTTTTTTGTTCAAATGGTATAATTTTTTTTTAATTGATTTTTTTGACAGATTTTTAGGATATCGGAGTTTGCTTTATTTACTAATTTCATTTTCATTTGCAAGAAGAATCCAAAACAGTTTGAGAAAAAAACAACGAATATAAAATTAATCAAAATTGAAGGTAAAAAATGTGCCAATGGATTTGGTTGAATTCTGTGGATTTCACTTGAAATTTGAAGTTTTGTATTAATCGATATGACCACATTTTGAAAATCTAATTTCAATTTTATCTTTCATGCCATTTCATGGTTATCATGTGGGATAAAGTTTAATTTTGTTTTCATTTCTGTGACATCAGTTTAAGGGAGTTTTAAGTGGAAATGTTGATGAAAATTGACAGACGAAAACGTGTGAAAAGCTTGAATTCATAATACAAATAGAAATTGATAAAGTTGACATAGCTAAAGATCCCTGATTATATTTAGGCTTTACGAACGAGACTTTTGGTTAATAAATATTTCTTATTAATTTCCTTACCTTTGATAGAACAAAGATCAGAGTATGTGAGTTATAATAGAATGTTGCAAAAAATTAAAAAAGATTTTAATCTACGAATGATATGAAATATAAACATTTTATCTCTGTTTAGATGCGTAGAAAGTGATCCTTTTCGTAGTTGTATTCATTGCACATGCGCGTTTCATAATTCTTCTTTATTTCCGTCCTAGTGCGAAAATAATGAAGAACGCGTCTGCGCTCTTTAATTTTTGCTAAATTGATACTTTAATTCATGTGAAAAATCAAAACAATTTTGACAGATTAAAGAATCTGGGGAAACAATTAAACAAATTTGACGATAATAGCATGTAAAAGGATAAAATCAATAACTTACGTAATTGGATGCGAGGAAGCTATCTGCCACAGCAATTGGCAGACTATTTTAATTACATTTTGTCATATCTCCTAGAGAACAAGCACTTTTCTAGTAAGAATAATAACTTTTTTGTAAATTTCCAAAACATACTTAATTTTTCAAAACTAAAATTATTACTTAAATTAATTTCTATTCAAGTAGAGCTCAGCCCTAGAAGTTAAAATTTAATAATTTTTTTTTTATCTTTTTAACCTATTCATGCGTCGATGCTGGGACACACTGTATATATAAATATCTTCGTACAATTTTAAATAAATGACTGTGGAAATAAACTTCCCTGATATTTTCCATTCCTTGAAGTAAGAAAAAAGAAAATTGTCTCCCTTTATTTGAATTCCGAAAAATTGCTAAGGTTTTATTTAAATTGTAAGGATTTAGGAATGGAATAAATTAGCATTTATTTGTAAGATTGTTCAAATGGTGCTTTATGTATGCAACATGCTATATATTTTTCGGTTTTATTTCCTGTGAATGTCTGAATAAATAAAAGTTTATACAAAATGGTTTAATGAAACAGAAAAATTTCGAGGTGCAGAAAATGGATGAAATAATATTTCTCAAATTTGTTAGATTAATTGTCTTCTTAAACAGGTGATTTTTGTATATATGTTGGTAACCCTAATTGTTAAAAATTCATATTGGTAAGGTGGTGTACAAAACTGTATACATTGCTGAAATCTGCCGAGGAAGCTGTTCATAACACCCAGCAGCTTTTGAGCAGGAATTGCAGCCTCTTATAACAATGCTTTTACCTAAAAGGACATAAAAATCAAAGAGGGATTGGAATGAAGATTGATTAATTTTGTAACGAAGTAGCTACAATTCTTGCTGAAATGATGCAATGTGCCGTGAGCCACTTTCACGTGAGGCTTCAGCAATGTATGTCAAAAGACGCTATCCTACTGAAACAGGTCTAGAACAAAGGTTTTTTAACATATATATATGTTATAGTAATAGTATAGTATGTTATAGTAATAGTAGTATGTATATTATGTTACTAGGCTGTGAAGTGAGTTTTTTCTTCACCGCGGCAATTATATTTACTGTTGAGCGAAGTGAGACAGTAAATATTGTCAAGGTAAAGAAAATACACTTCACAGTCGTGTAGCATATGCTATTTTTTCCGAGGTAGCAGACAATGCAAAAATAAATAAATATTAATCAATATAATTATAACAAATATTATTACGTACTTAAGATTTTGAGAAAAAGAAACCTTAATGAGGTCACACTATAAAAAAGATAAATAAAACTCAATGACATCTAGTGGATTTTAATCGTACTAAGAAGCATTTTCTACATATATTGTAGCGCTAAAACTGCACTTTTGATAACTACCCGTTGGACGTAAAAGATATTTTTTACCTCCTAGGAGGTAAATAATTTTTTCAATACAGTGTAGGAGTAATGAAAAGATTTTTTAAGTCCACGTAATGAAGAAATGGATTTTAGCTATGTTTTTTTAGGCTTTAAAGTTACTATTTCACAGCCTACTACGGAAAAAATATTTTGATGTATCTAATCCTTATTCTTTCTTCCATTTTATTTAGTGATTTTTTAGCGTAAGAGTTGAAACGCTTCTTCTTACTAATTAAGAAAATTTTTAAAGTAATAAATGAATTAAGAAAAAATGTCCATGAATAGTGCCGGTTCATGTTTCAAGAATTTAGGATCATATTTGGAGTCTGCAAAGGAGAAAGCATATAGGAATTATTTATGAGAGCACAAAGGAAAGGTAGACGTGTGTCAACCAAAATGGCTTGCTATTCAATTCAAACTTACTGCTGGTAAACCAACCGAGGGAAATTTATACCAAAAAAGACTTCTTTGCCTTACAAAGGAAAGGAAAACAGCGATAAAATGTTAGAATTTACGACATAAGGAAGTTTTGCAGCAAAAATGCACTATTTCAACAAGGAAAATACCGAGTTAAAGCCAACCGAAATAATTGTGTAAAAGGAAAAGAAAAACATATTTAGATTGGAATATTTTTTATTAAATATTGCACTAATAATAAATACAGTACAACCTCTACACTCGCTTACACGACCTTCAATAACACGACAACCTCAATTACAAGTGCAATTTTCAAAATCGCCTTGAGATTGCCATAACACATAATGTTAAATTAACCTCTATAACGCGACTATAATTATCCAAACAACCTCTATAACACGGATTTTTTCTAATTTATAACGTAACTCAGAACCTCTATAACAAGTCGTTTTGAGAAGTCAACCTCTATAACGCGACTCTATACAGGAATGGGTCGACCTTGAACAAGTCTAGACTTGAAAACCACGCCCTTGAACCTCGATAACACGACTGATAGCCAAAATAACCTTGATAACACGACCCTTAACAAAAAGAGCACATCGATAACAAGACTGTTTCCTAATCCCCTTGAGACACTTCTTATCGAGGTTCTATACTGTAATATAATAAAGAGAGCCTCCTTGTGTTTCAATGTATTTTATTTTTTTTTTTTTTTCGGGAGATTATTACTCCCCAGGGTCAACCCAATACGGGACTAGTACAAAGTACAAAAGACCACCAAACCCTTCACACTTAAGTGAAGAATTGATCAGTTAACCTAACCACGTCTCACTTTTCTGGGATCTACGATTTTTCATCGAACCACCATGAAATGTTTTACTAAATCATCATAGAGAAACCTACTAACGCTTACTCTTTACCTGACAATTCTATTTAGTCAGCAGTATAATCTGACCTTAAAATTGGGCTCATCGTTAAAATCACTCTTTCTTTTCATTACAGAAGTTTGGTTTCGCATTTGACTGAATTTAATATTTTCATAAACATCTTTCCTACTACCAAAGAACCCATTTTTATTTATTTATTTAAGTGAATACCTGGGTGTGCTATACTATATTTCAAGGTCATTTTGATCGCGATAAAGTTGGAATTATGTCGATATATATTTATGTTTATTGCATATATTATAATATAATATATAATGTGTGATTTTGGTTAAATTTGGCTCAAGCCTTATAAATCTGAATATCATGGATGTATTCATTAACTAGCATAATTAGACCAGACTTTTTAAGTTGGCAGCCATTGATACTTTTTTAAGCTCTATAACTTGTAGTAAACCGTTCATTAACAGGCGGGAAACAAACTTCTCGTCTCTTGATCAACCCGTTCCCAAAGCTTTTTAAAAAATAAAAAATAAGTAGTAAATTAAGTTAATTTACTTTATGGAATTTCCTGTAAGTTTTTAAACAATTAATTATGATAATTATTTTTTAACATGTATTACACCATAAATTATTTTCTGTGTTTATAAAAATTATTAATTTTTTCAAATTTTGTTTTATTTTTAAGAATGACGGAATTAAGAAGTGGGATATGGAAATATGTATCACTTTTTAATTGACTACCTGACCAATAAATATAATTCTTGCACAATTGGAAATAAGTATAATGTTAGTACAAAATTTAATGGTTTATACTATATTTATTAACTTTTTCACACCAGATAAATTGTTTATAATATTTTAAATTGTTATGTTAGATAAATGTGTAATATTAATGTGAAAGTTTTTGTCTAATCTAAAATTAAAAAAACTTTTTCAGGCTTGAAAATGTCCTAAAATAAGGACGAAATATTGCCAAAAAAACGTAGTTGGTTTTTATACCCCTGAAGGTCTTAAATAGAAATCTCTTAAATTAAAAATAAGTAGTTTTTTTTTTAAAGATTATTTTCGTTGATTAGATTATAAGTTAGAGGAGGGACACAAAAAGCTTTTTTTAGAGTTTTGTAGATTCTTCTCAAAACCCTTATGCCGAGGGTGATGTGTCTGTCTGTCCGTCGCTCTTTGGTTCATAGGGCCCGAACCGTTTAAGCTAAAGAGATGAAATTTGAAATACTGGTGTAACGTTTTGACCCAACCACAGGAAAAATATACAGAAGTTCAAAATTAAATATGCGCATGCGCAATTCGCAAAAATGTTGTAAACTCTTTTGTTGTAAAATTTTGCAAAAATGTAAAATTTTTTTAAAAAAATTTATATTTTTTTTAATATTCGAGTGGGGTATCAAATGAAAGCTGCTGAAGAGTAGGACGCAAATATATATATAAGCTTTTGTAAATTTTGCATTCCTTATTGGGTAAAAAAATCAAAATATACCCAAAAAAATTTCCCCCCCCCAACCACTATACTTCGGCTGGTCCTAAAATTTCGAAATAATTCATGCTAATGCCTTATTGTGGGGCGATGAAAATTCCGGAAGTTCATCCCAAATTTTAAAAAATTGTCAATATTGGGCGCGAAAATTTGAAGTGCGCCAAAATTTTTTTTTTTAATTTTAAGAGTTGGGTATCAAATGAAAGCTGCTGAAGAGTAGGACGCAAAGATATATATACATTTTCAAATTTTGCATTCCTTATTGGGTAAACAAATCAAAATATACCCCAAAAAAAATGCCCCCCCCCCCCCCCCCCAACCACTATACTTCGGCTGGTCCTAAAATTTCGAAATAATTCATGCTAATGCCTTATTGTGGGGCGATGAAAATTCCGGGAGTTCATCCCAAATGTTAAAAAATTGACAATTTTGGGCGCGAAAATTTGAAGTGCGCCAAAAATTTTATTTTTTTTAAAATTTTGAGTTAGGTATCATATGAAAGCTGGTGAAGAGTAGGATTCAAATATATATTTGCTTTTTTAAATTTTTCATTCTTTATTAATTTTATAAGTCAAAATATACCCTCAAAAATTCCCCCTCCCCACCCACTATATAAGGGGTGGTCCTAAAATTTCGAAATAATTTATGGTTATACCTATACCTTATGGTGAAGCGATGGAAATGGTTTGAAAATGAATTTTTCTAGTCGTTATTACCGATGAAAAACATTGTGACCCCCCGGGGGATCGAACCCGGACCCTTGAGATCGAAGAATAAAATCATAATTACATATCGGGCATGCTTTGCTTAATCTTCTACAAAACCCTAAAAAGTACTTGGACGCAAGTACTTCCCTGTGATTTTTTAAAAGTATATATGGCGTTTGGATAAATTGATACAGTAACAAAACTAAGTATACATCTATATATTAGTACTCACAGGGTTTTTCATTTAACACTCCATATGACAAATTTACGAAAAAACGTCTTCCCTAGCGAGGGAAGTTTTGTTGTGGTTTATTTATATGTTAACTGTGTTTGTGTTATTACACATAACATAACTAATAATCTTCAAATTTGTTTGTTGAGTACTTTAGGAGGTACAGGTATGTTACGCCTGACAAACTGATAAACGCAGGAATTTATAAGGGTCCTCGGTTTTGCCTTAGAATTCTAAAGATCATCTATGTATTCCATCTTCCTTGGTAGTCAAAGCAAACTGGCAGTCAGACACGGGCGAGTTCTGACTGCCATTTTGAGGACTGGCAGTTCATGGTTATAGTGAGGGTTTACTGTAACCTTAACGCTCTGAACTCTAATTAGGATCTATTCGTTCGACGATTTTCGTTTAACTATAACTTAACCTTTGATCAATAGAAATCATCAACATTGATTGATTCCTTTTGTTGAAATTAAAATAATTTGTATTTTAGTTTTTAAGTGGGATGGTTTAAAGCTGTATAAGACAAGATTGAAAACTCAATTTAGTAATGTAGTAGGTATTATCTCTCTCAACTTGATTAAACAAAAACGTTACTTTACACGGCTCCAATGAGTTTAACGCCTACCCTATAACCTAGTTAAACACACTCCGCCTGAAATTACTCACCTTCACTTTGCACTTAGCCTTAAAATAAAGCTAAATTTCATGAAAGTGTTTCTTCACACTTTCTTGAAGTTTCTTCGCATTTTCTTAAGTATCAATCAAATGTAATTTTTATAATATTTGATTTTAAGGTACATTATTTGGCACTTCTTTAGATTGTTACTCCCATATGTTAGTTTTTATAATATAAATATATAGTATAATAAATAAATAAATAAATAATAGTAATATAAATATACAAATTAATAGTTAATCATGATCAGTCTATAGTTTAAAAGGATGATTGGAGTAGACAGTAATGGGATTGGTAGACTCTATGAAATTGGTGGGACTCTCACTTCACTTGGAATGTTCCATAGGAACCCTCCTAAAGGCGGGTTCACAGTAACAGCTAGCAGATCGACACGCTTATACTTAATAGATAACAATATATTCATGTTTTCTGGGATCTGGGACGAAGATTATATGAGAAAGTTAGTCTGAGTTGTGATTTTTATTTAATAAGAGTACGAAAAGAACAAATAGTAATGAAAGCAAATTTCAAATGCGTATATATTTTTAATAATTTCAAGATAAAAAGAACTTTTAATATACTACGTTTTTGAATTTTCGGTTGAATCGTATGTAATGTTGATAATATAATTGTTATTGTTATATAATATATAATGTTAGTGAAAAAAAAAATAGTTCCGAATTTATTTACTTCACATAAATGACAACCATCCAGAGAGCTGATCTTAAACCTATAAAAAAATAAATCTTTGTACAACGGATCTCCCCAACACCAAATCTAAAGCATGCCATCGATATATTTGAAATAATATAATCGATAAATAATATAATCGATATTTCCTGTTTTGCTGTCATTCAATGTTTATCTATCACAAATTTGAGACCCGTCAAAATGAAGCGTAAATATTGGATATGGCAAAACAAATAAAATAACTTGCGGATTTTTTCCGAACTAACTTTCCGCACAGCAAAATTTGCTGAAAACTAATTAAATTCTGCTGAAAGATGGCTAAAAGTATTAAAATAATGCATTGTCATCGTGTTCTGAGCTATGCTAAAAGTTTCAAATGTCTAGCTATTCGGGAAGTTAGTTAGATATCGATTGCCAGATTTGTACCGGACTAACAAACAAACAAACAAACAAGAATGCAAGCTAATAAAAACGTACTAAAAAGAATGCTTTTTAGATAAACATTTTAATAATTATTTCATTAATTGAAATTAAAATACGCCAATAGTTAATAATCAATTACTTTAATATATACCTGTATAATTTTAGTAAGCTCCAACTAATTATTATTTTGAACTTTTTTTACCTTCTTATAATATGTAGTATATTATGTGGAGAGAAAGTATTGTGGAGGCAAGAAAATGTTAATAGATTTTTACGTTTTAAAACCCCTAGCGTCCAAAAATATGTTTTTTTTTTTTTTTAAATATCTGTATCAGTTTTGCTAGAGTTTTACGGACCAATTTTTCACACACATATTATACTTTTGGATATTGTCATTTATCGTAATTCATTATGATGAAGTGTTACATGTGTGCTGCAATATAAATAACAGAAAGAAATTATTTATCAGAATAGCTATTTATGTGATAGAGAATTTTATTCCAACATCTACAATAAATTAATTATGGAATTTTATAAAAAGTAAACAACTATGATTTTAAGATAAAGGAGAGTAGGTAGATAAAGTTAAAACGCATATTATAATAATGTTAATTTTGTATAAAAACATGACAGACGAATATGATTATAATAATGTTAAAGAAAAAAAAAACCATTCAAAATAAAGAGAAACCATATATAATAAAGAAAATAAACATACATAATAAAAAGAAAACATACGGAATATTACATAAAAAAAAATGAATTTATAAAATAAACACTCAGGGAAGGAAAATTTGTTCTCTTGTATGTTTTTCATATAAAATAACATGCCATGTCTGAAATATTTTTCCACGAAAATCTACTTTAGCTACTCAATGTAAATCCCTTTTGTACGTTGTTTATTTCAGTTAAATAATTATTATTTTCATACAGCGTTTTATATGTTCCTGTCATGCTTATTATCAATTAGTAAGCATAGCTATTAAATGTCAAAACATTTTTTGTATATTTAACACAAGGAATATGTATTTTTTTAAAAATGCATGCAATAAACTTAATTGACACATTTATTAAAATTAATAAAATTATTTTTTTCTTTTTTTAATAAATTAATCTTTTTTTTTGGAACAAAGTTCCTTATGGCACGGTCTGGAGCCCGGGAGTTAATCCGAAAAAAACGACACACAAAATCACCGTTAAAAAACCAGAAATCTACCGATGAAGATAACTTGAGTAAAAGATGACCGAGTTAGTTGAATTTGGTACACATGTTCATTTTACCAATGCCCAGGCTGAGTTCTTTGGACCACGTTATCCGCCCAAGCGTTCACGCGCAACGCTCAAATAAACGTAAGTTTCAAATTGGAATTTTAGGACGGGAATAAATTCATCTATTCAATGAGGCAGACAACTTTTCTTTTTTTTTTTAAATAATTTTTTTTTATTAAACGAACACCGACACTGCTATGAAGTTATAAAGATCGCTAAATTTATTAAAGTGGACCTAAACCTTTAAAATAAAGAAAACAACGTTTTTACCGATATCTTACGTTCTAACGTAACGATTTTAATATAACTTCTTACATATCGTCTAAAGTACAATTGAAACAGGCATGTAAAATTTCAACCTTATACAAGCAGACGTTTTTGAGTAGGGAAGGGATATATTTTAAATTAGTAGGCCGGGTAAGTAGAAAACAGCCATATTTCCTACCAACTACAAACATACTCTTTAGCTATAAACTCATCATGATTAATTTTTTTCTCAATATTCAATACATAGTTATTTGCTTAAAGATGCTTGCTTTAATGATAATGCACAAATAATACTATTCTTTTAATTTTGCCTTAACTCCGCTAGGTACAAACAGTTAGTTACTTTTAATTTGTCTTTTTTCTAACTCCGCCATGTATAAGTAGTTAGCAACTTATACGTACTCAGCAGTGTGATTTTATCATTTATATTTAATAAAAAATGTTAGAAACTTCGTTCCTACCGGGTGTCTCGCGAGACTACACGTATTTTGTTTGGTTTGGTTATGCTGTTTCTTAAATAATTTAAAAATGTTTTTTTTGATAACTGTAAAGCAATTATTGTTTTAGCTTGATAACGATCTAAGTGGAGCTGGAATATCGCATATAGATGTAAAAAACTTAGTTTTTATTTATACCCTTAAGACCTGGTACAGATGGTAGTGTTATTGAATAATATATTTGTAAAAAGGTAATTCACTACTTCATTATTATAATTAAATTATTATTATTATTGGTATATTATATTTATTTAGTATTTCATAATTATTAATATTCAAAATATTGATACAAGAGCACGAGGTTTTAGTTGTATTAAATTTTCATTATTTAGGTTATTGTAATTAATTTACTTTTTGTCTAAAGCTTGGTTATAGAAAAAAACCTCAGGATACTCCCAAGAAATAAAACTATTATATTTACTATTACTAACTATTACTATTACTATAAAATTTATTTTATTATTATAATAAAAGTTATTTATTAATTATAAATAAAAATGTATCTAGTATATAATTATTATTTTAATTTGTCTTTTTGCATTTTGAATAAAATTACAGATATTAGCTGTTCAAATTTTTAAAAATATTATAGTTGTTTTTATCTGAAAAACAAAATTGTACAAAAAAACAACGCAAATACCGGAATTTCATATGAATATTTAAAATATTAAAGGAATTTATTTATGTGTAAGTATACTAGCTGTCAATTTGATGTCAGGACAGGTGTTATGTTAAATCAGGTGGTTTAACATAAATATATTTCCCCTCCGAACACTAAAAAGGTAAGACTCGACGGATAGACAAAGGCTGGAATTTATAAGGTGTTTACGAACTCTAACAGGATGAACTTAAATTTTATGAATTTAAGGTAAAATTTAGCTTCAAAGGACATAAAATTAAAGATGAGATAGCTAGGGAGGACGATGTACTCTTTTTACTATAGTTGAATTATCAGTTAGTTGAAAATTTTACCGAGCAACGTTTTACTTCATGAGTAAAGTCCCTTGAAAATTATGCCTGTGAAGTGTGAAGAGCCAGAAACATCAGGCATAAATAAAAATCATGCGCAACCTCTTCTAATGCCGCATCTACACATTCGCACGAGTGGCGAGGTCAGTCACGAGCGCGAATGTGTAGATGCGACATAAAAGACATACCTATTAGAATCTGGGCGTTGATGTCAATGCTAGAAAACACATTAAATTCTTTTAAGCGTGCTTCGTTTTAAATCTAAACAACACAAATTATGTTACAATCTGAGTAACGAGTCTGTTTAAATTTATTTTACATTCTAAGAACATCATAAAATTACCTTTTAAAGGTACATTTCCCTCGACGCAACACCAGCGATTGTCACTGGGTGACTATCGCTGGCACAAAATCATGAAGTGTGTACGATCGTATGTACCCGGCAAAAGCAATAATCATTAAATAAATATAACATTGAAAAGTGTTGGGTCTGTTGAAATGATTTTCTATTCTAAATCTGTGCTAACAGAAATAAAAATTTGTGTTGCGAGTTGAATTTACTGTGCAGCGAAAATATTTACGACAAACAGTCAATAAATTTTGTGTCAGAGTGTCTAAACTGCTTGTACGTACACCACATTCAACTATCAGCCCACACTACGCAAATTTATTTTGGTGTGGATCCAGCTTTAGAACATCAAACGATAAAGTTAACGTCTAAGTTGTTGGATCTGTCGTGAATGATCTTGCATTCTTTTAAGCAAAAGTGATTAAATCATCTAAGTATTGATGCTGGATCTTATATTCATTTAAGCAAAAGTAAAGATAGTATAATTCAGTCTAAAGTGGTACCCTTTATTACTTATGAGTTTAGTGTAGATCCTTTTAGGGTAATCATAAAAACGTCATTTATCTCAGTAACGTTTCGGCAATAACCTGCCATTCTCAAACCTGAAAAATCATTATATTTGCAATAAACGTCGTTACAGAACTATCAATAACATCAAGATCAAACTAATAGTAACCTAAATGTCGCTGTAGTGAGGATCGTTAGGGTGATAATACATAAAATAATTTAGGAAACATAACATATTCCATCGTAAAATTTTCGATTCTCCTCAAACAACGATCTAATTAATCTACAAAACCTCTACGTCCGCTACGGGGCATAACAGTGGCTCACCATAAAATACATAACAAAAAGTAACACACGAATATTTAAAGAATAACAATAATATAAAAAACATTGGTAACTAGAATAAAAACCAAGCTCTATCAACTAACTACATTTCACAGACTGGAAGATGTCACTTTAGATTAGTGATAAGACCACTTTTATAAAAAAATAAATAGAAATACAAAATAACTTGCACATAAATATTAATTACATAAATTGTTATTAATTATTAATATAGAGGAATATTGATCTACAATTAATGAAAACAAACAATGGTAATGAAACATGAAAAACATTTTGGAAAAGTCATAAAGTGATTATGAGGTCCCATGGCGGGAATTATGATTTGAAGAAGTATAAATACCACTATAGTATTTATTTAACGATCTTGAATCCGTTTTTATGTTCACAGTGGATTCGGATCTAACAGCAATATTATGGGCTTCTAACATTTTTTTCCGATTGGACTTGTTTTCTATACCAATAATTTTGGTGTCATCAAAATTGAAATGATGATTAATGCATGTGGAGATAAAGCAGTATTTGAGTTGCCTTTGGTCTCATCATATTTATGTTAATTCGATTATAAATTAGTTGGTTACTTTCTCCGATGTAATAAAAGTTACATCAAATACAGCCATGGTTAAGAATGATTCAACTTAGTTGAATTTTTTATTTACTACCCTTGATCGACCCACATAAAAAAACAAGATTAAAAGAAGGGACTAACCTAACTGCTATAAAAAAATTATCGATTTGGTTGAGTCAGTTTTGTGCCTATAAAGTCAGACTGATGGCAACAGACATACACGAAAAAAGTTAAGGCAGGATTCGTTGTCGGAATGTATGAAATGAAAAAGTATCTATCAACTTTTCAATTCTGACCAATGTACAGACAAAACTTTAATTTTATATATGTACTAGCTTTCATCCCGCGCTCCACGCGGGGCTCATGCTAGGTATTAGTGGCTATGATTCCTATAATCATGTAGGCCTAGCAATTAAATTAAATTTCTAAATTGTTTTGGTTTCCAAAGCCTTCTAGGAATAAAATCAGGACTATATTACACATCATTAATTCCATTACTAAGAATATAATACTCTCCAAATCGTAGTTTGGAGTCTATCTGTACATTTAAAAAATAGCCAATGGAAACTAAGTAATATAGCAATAAAAAAAAAGCTAAATAAATATAATAAATAAGAAAATAAACGTAGTCAAAGCCAATTAGATTGGGAAGTCATTGAACAATCATCAACCATGATGGTGCATTAATTTATTTATACCAGCCTCTTCTCTCAATATGGCTGTTGCACCAGTAAATATTTAATAATTCTAGTTCTGGGAAAAATTAATAAAATAATAAATACTCGATTTAAAGAGCATTAGTGTGAGGTGTAAGCGCCCTAATCAGAAATTAAATCGGTCAACAATTGCGGACACCCTAAAATGAAAAAGTATCCATAAACTTTTCAATTCTGACCAATGTACAGACAAAACTTTAATTTTTATATGTATATAATAGATTAATGAGTTATCCGACAATCTAAGACAGATCAAAGTCTGGTAAAAATGATTTTACGTTCTAAGACAATTAAGTAATGATAGTACCTTCTGAGCGTTTGGTCGGTTATGAAGAATCTTATGAATATTGTGAGAAGGAATGTCCAGAGAGGTTGTGATACGAGGATCTACTCCATCACCAGCCTTATTAACTGTCTGCTCCATCTTGGCCAATAAACTCCCATCCTTGTCAACTAGAACAGAAACATAATGTTTAAATATGATAAATTACTAACAAGCAACTAAGACTAAGGTAAGCTGATTCAAAGAAAATAGTAACAGTGTCTTCTTAATTAGACATATAATACCCCAAATCACTTTTAAATAGAGCCACTATCAGGACTAAATTTAATGTTAAAAGTAAATTCAGATGAGACTAAATATTTAAAATAAATAGGTAAAAAGTGGAATAATGTTATTGAACCTGTATACAAAAAAATTAAGTAAAAACTGGACTAACTGCCCACGTGAAGGGCCTGGACCTGCCAAAAGTACTTATACATGTATTTATACTAGGTGTGCAATGCAGTTGTCTGCTTGCAATATTGAGCTGAGCGTGCATTTTAATCTTAACCAATAAACATTTGTATTTATAAACAGCTGAAATCGGATCAAAAATAGTAAAATCTATATTTTTAATTAAAAAGCATTTTTTCCTGTTTTTCTATTTTACCCCCTCTTAAATGAAAATGTGACAAAAGTGAAGATAACAACAATAACTGTACTCGTTAAAGAGCTTTCCAACGACAAGCATCATGAAGGGCATATACAATTTTCATGTATATACCTTCCTGTGGTTGGTCACTATGACTGTGCCGAATTTCGTGCGAATCGGTTCAGCCGTTCAGGAGGAAACTTTTGTACTCTGTACCCCGTACCCCTGTGTACCAATTTGGACCATTTTACATTTATACCTTCCTATGGTTGGTCACTATGACCGTGCCGAATTTCGTGCGAATCGGTTTAGCCGTTCAGGAGGAAACTTTTGTACCCTGTGCCCCTACCCCTATGTACCAATTTGGACCATTTCAGATTTATACCTTCCTGTGGTTAGTCACTATGACCGTGCCAAATTTTGTACAGATCGGTTCAGCCGTTCAGGAGGAGTATGCTTCAGAAAAAATGCAAAGTGTAGTATAAGAGATTCGCTTCGCTCAGCTCAATAATGTATGACACTAGGTTCGTAAGTCGCTTGTATTTGATTTAATTTATATTAAATTTTATACGTATTTTATGTTAAAATAGAATTATATACATAAGAAACTCACGCTATGATAGTATCTATAGATCTTATTTAGGTTCAATGTAAACTACAATAGAACAAAACTTGAACAACACGACAGAGCTAACTAATCTGATTATTCTTACAATAATGATCAGAGACTAAAATTAACCTTATTACAATCAAAACAATAAACAGTGACAACTAAAACTAACCTTATCACAAACGAACAATTTCACAATAATGATCAGAGACTAAATATAACGTTATTACAATCGAAACAATGGGCAGTAACTACTAAAACTAACCTTATCTCAAATTAATAATTTTACAATAATGATCAGAGACTGTTAAAACTTGCCGCGTTATTAAATCAGATAATTTTACAACAATGAACAGAGACTACTAAAAAATAACCTTATTACAATCCAAGGACTACTAAAACTTTTTACGAGTAAATGAACAAATTCTAAAGTAATAAACAAACACTACTAAAATGAGGTAACTCGAATTAAATCAGTGATTCAATTTACAATCTAAAAACAATTCTTTGCCTGAATTAGTTTACTAAAATGAGAATAAAAGATTTTTTATATACCGTAAACACTACATAAACTAAATTGATTCGTATCGAAGTGTTAATAACAGAAGATAAACTAAGACTAACCTGATTGGTATTTATTTATTTTTTGCAAAAGCTCATCAATTGCTGTTGCATTAGAGACGTTTTCTAAAATTGTTAAAAAAAAAGAAATTAATAACGAATTAGTAGATACTTTTTTTCACAAAATAAACATAAAAATAAGCAAATAATAACTTTGTTTCAAAGCAGTATGCTATCTACAAATTACTTCGTGTGTGATGAGCATTTTTGTAGCGTTGTTAACATACAGATGTCAAATTAGATTAGAGATTTATTTATTTTATTGTTTCATTATATAATAATTAAAATAATTACGTAATAATAGAGAAGTTATTATTGTTAATTGCAAGAATAAATTGTCCAAGAAAAATTTAAAATAATTTAAAAAATATTATCACAATTAATTTGATCACTGCTTTCACTATTTATCTGATATAATGAAGTAATATTAAAACGTAATATGTCTGTATCTTTCCTAGTTTAATGCACAACACAAATAACTTACACAGGGTTTATCAAACATCTACGCGTCTAACTACTTTAGAACTGAAGAAAGATCAGTCAGCTGGCCCCCGGACTCTGGTCTGGCGACGGAGGATATAGTGGGGGAACCGACAAACTGGGGGAACTCCGCCTTCTAAACAATGTTTTGTTTACCTTTTCTATTTATTACATTGTTTACTGTTTATTAATCGTATTGTATTTTTTTACTTTATACGATAAGTTTTATTTATATTTTATTTAAATATCTAATTAACCATTGATATATTATATGAAATTATTATTGTTTACTTTATTATATTATGTGAAATCGATAAAATGTTATATAAATATAAAATAATATACAATAAACAAAATTGTTTTATTTATATTTTACTATATAGGTAAATGTTTGTTGTATATTGTTGTTGTTTATAATTTTTTATTATTCTATATTTTCATAAAATATTATACAATATAATACAAAATATTTAAAGTTAAATCTGCCGTATCCGACTACATTTTTTTTTCCCCATACGTGAACAAGTAAATAGATATTATATAATATCTTATATTATAATAAGTAAAATAGTTTTTTCTATATTCTTATATTTATTTATTGTGATTTTGCATATTGTTTATAACTTTTAAATGTGAGAGAGTTCGAGAGTTCTTATTATAATAATATTATTAAAGTTATTAACATTTGATTTATAAATTCATTCCGGATAATTTTCTTTTATAAAACTAATATTTAGCGTTGTTTAGGCCAGTCATTGTTTTATTTTTATTTTTTAAAGGTCACTTTTACTTCTTTCTTTAATTAAGATAAATTCTAGTACAGATAAACCCTTTTCTTTAGTTCAGTCTCAAAGTCCAGTAAACATTAACTCTTTCTCTCTCTCACTCTCTAGCTTCCTTAAGGTGGAAACACACTACCATCACGTCACGTGACATCACGTGACGTGATGGTAGTGTGTTTCCGCCTTTATCTTCAGCTCAACTTGCATAAAACCATGTGACTCAGTGTTCATCCAGACAGTGCTTTGACCAACCATCAGTTCATTCATTCACCTAATGGTTCACTTCTGGACATTATAGAACATTCAATTCATTATTCATTCATATGCATAATTAATTATTCATTCAACTTCATAGTATTCATTGTCCTTAAATAGTTTACTCTTCCAGTCATTATTGTTCACCATTCAGTTATTCAGTTCATCTTGTGCCAGCTAACCATATTGAGGGATTCTACTCTGGAGAGACCTAACTACCGATTTCAACATGTTTCACCTAGAGGAATAATGGAAGGACATTGCTACCTTATAATCAGGTTTATCTGTATCCATTTATAAGATAATTAAATTTTCTTTAGAAAGCCAAATAATTTTGTTTCATTTATTCTACCTAGTTTTGCATTCTGATCAAGGTCCTATTCTTGGGGTCCATTAGTTGCAGACAAGCGTATAAAGTAATGTTAGTAACATAACACTTTTAACATAAATATAAATGCACTTTAAAAACCTTTTAAAATAATTCAAATGTGATTTGTGTTTTTCTTATTTATTTTTTAACTTTTTTAAAATAAATGTATTTCATCCGTAACAAAAATGTTAAATCAATTATAATAAATACAATTTATGTATTTTAATATAGTCTACACTCTAAAAGCAAATTAATATTATTATGTTTATATGTATTGTTATAATTTATTTCTTAATAAAATGCGCAAATTATACAACTTGATTATTTACTCACAACGGTAGGAAGTTTTACAGCGAATATTCTTACGTAAATATAGTCCACGGAATTTATATTAGCAATTTATATTTATTTTTATTATAATTTTTTAACCCGACTCTATAATTTATTGCTAAAAACATATTTTATGCTCTGTCATTGAAGCTGTTTAATCGTAGATAAAATTAGATAAGATAGAAAAAGTTACTCGTTGGCTTAAAACCTAAAATGCTACACATATTTAAACCCGAATCAATAACAATGTCAAAAAATATAAATCTTGATCCGTTAGTACATTAAAAATATTTTATCTCCAGTAGAGAGGAAAAGTTATGATTTTAGATTAGTTCAGAGGGACTAAAGTAAGTCTTTTCTTCCCTGAACTCAAAAAGTAGGGAGAAAAAGAAGGATTGCCAACTTAATTATTTTATGAATATTGGTTGTCGATGTACCCTCTAGTAATCTTATAGTCTAGTAATGGATTTCTTTTATCGTGAAAATAAATACTTCAAATCATTTCAGTTCGGCAACGTCTTGGCCTGACCGGTCATTTTCAAGCCTAAAAATGAACACGTTCACGTGTATATTTACTCATTATAATTACAATAAAGAATAAAGAAAACAGTCACACATCTAAAGAAGGATAAGTTACATTACATAAAATTACCTTATAATTACCCACTTAAGGTAAGTGGAGACATATTCAGATAAAGATAAAAATAAAGGAACTGTAACATTCCGTCGTCTACTAAAACATTATTGCACTTCCTATCTCCAACGTGCGTTCTGGTAAATGATAATAACGATACATAAACAAGTAACAAGAACAACAATAAACAATAGGTAACATAATTAAACTAGATATTAAAAACTATTAACCTTAAAAATTTGGGAAGTGATAACAATTCGTCCCTTATCAGTATGTAATAGGTTTGTTCCAACCACTCTTCAAACTGGTTTGGAACTGTACGACGCATGCGCATTTGGAAAAAAACGTTTCAACGAGCCCAAACTCAAACTCTGACTGACTCCGACTGTTAATCGGCTGTTCCAACCACGCTCTACGCTCTGATTAAATCACTGATTAGTTTGGAACCAGTCATAGCAGTCAGCGATCAGCGGCAGGGACTAGTAGTTTGGGATTGAGTTTGGGTGAACAGAAACGTAACCTTCCGCTCCGCTTCATTGTTTTTGTTTTGATTTCGCTCGCCTTTTATAATTTTATTATTCTCCTTTCTTGCGAATCAACTCTTCATTTTAAAATGTTTTTGTACGAATGTGATAAAATGGCATTTTCTAGATATTTCTGAAAAAAATAAAAATTGGACCTATTTTCCAAGATGGACTTTTGATACTTATTCCATTTTCAAACAAATATTGAAAGAATCCGATTTATTTCCGCAATATTTCTTTCGTTAACTTGGCTAAGATTAATATTTATTTTTTAAAACAAAAGAGCATTTAGGATTAGGTATATCAATAAAAATACGAGAGTACCGTGAGTCTACTAAAACTGGCTCACCTCAGTAAGCCCGAAAATTGTGAATTGCGTAAATCAAAATGAAATCGTGAATTCATGTATTAAATAAACATTTCTAAAATATGTGCATATATTTTCGTCATATCCTCTATGAGTATTTAGGTTTTACTTCCAACTTTCGAGCTTAATTAACATTAGAAAATGAAACTTTTGTGGTGTGGCCCCCCCCCCCCTTGTTGTACGAGCCCCTAGGCGGCCTAATCAGGCCCTGATTGAAGCGACTGGCACTTATCTTCATCAACTATTGACTCATCCATCATACATATCTTTAATATTAATAAGTTCAGGTATGTTTTATATCACAGGAACGCAAAATCACATAAACGATCAACTCAAAAAGTTGTTCTGATAACAGTGCTAAAACCTACCACAGCAAACAGTTTGGTTCGAGAAAGGAGCGTTCCAACAAAAACGAAATCACAAATCAATTCCCAAGGGTCAATGATCGCGCATGCACATTACGTCAATCACGGACTTAGCCGAAACTGATTCGGAACTGGTGGTTGGAACAAACCTTATTTGCCGGTCTGATAACATACTGATATAAGGTTCGAATTGTTATCACTTCCAAATGTTTATAAGCATACCTGTGATCCAAGCCTGATCATCGTTGATAGTTTTAATATCTATAGTTCAATTATGTTACCTACTGTTTATTGTTGTTCCTGTTACTTGTTTGTATTGTTATTATCATTTACCAGAACGCACGTAGGAGATAAGAAGTACAATAATGTTTTAGAAGACGACGGAATGTTATAGTCCCTTTATTTTTATCTCCATCTGAATTGAAAGGTATAAAGGCATAGTGGTATAAGTCGATATTGAAAACTTGTATATTTAGATATATATGTATACATGATTATACATGTGTTGTTTATACCTGATTATAGATGTATATATACATCTATATATATAATATATATATGTATATATGTAATTGTAATGATATATACACAACACACATGTATAATCATGTATTGTATACATATATATATAAAAACGTTGCCAAACTGAAATGATTTAAAGTATTTATTTTCACGAACCGAATAGTACGAATAGTAGAGAACAAATGGCTAATGTAGTTAGGTTTTAGAAATCAGGTTGGCGATACTGCTTTTTCGACCTTTTTTACCATTGTTTCTAAACCTGATCTAAATATCTAAATAACCTTCTATTTGTGTTTAACTGCAATTCTTATTTGTTTTTAATATTGAATCTCTTATATCTGCTAATAAAAGTGCTAACAATTATTTTTATTTATTAAAATAATAAATAAAAACTGTGCAATGGATGAAAATGTGAATTTTCTCCCTACTGAAGATAAAACATTGTATGTACCTCGTACCTCGGGTGTAAAGTGCTATAATTCACCTCGCGAAAATTATCTCCCTCGGCTGCACCTCGGGAGCTAATTAGCGTTATTCCCTTGGCTTCGTCTCGGGATTTAGGGACCATGGTTCCTTCGGCTTTTCCTCAAGAACCAATCTTATTCGCTCAGGGAATAATGGCTTACTTTACTCCCTAGGTGCATATAAATAACTATTAAATTCTTTACAACTGCTGTTTTAATAAAATTTTAGGACAATTTTTTTATTAATAATTCTATTAATGGTTTTTCGCTTTGCTTGTTTCTTTGTTATTTTGTTTGTTGGTGTATTATTTAGGTTTTTACAAGCTTTTTCTATGTTCTTGTTCCTTTTTTTTTTTTTTTTTTTTTTTTTTTTTTTTTTTTTTTTTTTTTTAGTTTGGTGAGAGGTTTTTTTGTTTTAAGGTTTTTTTTTGTCAATTTGTTTCTATACATTTAGGTTTGATTTTTGCTTAGTTATTTTAATTGCTGGTTTTATTGTTTAAAGATTTTTCTGTTTGTTTGTTCGTTATTTTTTTGGGGGGGGGGGGCTCTTAGTTAAAAAGTTTTTCTGTTTGCTTCTTTCATTGATAGCTTGTTAATTAGTTTCTTCGTTTAAAGTTTTTCTATTAACAAGTTTCGTTGTTGGATGCTCAGGTTTATTTAGAATCCGTAGTCTCCAAAAAGGAATAATAAAATATAATAAATACACACATTTAGTATGGTAGCATTAACAATACAAAAATATACTGTTTCATTTATTGTGAATAAATTGTACGATTTCACTTTTTTAGTAACAGGTCCGACATGTGAGTTAATTCCAGTAACTAAATTTATTACTGTGTTCCTCCATGATTGAATTTATGCACAAGTGTGAGTGAAGGAGAAATGACGCACATGAAGGTCTAACTATATCAGGGTTTCCATTTCCAGTGGCCTTTTCATGTACTATGAAGGATAAGTTCATTAACTCCATAATATAAACCCTTTGAAAGCATATATACACACACACATATATATATATATATATATATATATATATATATATATATATATATATATATATATATATATAATATATATATATATAATATAAAAGCGTTGGCGGCTGTCTCAGGGAGTAACATCACAGTCTTGATAAGAGGTGTATAGGATATCCAGGAGCAATTTTCCTTTTGTTCTTTACCGTGTATCCAAGCAATATAAAGACAGTTCATACAGTGAATCTACTTTATGCATATTCATAAAATATGAATTTGATCGTACATACTTGCATTTATGGCCTTTTGAAGATTATAAATGAGTTTTGCCGTGATAATGATAAACGTCATACATGTTGAAAGAAACATTATTACAATATGATTGTCATTGTCATTATACATGCCTTTATTTGACATTTGATATTGCCTTTATTGTTTGACTTTTATATTATAACTATTTTCCCTTCTGTATAATATACAGGAAGGTAGGTACATAGAGAAATTAATTTAATAAATGTCTTTGATGTTTCGATTAATTTATAAATGATAGCTTTCACCCCGCGCTCCGCGCGGGGCTCATGCTAGGTATTAGTGGCTATGTTTCCTATAATTATGTAGGCCTAGTAATTAAATTAAATTCCTAAATAGTTTTGTTTCCAAAGCCTTCTAGGAATAAAATCAGGACTATATTACACATCATTAATTCCATTATTAAGAATATAATACTCTCTAAATCATAGTTTGGATTCTATCTATATATTTTAAAATAGCCAGTAGAAACTAAGAAGTAATATAGTAATAACTAACAATGCTAAAAAAAAAAAAAGGTATAATGAATAAGAAAAAAAACGTAGAAAAAACCAATTAGACTGGGAAATCATTGAACAATCATCAACAATGATGGTGTATTATTTAATTACCAGCCTCTTCATTTAATACGGCAGTTGCACCAGTAAATATAATAACTCTAGTTATAGGAACAATTAGTAAAATAATAAATACTTGATTTAAAGAGCATTAGTTTGAGGTTTAAACACTCCAATCAGAAATTAAATCGGCCAACAATTGCGGACGCCATAAGCGCTCAAAGTGAAATTTATTTTATTAAAATAAAATTTAGCTCTATTTAAGGTAGAACCGATAAAATTACGACAAAAAGTAATAGGACCAAATTTGTAGATCTTTTAAAATTAGTTACCGCTGGCGCAATCAGCTTGTCGATACAACTTACCGTTTAGCCACAATAAGCCTCTAAAAACTTTAAAGTGCGTCCACCATCTTTAATTTTTTAGGGGAGAGGGGGGGGGTATATTTTTTTAACGTTCCGGATTTTTTCAATGGGGTTAGGCCAATTTCCGACAAAACGCAAACAACCGCAAGTCTCTAGGTGGTCTAGAAGTTCCCAAATATTTAGAATAGCGAATCTGTGGGGTTTGTTTACGGCGGGTCAACCTATTTTTTTTAGGTTATGTTTTATATACTTTTTTTTATAAAATTGTTAATAACTTTGGTTCTACTCAATATTTTTAAATGAAACCAAGCCTACAAATTGCGCAACATGTTTGCGCTCACCCTTGGAAAAAAATTAATCAATTTCATTTAGCCAGTTTTGTGCCTATAAAGTCTGACTGGGGTGACAGACACACATACATACCCACATACATACACGAAAAAAGTTAAGGCCGGATTCGGTTCTTGGAATGTCTAAAATGAAAAAGTATCGAAAAAAATTTCAATTCTGACCAATGTACAGACAAAACTTTAATTTTATATATATAGATTTAGTTCTTTCTGCAGGTTTCGATATCCCAACCCTAGACCAAAGACTCAAAGCACAGAGTTGGTTGCGTAAGGTTGTTAAGGACAAGGTACAAGTCTACCGACCAATAAGAGCCTCCTGGGGCGTGGCTTAATTAGCACCATAAATTTAAATATGAAATAGGTTTGAGATTATTCTCCAACATAGTAAGTAGCAGTAGGCGGAGAAGCTGATGAAGATTCGAAAAGTCGCATAAAGGATGCAAATGCAGCCTTTGTAAAGCTATATCTCGTTAAACTGGGTTCATAGCTCGCAATTTTCCGTAGGTTTCGGGCTATATAACATAGAAAAAATATATTCTTTGTAAGCCGTGTAGACGTCGCTGCATGTTTTCCCCACTCTTACATCGTAGTGTGGTTGCACTGCGTACCGTTCAGGTTATAAATAATGCCGGATATATTATTAAAATTCAATCCTAACTTGCTAAAAAGATGGTTTGAAAATTAAATACATGTATATTTAATATTTACTGAATATAATGGATAACTGGAAAAAATGAAAACCATAATGTAAACAAGAGGGAAGAGGACTGTAAAGTTTCCTTCGGGTGTGAACCGGCAACGCAAGAGTGGTTTGGAATTAACTTCTCACGTAGCAGCCATAGATAAATCATCCCGCTATCACACTGGATCACATTTGGGTCTTTTTTTCTAACCCCTAAATCACACGCTTATCAAACCACCTCAGTCTTAATCTCTCTACAGTCTACAGTCAAATCTTTTAGTTTGAATTGTAACGGAGAAGTTGAATCCCCAAGGATTAAGGAAGAGAGGCCAAAGAGAACTTGGCGAAGAACCGTAAACAAGACCCGTGGAGAAGAACCGTGGAGAAAAACCGTGGACAAGAACCGTGGAGAATAACCGAGGAAAAGAACCGTGGTGAAGGCTGACTTTCTCGATTAATAAGAATATTAAGCCTTGTCCACACTAGTAGACATGTTGCGCGATTTTGGTCTCAGAGACAATGTCTAGCGATTTGTCTATAGACATCGGCTAGACATCGGCGAGACAAACGGCGTCTACGGTCTCGTTGCTAGACCAAAAATCGCATGTCTATGGTTTTCCATTCTAAATGGTAGACACGGTGCAACGTTAGGCATGTTGCGCAACGTGTCTACAAGTGTGGACGCTAGACCTAGACCATAGACGGTCTCAGCAGATGTCTATAGACACGTTGCGAGACATTTCTGTAGACGGTCTATGAGACCGTCTACAGAAATGTCTTGCAACATGTCTACTGGTGTGGACTAGGCTTTAAAAATAAATTCACTGCGAATTCATTTGAGAAGACTTGAAACTAAATCTCATTATAATAAAAAGAAAATCAATATCTTTTCTAGGAAAAGATGCGGAAATTAGAGAAAGAATATGGAAAAGTTTTTAGCTTTGTCATCGATAATAATTTACATGTTACATAGACGATGAGGAACAGCATGAAATGGTAGTATTAAAATGAATTTCAACCTTCCTTCTACTTACAACAAGCTTCTCTCCAATAAGTTGTGTTTTTCTTTACTGCAGTTTTATCTTTTTAATTATAATTAATACACAAGTTTGTTTAAAACTTAATAGTAACAAAAACTGAGGAATGAAAATATTTGTTTGGAATAAAAGTTAAAATTAAAAACTTTAACTAGTTAAATAAGTAAAGAGAAATAAGATTATAAGCACGGAGGCGTGAATAACATCTAAAGATATAATTTTTTATTAATTTTTCAACATACATATTAAAAATATACCTGTATATTATAAATATTCGAATTTTTCTTTGGTATTTGCACTTAATTTAAATATATCTCGTTTCTTATTTACCTTTATGAATAATTATTTTAATTAATAAAAATGGCTTAATTGAATTATTTATTTTAACTTCAGATGAATTATCGAAATTAATTGTTATAAATTTTTACATTGCAGATGAAAAAGAGAAAAAAAAAATACACATCGTCAATAATAGATCTCATTAATTGGCTGGACTTGTGCTACGGTTGATTACTGGGTTCCGGGCAATCACTTCCAAACATTAAAGAATAATTTATGTATAGGAAATCACAGCTGATACGAGGCAGGATGAGTCCGAAACCAACCCGTCCAGAACTCATCGAATTTGACTGGTTGACATTAGAATAGGTTTCAGATAGTCAAATTTATCCTTAATTAAGATAGACTGCCGATTGGTGTGGCACATAGCTTCCTCGCATCCTAACCCACACTTTATTGATTTTATACTTTTACAAGCCATTATTGCGTCTAATTTGTCTAATTGTTCCCCCATTTTATTAATCTGTCAAAATTATTTGGATTTTTACATAAAATAAAAGTATCAATTTAGCAAAAGTTAAAGAGCGCAGACGGTTCAAATTAATCTAGGGCTATCTGCGGACTACTTTCAATAAACTATAAAAGTTTCATACAAATCAGATAAGTACTTTTGAAGCTATAGGTGTAAATAAATGTATGTTTGTGCGCATGTGGAAGAGAAACAAATTAGAGCAGAAGGTTGAAATTTATATGGGACTAACAATGAGCTAATTATGACCTACCTTCCACATTTCATTAAAATCGGACTTGTAGATTTTAAGATATGTTGGTTCGCAAAAATTGAACGACAAACCGACAGACTGACAGACAGACATGGAACCAAAAATATTCCCTGATGTCTGAAACGGATTTCTGTCTTGGAATTTTTGAAATCGGAGATGTAAAATTTTTTCGTTCTTTGGAACGATCACATAGATTCCGTTACCTTCGGTAAGCTCGGAAGCAAAAATAGAAATACAAGAATTATTTTTAACAACAAACAATAATTTCCACGCTTTCTTAATTGCACTACGGAAAGGAGTACATAACAACCATCAAATTAAAAAAAAATGCACGAATGTTTGTTCTTAGGTAACAAATGTGAATGTCTGCCACGTCAAACTGAAATCATTGAAATCTGATATACCTTTATACAGCTAACACCACTCTTCCTAGGAATTAAACGGTGGATTTTTTTTTTTTTTTTTTCATGAAGCCAGTTCGGATAATTGAACATTGGATAACTGACGTTCGGATAATCGACGCTCTACTGTACTGTGTATGTGAGAATACTAGGAAAGAGAAACTTGACACGCTTGTAATTGTAAATTGACACGCTTTCAACAAATAGCAAAGGCTATTTGAAATTAAAATTCCATAAAGTTACAAGTTCAAATGGGTTCAAAACTTGATTATTACCTGAGTGAAAGGACTCGAGTTGAATATTTAAGCAGATAAAGGATAAACCAATAATATCATTATCCCTTTACTCCTACATAATTCCACTTGATCAAGCCTATTTACATTCCTATGAAGCTTTTGAAACTAGGTGTTGGTGTTAAACTTTTGGAAAATTGAACGAAAATTAGTCCGGTGGAAACTGAATTCTCGCTATCTTGCCTTCTATGTCGAGGGTAAAACAAGTTGTAACATTACTGAACTGAATAATAGAAATGAAGTCAAATTGTCGCGGGTAAGTCGGTGACACGGGCAGAATCCCTAGTGACCCTGGGGCTGTTGACACGACGTAACAGTGTTGCCTTATTCAATTTGTTTTCATGTCACGTGCCAGACTTAAGGATCTTTGAGATCTATTTAAAGACCCAATTTCAACTCTTCAATATAACATTCAATGAAGGATGCATATTGTGATCCTTTAGATCTATTTAAAGAACTAATATTGAAAGGACTTATATTGAAAATTTAACAATACAACATAATTAAAACATTTTAGTTATTTCTAGTTTTACTTAAGTGTATTGTAATCGATATGTTAAACAGGAATATAATACTGTGGCCCTATACTAAGAGTAAACCAGACAAACAGCTAACAATCAATTAAGTTCAACATTAGGAAGTAACCTAGATTGTAACAAACTTTAATTAATTCAATAAGAGGGTTTGTGCGTGCAAGCCACTTTTAGGTGCTCCAGCCACTTAATGTTAACATCGATGCTGCCGATGCTTTGAGAGTTCAACAATTTTTTGGTCCGAGACGTCGATGTCCCAACCGATTTGCGCCCCTAATTGCTACAGAAAGTATTATGTAAGATAATATAAATTATAAATATTTATGTAAAATATAAATTATAAATATTTATGTAAAATATAAATTATAAATATTTATGTAAAATATAAATTATAAATATTTATGTAAAATATAAATTATAAATATTTATGTAAAATATAAATTATAATTATTTATAATTAATTATAATTATTTATGTAAAATATAAATGATAAATATTTAAGTAATACAAATTATTTCATGGCACCGGGGCCCCTGAAACACCCAGGACTTGGGCCATATGGCCCTTTTAGCCCCACCCACTTTATATGGGCCTGCCTTGCCTACTTCACTTTGTCATGATGGACTCATCAAAAGCAAACCTTGAGAGTGCCTCTTCCTACAATGTGTGCAAATGGTTATGATTTACAATAATTCTAACCCGGTCTCCTTAGAAAGATCACCAGCACCAAGTATAATAATACCTAATCAAAAAATAAACGATTAACCAACGTTAAATCTAATTCCAGGCTTACTTAATAAATATGATTTAAGCCAACATTAAACCTAGTAGTAGATGAAGCTTTCAGTACCTAGTACTAGACGGCAAGGACGAACTACTCGTTCGGACCTAGCAATTAGGATTTATTGAGGCCTTTTTACTAGACCTGTGGTAGAGAGCTCTAGCCACTTCACACAACATTCATTTGGAGAATATACCGCCAAAGCGAGTCCGTGATCAATAGTGAACCATGTAAATCAGAGGACTGAGGAGCGAGACCGAACTCAAGACCTCGTACTACCCTCGATTCATTGATGTACGAGCAAACGAGGCAAGTGTCTGAAGCAACACGGGCGCGCTGGATTCCTTACACAACATTAAATCTAAATCCAGACTTAATATATGTTAAAGCAACTTTAAATCTAAATCAAGAGTCAATATTCGTTTAACAAACTTTAAATCTAAATCCAGACTTATTTAACTAAAAAATAATAATAAGCTATAATAATAACTAATAATAATAAGCGTTAGGCTGTTATATGAAGTTATTAGAAAAGTCCGCTTTTAGCTTTTATCAGATTATATTGGTATTTTTTTTTCTCATCCGCGATTTATATCTCTCTAACCTAGTTAATCATTAACAATAATACATTTTAATTTAAATGTTTAATTAAAATGTCAGATTTGATTAAAAATTAATGATTATTCAAAGAAAATTTCGTCTTTAGGTTAAATTGTAAGTACGGAACGTGTGTATATTGAAATTCAGATATATTGGTATTGGTGCTTCACTTGTCTTTGATCTCAAACCATGTCAAATTGGAGAGAGGTGTATACATTGAAAGGTATTTTAAGTGGTTCTCACTTGCTAAATTGACATAATATGTGGTCAAACTGTAATGCTCTATTAGGTCTTATTGTCTAGGAGTTTTTTGGAACGGAATGGTACAAATTTAACAAGTCAAAGATGTTATTTAACAACAATTATTAACGAACAATCTTATATAAAGTTCAATTTATATAATTCTGATAAGATGAATAAAACAAATATATATATATATATATATATATATATATATATATATATATATATATATATATATATATATATATATATATAAATTTTCATTTCTATTAACATTTAATCATTCAAATATATGATAAAAAATTCATTTTGATTAAGAGGGAGTTTCAGTATTGATCTGAACCGTAGACCTTGGTTTGACTTTGAAATTCATTTAGCCGAATTGAAAAAACTTAACTGACTCCTCTCTGTTCCTAATTCTGTGGAATATTCTGTAAAAAAAAAAGAAAACGAGAAATAATCGATTGTGGCAAGTTAAGTGGGTTAGGACTCCTTCGAAAACCCCCATCATCACATTTCACGCCTTTTTTGCCTCCGAGCCTCACGTAATGTACTTATAGCCTACATTTTAACGACTTTTTTTCGGTCATCTAAGCTGAAAATAAACCAGGGTAAAAGGAGCTGACATTAAAGTTATGCTCGTAAAAAAAAGTAAGGAAATATAGATACAGGAAACTTAGTTGAGGCTTATCAATAACTTTAATATTCAAGTAGGTATATATATAGATAATATACTTGAATCGTAATCAACTTATTCTTTCGAAAACGTTAAGACATAATTCTCCTGTTTCATGTAGGTAAGTTACATTTTTTTTTACTTATTTATTTTTTAACGCAGTGAAGCTATAATGAAAATAACTTTTCTTTTCTCCATACTATAAAGCCGCATGGCTAACTGACTCACTCACTCACTGACATTAATGTTTACCCACTTCCAGAAGAGCTAGAGGCTTGCGGTTTGCGCCATTCGATGCGCAACGTCCATATTGTGAACCAAAAAAACTATAAAAAATTCACTTTTCCCCCTCCTTCCCCCCTTAAAATAATAAAAATGGCCGACTAGATTTTTAAGCTGTTTTGGGGCTTGTTGCGGCTGAATGGTAAGTCGTATTGGAAAACAGATAGCACCAGCGTTAACTGATTTTAAAAGATCTACAACTTTGGTTCTATGACTTTTTGTCGTACCTCTATCGGTTGTACCCTAAATAGTGTTTATTTTGACATTTTTTTGTTTTTATTTTTTTCTATTTTTGACTTTGAATGGCTGTAGTTTCTATAATTGTTGACCGATTTTATTTCTGATTGAGGCGCTTGAAGCTCACACTAATGCTCTTTAAATTGAGTGTATTTTATTTCATGAGTTCATCCTATTTGCTGAGAACATGAGAGTAAACTTTTTCCTGAATGCTGTGCTACGTGACCACATTTTTTGGTTTTTAATATTGTGTCGTATATCATTTGATAGGCCATGATTTGTACATTAAACCTATTTTATTTGTTTATTTTTTAAAAATTTTGTACTCGTACTTTTGTACCGATTTATAATTTTGTTGTAGGTGAAAGGGTTTAAATAATTATTTGCTATTAGGTTTTTTATTTATATTTATTTATTAGTTAAATTGATGCCTTTTAGTTTTGTTTCTTTTTTAAAAATATAATTTTGGTACCCTTAGAGTACAGGAGTACAAATGACAAAATTTAATCGTTTATAATATAATATGATGTATATCGTTGTAAAGCTCTTGAATAGTAGATTAATTTCTGTTTGTTCAATTTTGTGTTTTTTTTTGTTTTTTTTTTGGGGGGGGGGGGGGGTAAATTGAAAAACTGTTTATATAGCGGTTTTTATGTGTTGTTTGCTGTGTTATTTGTTTATTAAATTATGTCCGACCTTCTTATCCCCTCCCGTCACTCCTGTCATCCCATATTACTCAATCCCCTCTATAACTCCATAGTCAATCGCTTTCTTACTTTGCACTGTTAGTTAACTTAGTCATTATTAGACTGCGAATAATTATAACTGTATTATTAACCCACCTCCTAAAACATTACCAGATCTTACAAGTACCAACTACTATACAAGTGCCTGGCCACTCGACGGACGAAGGCTGGCCGTAGACCAGCCAAGACCGGCGAGTATTTTACTATACAACACTTAACAATGTTTTTCTTTAATTGTATTAAAGGTTGTAAAAATATAAATTCACTATTCTATAAATAACTGTACTATTATTAGTTGTATTGTAAGGCTTCAGGCATCTAATCTTCAACTTATAAACATCTGCTTTAGGAATTATTGCAGCCTTTAGACAAATAATCCTAAGACAATACGGATTAACGTCAGTATAATAATCTTTAATGAATAAAAGTTATTGTTTGAATTCCCAGTCAGCTATAAATCATAAATGCAGTAAGGATTCTAACCTATTAATAGATGTTAACCTCTTAAACTTTTGAGGTTAGAGCTTTATAGGGCGTGGATCTAGGATTCCGCAGTTCGATTTCTTGAGGGAATGGAATTTTTATGTAATTTTCTCCCTATTGTCTTTAATTATCTTATTAGTTTTTATTGAGGAGTGTAGCAGATTTAATAGATTAATTGTACACTTAGCTAAATATGAGGTGATATTTTTTTAAGGGTTATGAAGCCTTGTTAGAAGAGGATCATGTTTTTATAACCACCTGTTGGATAATGTTTCACAATCATCAATCATTTTTAAAGATTGATTACTCTGTAAGGAGGTTTCATGACGATACAACACGAGAGATACAAACACATTCTATTAACTTACAAGACTTATGAGGGTAAAAAAAATCATAATATTAATTATGTTTTTATGTCCTCATTTCTATCACTTGATTTAAACAAACGAGGACCAGGTTTTTACCCTCCACTGTCAGACATTTGACAGTTCAATAAGATGCATTCTATAATCGTCTATATCTATAAATTGTTATAAGCTAAGATTTCCTAAGAGAGCGGTGCCGTTATCGTTATCTATCAGGCGTAATCTAGCGGTGGATGACGTCACAGCGGTGGACGTTAAATTACGGCCATCGGCCATCTTAACTCTAGCGGTGGATGACGTCACTGCTATGGACGTAAAATTACCGCCATCTTAACTCAAGCGGTCGTAATCAAGCGGTGGATGACTTCACTGCTGTGGACGTTAAATTATGGCCTTCATAAGAGAGCGGTGCCGTTTCTGTCGGCCGTAATCTAGCGGTGGATGACGTCACAGTGGTGGACGTTAAATTACGGCCATCGGCCATCTTAACTCTAGCGGTGGATGACGTTACTGCTATGGACGTAAAATTACCGGCATCTTAACTCAAGCGGTCGTAATCAAGCGGTGGATGACTTCACTGCTGTGGACGTTAAATTATTAGTTTAAATTATGAGAGCGGTGCCGTTATTTGTCGGCCGTAATCTAGCTGTAGACGACGTCACAGCGGTGGACGTAAAATTACGGCCTTCATAACTCTAGCGGTCGTAATCAAGCGGTGGATGACGTCACTGCTGTGGACGTTAAATTACGACCTTCTTAACTCTAGCGGTGCGAATGTCGTCACTGCTGTGGACGTAATATCCAGCCACTTCCCCACATCGTAACTGTACATTGTACCGCCGAAGCGGATATGGTGTGGTCATTAGTGAGCTATTTAAATCAGAGCATCACGGCGAGGGATCGAACCCACGACCTTGATTCGCCTCGATTCATTGATAGCTGGGCGAGTGCCTAGAGCACCCCGTCCACGCTGGCCTCCCTTAACTGCAATTAATATTCAGTTAGCTATGCAACAATTTTATTTAATTACCAGTTAATTACTGATCATAATTGATTTATTACAATCTAATCGTAAGTCTTGTGCTTTTATACGTCAAAGTACCTGATAGTTATTTTTAACTTAGTATATTTCTAAATATAATAATGTGACACATATAAGAGAAATGATAAATTAGAGATTAGTACACAGTCCGTAAACCAGAATGATGTGTCTCGGGTTATTTTAACAGCGAGAAATTCAATACTTGCTTAATTGAATTGCTCTCTTCTAAGAAGTAAGAGTATAATAGTTGGTATCTAATAAAATTTTTGGCTGGTTAAATTTCAATTAAATGTACTTACAACTGTAATGTACCTACTTAAATTACTAACTGTTCACTTAGATGCACAATGTCAAAGAAAAGCTCGGAAAATGTCCTTTCTAATAGGATATTTCATAAGTTTAATCATTTTAAAAATTTTATTTTAATTTTAAAAAGCAACCGCGAAAATTCTTAATACACATTTACATATTTTGGTACGTTAAAAATTTGAAAAAGAAAAAAAACCATACATTAATGCTGAGATACATTTTTCTCAGTATTAATATATGTCATGTATTCAAATTTTCCGTATTTAATGCAATTAGATAATTAAAGAAAAACAAAATGTACAAAAATTAACAACAAATAAATCAACCATTCAAGCAAAATTTTAAACCTTATAATTAGTTGAGTAAAAATAGGCGTTTAATCAGTGAATTAATTGAAAAAATGTAAATTAAATAATATATATTTTACTTCTATTACTAGGCAGTAAAAAATAAGAAATGTAATATTTTTATACAAATTATACTATTTTATATTGTTGCCCAAGATTTCTACTCGTATTTTTTTTTCTAAAAAGTAATTTCATTAAGCCAGGTAATGGGTTTTGTTTCTTGGAAAACCTTAATCAAATTAAAAAAAAAAGTTTTCGATTATTTATTAATTGACTTTTAAATCAGTTCAATTGTTATGCAGAATAGTTTCTGTAATTTATTATTTCACAATTTAGATCGTGTCTTCTGCTAAATCACTTATTCATAAGTCGGCAGGTTTATAATTAATTACTGTGGTATTTTTACGCGCAGTTTTATTTCATTGTCCATAGAAAAAAATCCGCATATTTTATAAGTAACCTTAATGTTAAACATAGTTTATATTTTGACGAATTTACACTTTGCACCATGTTATGATGTGAACATTAGATAGAAAGTATAAAACATAGATAGCTAAGATAGCAAGATAAGATAGCTAATAGCAAGATACGATAGCTAATAGCAAGATAAGATAGCAAATAGCAAGATACGATAGCTAATAGCAAGATAAGATAGCTAATAGCAAGATACGATAGCTAATAGCAAGATAAGATAGCTAATAGCAAGATACGATAGCTAATAGCAAGATAAGATAGCTAATAGCAAGATACGATAGCTAATAGCAAGATAAGATAGCTAATAGCAAGATACGATAGCTAATAGCAAGATAAGATAGCTAATAGCAAGATACGATAGCTAATAGCAAGATAAGATAGCTAATTACAAGATAAGATAGCTAATAGCAAGATAAGATAGCTAATAGCAAGATACGATAGCTAATAACAAGATAAGATAGCTAATAGCAAGATAATATAGCTAATAGCAAGATAGATATCAAGATAAGATAGCTAAGATAACAAGATAGCTAACAATATGGGTAAAAGAAACATGAAAAATGGCAAATACAAAGAATCGCAATAAATAACTACCATTTAAAGCGATTTATTAAATTATAGTATAAGTAATTTATTTATTTATTTATTATTTATTGGTCCAGTGAGTCAAAATAAGTAATAGTTGCCTTATTGTAGATGGAGTGTGTATCTACTACCAATTTCAATTAAATTTGGTGTGGAATATGAATAGCAACTATAATCCTAGGGGAAATCAAAAGGTGAATTTTAGAACATATGACAGAGAGCATTTGATACAAATAAAATAGATTTTTTTTCTATACCCACGAGACCATAAAACATGTATTAAAATCTCAAAATATACTATTTTATTACTAGGTTTTTATTAGCTTGCTTTCTTGTTTGTTTGTTCAGTACAATTCTTGCAATCGATTTTTAACTAACTTCCCGAGTAGCTAAACATTTGAAATTTTTAGAATAGCTTAGAACACGATGACAATTTTAATACTTTTAGCCATCTTTTAGCAGAATTTAATTTGTTTTCAGCACATTTTGCTGTATGGAAAGTTAGTTCGGAAAATATCCGCAAGTCATTTTATTTGTTTTGACATATCCCATAGTATTTACAATCTTCATTTTGACGGGTTTCAAATTTGTGATTTTTTATTAAGAGGTAAAAATTGAATGACAGCGAAAAGTAAACAAAGAAATAAATTAATTGAAGTGTGACAAATTTTGAACTATGTATTTATTTTTCACTACCATTATATTATATAACAATGACAATTATATTATCAACATTAAATATAATTCAACAGAAAATTTAAAAACGTAGTATATAAGAAGTTCTTTTTATATTGTAATTTTTTATTCTGCATTACAGTGTTTTCTCTCTATATTACCGGCTCTCTATATTCTCTCTATATTAAGTCTCAAAATTGGTGTGGCACATAGCTTCCTCGTGTCCTATTATTAGAAAAATGGTCACATGAGTTAAAATGATATGATCTCACTATGAGGATTGAAAGCCAGGTTGTTTGGACTTGCTTCGATTCCAAGTCGGGCCACTTATATTTTAATTCAATAATAGACGTGTTAAAATTAATATAGGATCATCTGTAAGCTAATTATGATAAACAATTAAAATTTCTAAAGGCTCACATACACGATCAATTTTATTAGACAAGAAAGTTCAATCAAAAGTTTGTCAAGTAGTTAGACGCCCTTTGTACATCACATAAAGCCATCCAACTCACAAACTTCACCCATTCACCCAAACTTACTTTGTCAACCTGTCTTGACAAGCTACGTTTGATAAAAAAAAAAAGTTTGATCGTGTATGTGGGCCTTTAAAAAAACAGTATGCGTTAGTAAAAAAGTTTTTTCGCATGAAGGATAGGAATCAATGGGCACTGAAGGTAGAACTTATCATATAAGACCTACCATCTAAATATTTTATCAAATTAAGAGTAGGGGGTTTTGAAGTAATGGTGTTTCAAAAAACTATTGAAAGACAGAGAGACGAAAAATGTTTCTTAATTTAAGAAGAACGATTCTGTTTGCAAAAACTTTCGTCTTCAGATTAATCACAATACTTCCTTTACCTTCGGTAAGCTCGCAAGCAAAATAAAAACTTTTGAAGTAACCAATTATTCCAATATTTCAAGTGAAGATTTTTTTCTAATTAATTATAGTAAACACATTATACTTTTTAACTCTGACAGCTTGGGAAAATCGAGAAAAAAAATGGGAGGAGAGTGAATGAGAGCTTGAGATTTTGGCGGGTAATAGGTCATTGCCCGACCTATTACCCGACAAAATCTCAAGCTCTCATACACTCTCCTCCCATTTTGTTTCTCGATTTTCCTAAGCTGTCAGAGTTAAAAAGTATAATGTGTTTACTATAAGTTTAACTTTTTAGGTTTTATACATGATAGTATGTTTAGGCAGGGGATTGAATACCTTAGTTTTGATATTATCCGAAGTAGTAATTCAAGTTGTCACCCTTCAGGTTTCAACAACAGAGAAAAGATAAATTGAATCCTGGTTTAAAGGGCAACTCAATAAAAAAAAAGAGTTGTCGTGATAGGGGAAAAGTAATTTTAAATTAATCGAAAATGTTTAACTCAGAGTCTTTTCAGCATAGTACAGATAAGACAGTTTAATAGGAAACATTTGAAAGAGAATTAACAAATATCAATGTCACAATTACAATTGTAACAATGTCGTAAGTACAAGAACACAAACTGATAACAGATTGAAGTCTTTAGATGTCACCTGATAAGGAAAAGGTTATCAATAAGGTTATGTTTTCAAAAAATAAATATACTTTGTTTTCTTAAATGAGCTCTTACTTCTCTTTTTCAGTTTTTTTTATCAACTCAATTATCATTTTATCATTTATATAATCGAGAAGTGTCCCGACGGTGACGACTCATCCCGAAATTATTTGTTATAGCTATGCTAACGCAACCATATTTATTCCAATAAAAATATTTCTCTTTTTTATTTGTTGGTCTTCAAATTGTTAAGATAACTTATCTTAATTAATTTACTTAATTTTACTTTGTTATCTAAATATAAAATTAAGCCTGTTGTCGTGGGCTTAACGGCTTGTCTTCTATAATAACGAATTTGATTTTTTTTACTTTCTCATATGAGTATAAAGAGGAAGTATTGTGATGGCCCGAAAATTCGATTTTGAGATTTTGATGGATTTACACATTTTGAGGTCCCCTGAGTGTAAAAAAGCGGGTTTTAAAAAATGTCTGTCTGTTGTCTGTGCAGACGACTGGAGCCTAAAATACTGGGACGATTTCGATGAAATTTAATATAAATGTTCAAAAAAATCATGCCCCGAGGCGAAATCGAGAAATTAATTTTAGCTCAAAATTTAGGGGCGCAAAAACGTGAAAAAAAATTATTTCTTGAAAACGGTTTCGACGATTTTGATTAAGAAATTCTAAAATGTAGTCCATTTATATACGAACCTAGAAGAATCTAGTCTAGAAATAAGAATTTAGTTCCTGAGAAAATAGCTTCAATCCCAAACAGAGAGAGGCCGAGTTCGATTCTCCACCGAGGAGAAGTTATTTTTATGATAAATTTTGATATAACGTACAATAATAATTTAAGGTAAAAACGCACTGGGCTAAGTAATTATCTACTCGTGTATGAGAAAGTTTGTCTGAGTTGTCTCGGACTTATTTTTTTGTTTGTTTGGTTGTATTTATCACATTGGAGATTTTACCATCTAAAATAGATTGTTTGGTAAGAATCATTTTCGCTAAAATTGACACAGGAGGTATTTTTCCACGAACAACGATATAAAACCGGTACTTCTTTAGATTGTTACTCCCCTATGATTTTTTAGAATATAAACTACTTTGACTAAATAACTATTAAGACAAAGCGATGTTTAGTCCAATGTACTTTCGGACAAAGGAATATTAAACTTCTGCATTTATAAAGGGAGTAACAGTCTAAAGAAGAATATTCCGAACACCTAATTTAGATTGTGACTCCCTCTGTTTTTTTTATAAGGGGAGTAACAATCTAATGAAGTGCCATAAAACCTTATAAAGTATAAATTAAACAAATACAGTTAAATGCTGACAATGGACCAACTTCCAACCTGTCCATGTCCATAATCCATAAAACATTTGGTCCAGGACCTCAGACCTTGGGAAGGTACATCCTTAGGTACATAATAATAACTCCTTTGATAACCTATTAAAAATACCTTGTTCATCAACAAAATATAATTTAGCAGCAAGGCCACTGCACTATTACCATAGCATTACAGTAGGCCTAGAATAATTTTAGAACAAATATGCTTCTTTTATATCGTCTTATTTTAATTTTATTTTCCTTATACTTTATTTTAATTTCATCCCGCCACATTTATTATCTTTATTTTATTTTTCCAATATCTAATTTTGTCCCAGAGCCTCTCACTTTGATCACATTTTTAATTATCGATTTTCTAATTAATTAAAAAAAAAAAAAGTTTTATAAGGGTTTATCTCACCACAGCAGTTTAATCATCTTGCCTTTTCGACCATAAAAATTATTATCTCTATCAGGTCTTTCATTATCAAGTTCGTCGAAAAATAACAATTTCCCTATAATTGCAAAGGCAGACCTTTTTTTTAACAACTAACTAATTTAGTTCATTATAATTTTTATCTTTTATAACTATAAGAACCCAATTAATGTATACTGCGAAGAAAAATTTGTTTCTGCTTTAAATTATTAAGACTTTAAAGAAACGTTTTTCTCTAAAGTTAAAAAAAGAAGTTCAAGGTTAATGAAGTAACCACGAGTAAAGTGTAGGCCAAAGGGTATTTTTTTATTATTATTATTAGAAGAATAGTCACATTAGACTTGAATCTGTTTCTATTTCCAGTGAGGTCACGCATATTTTAAGATATTGTTCGAAAAAGATTTGATGTTGAACGACAGACCGCGACAGACAGACACTAGATGACAATAATGTTCCCTAATGCCCTAAACGTATTTCTCTTAAAACATTTTTGAATTCGGAAACAAATCAAATTCCTCCTTCAGATTAATCTCAATTCTTATGTTTTCTTCGGTAAGCTCGGAAGCAAAATATTTATTATATATTAAAAAGTTTTGTCAAGTTATTGGACTTGATAAACTCTATGTAAAGTATAATAGTATATTATGTTACAAGGCTGTGAAGTGAGTTTTTTCTTTACCGCGGCAATTACATTTACTGTCGAGCGAAGCGAGACAGTAAATATTGCCAAGGTAAAGAAAAAACACTTCAAAGTCGCGTAGCATATGCTATTTTTTCCGAGGTAGCAGACAATGAAAAAACATTAAATATTAATCACTAATCAATATATAATAATAACAAATATTAGTACATACTTAAGACTTAAAAAAAGAAACCTTAAAATGAGGTTACACTATAAGAAAAGATAAGCAAAACGCATTGACATCTAGCGGATTTTTATCGTACTAGAAGCATTTCTACAAAGACTGCAGCACTACTAACGGAAGTTTTGACAACTACCCGCCGTAAAGAAAAAATCTTTTAGTGCCTAGGACGTAAAAGATTTTTTCTTTACAGCTAGGAGTAATGAAAAGATTTTTTAAGTCCACGTAATGAAAAAATGGATTTAAGCTATGTTTTTTAGGCTCTAAAGTTACTATTTCACAGCCTACCACGGAAAAAATATTTTATTAATCCCATAACAGTGGGATTTAGATCTTAAATTTTCATTTTAAAACTCAAGAATAACTTGATGTTAGTAAAGATTTCTTTTTTAAATTTACGACTTTTTTAAGATTACATCATACAAAGCTGTTTACAGAATAACTCAAAGCATAAAACTTTATTGTCTAATTTATTAAATTTTTCCACCTTTTGTTTGATAAATTCTTTTAATTATTATAATTTATTAAATTTATATTTTTTTTAACGATACTAAATTTATCAATTTATTAGACGGTACAAATGAATATGGGACTACCCGTGAGCAACTTTTTAAAAGCAATCCAAATATCCTAAAAATCGGATGAGTACTTTTATATATCTTTAAAAGTACTCATCCGATTTTGTGAGTGTACTTTTATATATTTTTAAAAGTACTCATGGGAATTTGTGAGTATTCTTCTATATAATATCTTTAAAAGTACTCATCCGATTTTGTGAGTGTACTTTTATATATCTTTAAAAGTACTCATGGGAATTTGTGAGTGTACTTTTATATATTTTTAAAAGTACTCATGGGAATTTGTGAGTATTCTTCTATATAATATCTTTAAAAGTACTCATCCGATTTTGTGAGTGTACTTTTATATATCTTTAAAAGTACTCATGGGAATTTGTGAGTATTCTTCTATATAATATCTTTAAAAGTACTCATCCGATTTTGTGAGTGTACTTTTATATATCTTTAAAAGTACTCATGGGAATTTGTGAGTATTCTTCTATATAATATCTTTAAAAGTACTCATCCGATTTTGTGAGTGTACTTTTATATATCTTTAAAAGTACTCATGGGAATTTGTGAGTGTACTTTTATATATTTTTAAAAGTACTCATGGGAATTTGTGAGTATTATTCTATATAATATCTTTAAAAGTACTCATCCGATTTTGTGAGTGTACTTTTATATATCTTTAAAAGTACTCATGGGAATTTGTGAGTATTCTTCTATATAATATCTTTAAAAGTACTCATCCGATTTTGTGAGTGTACTTTTATATATTTTTAAAAGTACTCATAGGAATTTGTGAGTATTCTTCTATATAATATCTTTAAAAGTACTCATCCGATTTTGTGAGTGTACTTTTATATATCTTTAAAAGTACTTATCCGATTTTATGAGTGTTAATAAAAAATAGTTAAATAGTTGTGTAGTCGACCAAAAATGCTATTTATGACCTACCAGCCCCATTTTAGCCGGTAGAGTAGTTTCTAAGATTATGTTGATTCGCAAAAATTAAATTTAACAGGCTGACAAACAGAAATGAGACAAAAAATGTACCCTGATGTCTGAATGGATTTCTGTCTTTGGGCATAAACTTAAATCTTTTCAACAGATCTTAAAGTTCACTAAACTTTAGTAATAAGTATATCTGAAACAATAGAATACTGAAAAACGGAAAGCCACTCCACAAAATGAATGATTATTCCTCATAACTAGTTTGCGGCCTCTCGGCCTTCATCAGTGCTGGTAAAAGTAAAGGAAAACCGGGTTCGTTTTTTATCTCTCACGTAACTCAACGTTTTTCCTTTACCTTTTACAGGCACTGATGATGGCCAAGAGCCCAAAAACTAGTTATGTGGAATAAACATTCTTTTTGTGGAGAGACTTTCCGTTTTTCACTATTCTATTGATATCAACTCCACTTGCGCACATAATCTTTATATCTGAAATCTTCCATAGAAACACAAACATTACTCTAAGCTCTACGATGTTGAGAGAACATTTTATCCGAAACATCACGTTACAATGGCAAACAAATTATAAAGTTAAATGTTAGTACATTAACAACATTGTATCACAACTGAAAGTCAACAGTCAACTGAATCTTAGGAAAATTGTTTGGTGCCGTGATAAAACTTATAAATTTAATTCCTGGTTTATTTCCGCTCTTTTGTTTAAGAATTTATAAATTTAATTTGATATATACCTGTTTTAAACAATATCAAACATGTAAACGTATAAATTTAAACAATATTTTGGATCCACATACCTAATTTCTCTAATGTTAAATCAAATTTCTGAAAATATCTACGTTATAAATAGGTTTACCAGCTTTGATTAAAGGGATCGGCTCTTCAGATATACATCAAAGAGACTTATAGGCATAATGAACACACTTTAGCAGACTGTTTTATCGACCTTTTCATGTTGAAAGCGTATAAAATCTCTCATTTGGAATATTATTCATTCTTCCGGAGATAAATATATCTTTAATTCTAAAAACACGGCGAGAGAAATGCATAGATTATGAAAACAGTATAGATAGGTTATGGTTTAACATAAAACAAGAACTATCCTAGATTATAAGCGTCGGTGAACTTCATTACAAATAGGACCCTGGAAATTTTAAAATTCCCTGAAGGGTAAAAGCAAGAAATAGTAAAAATCTAAAGCTCAGATAAAAAAGAAGAAGAAATTAATGAATATTACTCCTTCTTTTGTTTGAATAATCAACACAATAAGTAAGTAAGTTTAGATAAATTTTATCCCGACAAAAACACTTGTGTAAATAAATAAGCAAAGTATCGCGTAGAATGTTGTGAGATCATTGGTTTAGCCAAGTCTCTCCCTGTCCAAGAAAGTTCTAATAGGTCTAATAATATATTCAATACTAGTAAGGGATGTTATTTGTCTGCCCCCGTTCTCTATTTTCTGTCCCTAAAAAACTCAAACTTTTCTTCCCCAAATCACTCTACACGTTTAGGATAAAAGTTTGTTGCTATTTAATTTATATCTTTCCTATGGTTTACATTAGGATATATATATATATATATATATATATATATATATATATATATATATATATATATATATATATATATATATATATATATATATATATATATATATATATATATATATATATATATATATATATATATATATATATATATATATATATATATATATTAAACTGTCGAACGGGACTAAAACTACAAAGCAACAAAGCAATATATATATATATATATATATATATATATATATATATATATATATATATATATATATATATATATATATATATATATATATATATATATATATATATATATATATATATATATATATATATATATATATATATTAAATGAAATGTTATGCAGTGTCGTACACAACTTTGTATCCTCGTGCTTTGTAATTGCCAAGTCAGAAAATGGTTTTAAATTTAAACGTGTAGAGTGTTTTGGGACAGAGAATAGAGAGGGGGACAAACAAACAAGATCGCTTACTTGTACTGGATTTATTAGACGTAGTAAAACTTACTTGGACAGGAGGAGACTTGGCTAAACTTATGATCTTACAACGTTTTACGCGAGACTTGGCTTATTTTTTTTACTTATAAGTGTTTTTGTTAGGATTTTACTTCTTGTAAGTTATTTTTGTTCCTTAGCCTCTTGTTCTTTTTGAACACAATATATGTACATATTAAATAAAAAAAGATAAGGAAAGGACATATAGGAAATAAATAGTAACGAGAAATAATTATCATTGTTTAGAAGAATGGGCTTAAAAGAAAAACACAAAAAGGCAAAGTATGTAACGCACGGGGTGTTCTGATAGAACTAAACAATTATCTGGTGTACAAGTATGGACGAGCGGGAAGTGTATGTTTACAATCTTGGAGTTCAGTACTCAATAATGATCAATCACTGTTACTCCGATTAATTTAAAATTCTATTATTGAGAGTAAAAAAATACTAAAAACTTTTGTTTCGAAAATCTCTACAAGAAAGCGCTAGTGCAAGCAAGCGCTTGCATAGCCGATTTTTCTATTAGCCTTGAGAGGGGCAAAAAAGCAGAATTTTTTTGTTATTTTGTAATTATTCCTTTATTTGTGAATTTAACCTTGTTCAGGACAACCTGAACTCCTTTTTTTCTATTTTATATAGGACATTTTGAAATCCTTTTATGTGTATCATTTAATAGGAATATGTTATATTTTATACAGTTTATGTAATAAATCCGTCTAGATACTAGACCCGCTACGCATCATAACCTTAAACCCAGGTTCAGTCATTCTTCACATCCACCTCCAAGAGCTATGAAGAAATTATTCAGTCTGTTGTTGTTTCTCTGCTAGCAAGCATGACTGTGTAGAAGAACCCTGTGAGTGCTAGTTTGTCCCTGGCATCCAGGTTTAATTTATTTACCCTGGATGTCAGGTAAACTTAGACTTTTCTTTTAATTTTGTAATCAAAGTTTCTATTGCATATAGACAGAGATAAGTTTAAGTGGAAGTTGTTTGACTGAAGAAAGCAAGTGGCTATTTGAGTTGACTCAAAGCAAGCAAGTGGCTTTTATTTATTTTTATGTTTTTGTTATTCGGCGGGTTAATCCTAGTTATCTGGGTTAGCTCATTTGTTCTGGCTTCCAGGCAAATATTTATACTTATTTCGGCGTGTTAACCCAGGTATCTGGGTTAGCTCATTTGTCCTGGCTTCCAGGCAAATATTTATACTTATTAACTCTTCTTTGGCGTTCAGAAGAGTTATTTGGCTCAGCTTTGGCGGGATCTTCCCATCTCCATGTCACGAGAGGAACTGCATCGCAGCTACTCTTCAGCTCAACTCTTCTCAGCTCTCCACAGCTAATATCTCCGTATTATTTATAAGCTTTTCATTTACCTTTGTTATAATTATAATTAGGCTCACTTTTATAGTTATTTTGATATTTAAAATACAGCTATTTACAGTCCACTAGCTCTGGCTCTTTGTGATATTTATTTATTATTATTTCTATCATACTAGTTCGTGGCCAGGTCAGGACTAACCCCCCCTGGTCCGAACAAACCTCTTACTTTACAAAATTTCAAGTTTCTATAGGATTGTTAGAAGTGCATTAGAATTATGATGACTCAATAGATCAGTGATATAATAACAAAACTTCAGGCTCATATATATATCTTATGAACTAATATGGGTAGAGGTGTTCAATTTTTATTTCTGATTCAGTTTGTAATGAACTATAACTTAAAATATATTTTTTTTATATATCTAAGTATCTTTAATAAAATTATAGAGGGGGTCCAAAATGCCTTGAGATGGTTTCAGTAAAGGATGATACGGCTGTGCTCGACTTAGCAGAGGCAATGCCGTGCCCCCAGTTAAATTCTAAAAGAGAGTGAAATTGCCAAAAACTATTATAGGTGTCACAAATGCTAAGATAATGTGTACTCAATTTTGTTCAAATTGGTCAATTTTTACACCAATTATCGTTACACAAACACACAACATTTTGAAATCCTGAATCTCTAAAATGAAGAACATTGTTCTCACCTTTATCCACTATCCTGAATCTGGATCTGATTCGATTCCCAGAGGTAAGACATGTTCAACTCGAATATGTAAAGTAGCTGATCCTTTCATCTTTTAAGAACCTAATATTGTATTGACAGGGTAGAAAAAGGAACAGCAATATTTACTGTAATTCCTAGACCAACTGATTTAGAGAGAGAATAAATTCTTTAGTTTATTTTTATTTTTGTAGAAAAATCGATGATAGACACACAATAGTACTTACAATAGTCGACTTAGATGTTTAGAGAAAATCTTTTAGTCTGAAAAGAAAATGTAAGCTCCTTTTAAAACACAATGGGAGGAACAATAAGCGGAAAATACAGATGAACATCAAACAACATTGTTTCTAACAATCATTCGTAAGACGTTTACCCATACATTGTTCTGTTCTCATGAACGAAAACCCTGAATTTCTCAGTACAAAATGTCGGTGAAGGTCGAGTCGGGCACATAAATAATGAAAGATATGACTCGAAGAAACTCAAGGAAAAGTTTAAGGACTTCAAAGACTTCTTTGATATTAACTTTTAACCAAAAAAAGATAGAATATTATCTCTGAGACTTTCTGCTTACCCTAATATTAAATATTTATTTATGATTCTCAATTTGCAGTTATCTGTAAATATCAAGTTAAGTTTGAAATGTTTAGTTTATCGTAGCTTTAATAACAATAATTATTATGATTTATATTTTGGGAGATTGGCTCTCTTATCAATAAAGGTATACATCAGCATATGGTGGTTGACTCTCCTATCGATAAAGATAAACATCATTTCGGTGGTTGACTCTTCTATCAATAAAGATAAACAGCATTTGGGTGGTTGGTTTCCCTATCAATAAAAATAAACAGCATTTTGGTGGTTGGCTCTCCTATCAATAAAAATATACAGCATTTGGGTGGTAGGCTCTGCTATCAATAATGATAAACAGCATTTGGGTGGTTGGTTTTCCTATCAATAAAAATAAACAGCATTTTGGTGGTTGGCTCTCCTATCAATAAAAATATACAGCATTTGGGTGGTAGGCTCTGCTATCAATAAAAATATACAGCATTTGGGTGGTAGGCTCTGCTATCAATAATGATAAACAGCATTTGGGTGGTTGGTTTCCCTATCAATAAAAATAAACAGCATTTTGGTGGTTGGCTCTCCTATCAATAAAAATATACAGCATTTGGGTGGTAGGCTCTGCTATCAATAATGATAAACAGCATTTGGGTGGTTGGTTTTCCTATCAATAAAAATAAACAGCAATTTGGTGGTTGGCTCTCCTATCAATAATGATAAATAGCATTTGGGTGGTTGGTTTTCCTACCAATAAAAATATGTAGCATTGTGCGTGCTTAGTTACAACTTCGATGGGTGACCACCGATCAGGAGGGTTCATACCATAACACAGCACCATATAAATGGGTACCTACTTAAGTGCAATAGAAACAAACTGGTTCTGTATGCCAATTTTAAAGTTTCTACAGATAATGGAGCATCACACTAACCCCGTGTCATCTATTACATATATAGTTGTATAGGCACTTTTACTTGGCCCTCCTCGGGTTGGAGCGCCACAGAGTTAGTTAGAATATGCCTGAATTTATTTCAACCTTGTTCATTTCAAAGATACGCCAACTCATATTGCGTACTATCGTCGTTAAATTCTTTTATATAGTTGTTTATCCTCGACATTTTTGCCCATTAGGTATTTTAAAAATGTCCATTGATATCTATGATATCTATTCAGAAAGGTGAAAATGATTTCGCATTGCTCAGTGGTTAAGCATTTCGCTCCACAAAGTTGTTAATACCTCTTGTGTTTATATGAAGGTTCTCCTCTGTAGCCAGCTACTTGACTTGGAGAATTGAGCCCACCTGTGAGCTGACCTGTGACTATCACGAAATGTGTCACAGTTAGAGTGGACATAAAGCTTTTACTTCTTCCTCGTGGATTTCCTACTTAATGTGCTAGAATGTTATAAACTTTATATCAGAGGTCAGATTAGCCCTCCTTGACCTATGACCTTCTTTGTCAGAATTAGATCTCTATCCCGAATAGAAATTCCAAGGCAAGGTCTCTCCTAGCTTCCTTTCATATCCTGCGCTAAGAAGGCGAAGATACCAGATAAGGGCTGGCATTCCATAAAGTATCTCACAGATAAGACCCTCTTTAGATCGCCTCTAAAGCTCTCTAGGTTTGAAAGTCAAAACTTTATGCTTAAATCTCTTCATTCTAATCTTAGCTCTATCTCAAGGCGAATCTGCCTTCTGTTTAGTATGCTCCACCACACAATAAATTATTATTTTCTTTATCGATTATCTTTTGTAAACAAATACAATGAAACATCGAATTCCACAGTTTAGATGAACAAATACAATATTCTATTTAAGTTAAATTGTTTTCTTCTAGTTAGTTTAGTCATTCTACCATATAATAATCAGCCCGGATGAATTGCAAACCAACCGGAATCGATTGACGGCTAAAGTTTAACTTAAGACAGTTAATTGATTCTTGTGCTAACATAAACATAATTGTATGGATTAACAATTGAATAATTCATTAGCTAGAATAATCTATTTGTATAAATATCTTGCCAGGGAGTTAAAATATGATAGGAGGTAGATTTGTTATATAATTATAATTTGTCTTGTTTTCCATGAAATGGAGATAATGAGTACTATTTTTTTTTTTTTTTTTTGATAAATCATTGTGTGACGGCTTATTAGGCGTTAAATCCATATCTGGTTATTTAATCAGTACTTAGTTATGTAATCATTAATTATTTATTTAATTAAATACAATCCTTAAATAAATTTACAGTCAAGACCGGTTCTGTTGTCAAGCTATGTTGGGAAAAATTAAGAGGATCTTGTTTTAAGATGGATTAAATGCCAATAAATATCAGTTTAGAACTGAAGTAAGTATTACCTCCCAGCATTTGGATTCACCTGTTCTGATACAAAGTTTTATCTTCAAGTGTCCTAACTTAGGTTAGACTCGCGAGTCCTCAGCCCTCTTGTCTCAAGGGACCTTAAGTTTATAAATAAAATATGTTGGAAAGGTTTGCTTCTCATGTTCTGTGGTCTGGGGTGCTATATTGAATCTCTCCAATGGGAATACCCAGGCAAACTCTAACATTGAACGAGAATTCTTGGTCTACATTTAAATTTATTTATTTTTGTTTAGATTCTGTCAAAACTTCAATTTTTTGTTATTTGGTACATTAACAAATTGGATAGAAAAAGTTTTGTAAGAATAGTAGGTTAAAAAGAATATTTTTATTTGAATATGTTGTCTAAATTGTTACTATCTAAAGAAGTTTTGGGAGCGGGTACATCCCCCATTATCATGTTAACCAACTAACATGATAATGGGTTGTTTCCCACATTGTTTTCCTTATGGTTAAGGTCCATCTAGACTCCATATCTCTGTTACTGCGCATACCCGAGTTTAAATTATTGCTCGTCGGTGATTGAACCCGTTGCTCATTACCCAGTAGTCAGAACCCCCTTTGTCAGGCTCTATTGGTGATCATCAGTTCACGGATGGTCTTAAAGTTCCGTGATCATAAGAAATATTTCTAAGCAAAGTTCACCTCAAGCACCTCTGGATGTGCCCAGATGAAGGTTGTAGTAGGTTTATAAATAGCTATATATTGATCTCTTATGCGAGTACAGTGTAATACTCAAATAAAACTAAAAGCCAGCGTCATATTCTCTATTTCCCATCGCATTCAATCTAAAGTCCATAGAACAATTGTTCACTCCTACTACGAAGCAAATCCATTCCTACATAACCTTGCCTAAACATTGCCCTATATGAACCCCTTCTTTCCCCACTCGAATTCTCTTATCTGTAACCTGTCATTCCATACCATTCCAGATAATCTTTTCAAGAGCTCTAGCTAACAATAGACCATGCCACTTGCATAACCGACTTAAATACTCTTTTCAACCTTAAAATTTTGTTCATAAACATAAAACAGCAAGTGTACAACTAATAATAATTTAAATCAAATTACAATTATTATTAACTACGGGAAACAGACAGAGAAAAATACACTCCAGCGCTGGGATTTGAACCACAGGCCTCTCTCTATATTTCCGGTATAGCTCTCTACCAACTAAGCTACGCAGGAGAATGATTTCCTCTGACGTTAATGATACCTTGTCCCGATTTTAAGCTTTCAATTTTCCACAAATCTGAGAAGTCAACATTAATGACATACATTAATCTCGGTCTAGTTCTATGTCATTAATGTTGACTTCTCAGATTTGTGGAAAATTGAAAGCTTAAATTCGGGACAAGGTATCATTAACGTCAGAGGAAATCATTCTCCTGCGTAGCTTAGTTGGTAGAGCACTATACCGGAAATATAGAGGCCTGTGGTTCAAATCCCAGCGCTGGAGTGTATTTTTCTCTGTCTGTTTCCCGTAGTTAATAATAATTATAATTTGATTTAAATTAAAACTTAATCTTTCTGTAGTATGAATACTACCAAAATCGTAAAATATGAACTAATAATAAGTTAAGTTCAGTGGTAACTGAACTTAACTTATTATTAGTTCATAATAAGCTAAGTCTCAGTTAAGTTCCCTAATAAGCTAAGTTCTCAGTTAAGTTAAACTATTAAAATTACAATTAATTAATTAAAATTATAGTTAATTTTAATACTAATAAATTTGTTAAATAGTCGCTAAATTCATAATAAACCAAAACGCATTTCAGAGAATTTTAGTCTCAAGTCTCTGTTCGTTAGCCCGTCAAATTTTTGCGAACGTCTATTTGTATAATAACCACGTGGGTTATAAACTATGAAATAAACAATATCGCGAGAATAGTATCAAAAGAATTTTGATTTTTACTTTTGACTGATCTTGGCTAATCTCAATTCAATTTTAATGCCTAATATTGTTGAAATTTGCATGGTATACAGCCCTCTGGTGGTGTTGGCGTCACACGCTTCACAAAGTTCTAGGAAGAACTTTGGTTGTCTTAGAGTCGAGAGTGGTAGTAGTTTAGGCTTAGTCAAGTAAGTTTGTGTGTCAAGTGTATTTGTGTCATCCTCTAGTCCTCCAATGAAGTATCTGAGCCTTTGACTAAGTAACCATAAGGTTATTTTAGTTTAAAGTAGGAATTTACAGTTTTCACAGTCAATTAGTAATTGATTACTGCCTCCCTTCTTTTATAACCAAATATACAGTCCACACACTTAAACTGGAGCTCTGAAAAGTTTTATACTCGTCGCATCCAGTGCGCGACCGGTGGTCTTATATTAATTTTATACTTGTGTAGACATTACACCATCTTGCGCGTCAACCTAATGTTTTTAGTAAAAATTATATTTTAAAATGTTTCATATCATTCTTTATTTTATACTAATATGACCATTCCTAAGACGCAAAAATGTTGAAAAACTTTACTTATTTGTTTTTATAAAAGTTAAAAATATACGGAAATAAATTTAGAAACTTTACATTTAAACTACTCCAGTTATGGGAATTTAGTCTGAATAGTATGAGCTACATCTGTTTTGTTAAAATGAAGATATTTAAATAATTTATTTTATTTATTTAGAAAGAAAAAAATCGGTTTGAGGCAACTAAGAAACAAACTCTTATACGAGATGACAATTACTCAGCCCACTATTTTCCATTTATCGAGTTTTCGTAGGTACATTTAATTATTATTGAAAATTTTATCAAAATGTATTATAAAACTAACTTCTCCTCGGCAGGGAATCAAACCCGGCCTTTCTCCGTCCGCGTTTAAAGCTGTTTTCTAAGGAACTAGATTTTTTTTCCAGGAAAACGGTTTATATCGTTAGATTCGTATTTAAATAAACAACATTTTAGAAAATTTTACACTTTATGCATATTGCATTAACTAACTGTAAAGTTATTATGTTTCTAAATTTATATTTTCGTCTACTTATAGCGTATCATACCATGAATTAAAGAATTAATGAAATGGTAATATGGACCAGAGATGTCAAAAATTCTAATGTGTTCAATGAAATAAAATTGAGGTAGAAAAGAAAGTGAAATAGGGTTGGTTTCAAAGCAATAACCACTATCAGGGAACTGGCATAGATGTTCCTTAACACTAACCACAATCGACCAATAGAGTTCGGAAATAGCTGGTTATTTGGTTGCGGCAAATTGTTATTGAATGTTCAAATCGAGGTAAATGCAATGTTCTTTATCTTGGTGCCTTTCAATTTCAATTTTCATAGATGCGCTTTTCATTCCAGTGAGTGAAACTCAACTAGAACTTTCCATTATTAGCTTATTTTTAACCTGTATAAAGGGTAACAATTTTAACTCTTATCAGTGGAGGATGCTAAGTTTAACATTTTTATTGTTTAAGTATTAGAGTATTAAAAACCTAATATTTATATTATATTGTTATATACAGGATGTCTAGGAATTACTAGTTAAAACTTAATAATATGATTTGTAATCATTCAAGAAATAAGAAATACAAACCATATAACATATAGTCCTAAATTGCTTTAGTTTTTCGTTTGTCTGTATGTGTATTTTAAAAAACATGTAGGTATAGCTCAAGAAAGGTTTCGGGTATTGAGTTGAAACTTGGTACAGTTTTTAGTCTGACTAAAATTCGTCTTAGTAAAGGCCTAGAGTATGATACGAGCGGTAAGTGGTAGTAGAGCGTTAGAGTGGTAGAGTGGTGAGCGGCGCTAGCTACGATAAGAGAATAAAATAATAGGCTATTGATATAATTGATTTTAAAACCAGAAGTAAAATTTCCCCCCTAAATGGATTTTTGTGAGACTAACAACTGTACCATTTTTTAACTCAATAACCTAAACCGGTCTTGAGTTATTTATGTTTTTGTAATAAGACAGACAGACGGAAAACAATGCATGATAGGATCATACTATGTTTTATGGTATTTCTTCAATGTTTTAACGTAAGAAATCATATCATGAAGTTAGATATATATATTGTAAGTGTGAGTGCGAGGGAGAATGCCTTTGTTAAGCGTCTAAAGTTGGTATTCGGTAGATTGAAAAAATCTCCCACAAGATCCTAAAAGAAAAAAACATTAAAAGTAATTTGTGAAGGACAATGGACGGACTGGTAATGAAAGATAAGCAAGGCTAATGTGTACCCAAAGCTGAAAAAAGTGTCTGATAGAGTTGATCGTTGAAGCCTCAAGTACAAAGGACAACTAAGTAAAGTCAATCACTAAGTACAAAGGACCTAGTTTCTCTAGATGAACAGAGGAGTCACTTGATTAGAAACACATAATGACGTATCTTCACTAAAAGTAACTTTGCTGTACAAAGCCGGCTTTCATCCACAAGTGGTCATTTCTAGAGTTAATGAGACAAGTTAAGATAATGGATCTGTGGAGGAATTAAGACAGACGTTGGAATCTTACTAAGGAAGATGTCTATCCAGTAAAAGTAACTTAATTATACAAAGCCGACTATCAACAACAAGTGATCTTCAGTGCCGGACAGAAGTTAGAATCTAACTAAGGAAGATGTCTATAATTATACAAAGCCGACTATCAACAACAAGTGATCTTCAGTGCCGGACAGAAGTTAGAATCTAACTAAGGAAGATGTCTATTCAGTAAAAGTAACTTAATTATACAAAACCGGATATCAATCACTAGTGATCTTCAGTGCCGGACAGAAGTTAGAATCTAACTAAGGAAGATGTCTATCCAGTAAAAGTAACTTAATTATACAAAGCCGACTATCAACCACAAGTGATCTTCAGTGCCGGACAGAAGTTGAAATCTTACTAAGGAAGATGTCTATCCAGTAAAAGTAACTTAATTATACAAAGCCGGATATTAACCACTAGTGATCTTCAGTGCCGGACAGAAGTTAGAATCTTACTAAGGAAGATGCCTATCCAGTAAAAGTAACTTAATTATACAAAGCCGGATATCAGCCACTAGTGATCTTCAGTGCCGGACAGAAGTTAGAATCTAACTAAGGAAGATGTCTATAATTATACAAAGCCGGATATCAACCACAAGTGATCTTCAGTGCCGGACAGAAGTTGGAATCTTACTAAGGAAGATGTCTATCCAGTAAAAGTAACTTAATTATACAAAACCGGATATCAATCACTAGTGATCTTCAGTGCCGGACAGAAGTTGGAATCTTACTAAGGAAAATGTCTACCCAGTAAAAGTAACTTTATTATACAAAGTCGGCTATCAACCACTTGTGATCTTCAGCCCCAGAAAGAGGTTGAACCTGACAAGTCAGATTCAACCTTTGTCTTCCACCTACACTGACTCTTTCTCTTACTCATTTCTAACTCCCAACTCAAGATGTCCACTAGTGGTTGAAAGTGGTTTTGTACAAATGAAGTTACTTTTAGTATCGAAACGTCTTTCTTTATTCCTGTAAAAGATCTAATTCATTTAGGTCCTTCTACAAAGACGTGAAACATAAATGAAAGACCTTCCTCTAAATTACTTCAAGATAAAACTGCACCGGGAGAACAATATCTGAAATAATGCTACATTGATCAGAAAGTTAGAATAATTTATTCCACAGATAAAATATATGGATAATTCAACTTTTATTCTATTAATAGTATATTATGTTACTAGACTGTGTAGTATATTAGTGAGTTTTTTCTTTACCGCGATAATTAGTCTCGTTTCGCTCGGCAGTAAATATTGCAAAGGTAAAGAAAAAATACGTCACAGCCGTGTAGCATAATATGCTATTTTATCCAAGGAGCAGACAATGAAAAACTTTTTAAAAATAAAAACAGAACGTAACATACGAAAAAAAAAAAAAATGATGGCAAACAAAAAACAAGTTAAAAAAGAAACCTAAAAGAGGTTCCACTATAAAAAAGATAAAACGCATTGACATCTAGTGGATTTAAATCGTACTAAGAAGCATGTCTATTTGATTGCAGCGCTAAAAGCGGCATTTTTGATAACTACCCGTAGAATGTAAAAAATTGTTTACCTCCTAGAAGGTAAAACATTTTTTTTTTTAAATACAGCTTAGGAGTAATGAAAAGATTTTTTAAGTCCACGTAATGAAAATATGGATTTTAGCTATGTTACTTTTAGGCTCTAAAGTTACTATTTCACTGCCTACCACGGAAGAAAATGTATTTCTCTTTTCTAAATAAGATTTTGAAAGAAGAATACAACGAAAGAACAGTATAATAAAAATAAAAGTGAATAAGCCTCGACACGTTACACTAAGTAATTAATTCACTATAGGCCACTTACTTTTTACCTTAGGATTTATCTTAGCATAATGATGCTGTCTAAATGCGGATATTAAGTCCATCTACCTTGTTTAAATTCAATACTTAGTGGAACTAGGTTTTTTTACGAGGGATAAAAAATCTTTTTTTATTTTTAACTTAGTCTTTTTATTTAAGCTTTTTTTTCCATCCTTAAGTGAACGTATTTATTTCGGAGTTTATTTATAAAATTAATTAAAAGGTATGTTATATATATATATATATATATATATATATATATATATATATATATATATATATATATATATATATAATTAGAAAGCGTTAATATTATTTATAACGAAGTAAAATGAAAAAAACGAAATGAGGAAAATTCGTGGGGGGGGGGGGGAATATGTCAGGAAAAAATATTTTTATCTCTTGATTACTTTTTATCGCACCAAGAGCAAGATAAAACAGAATCAACTCGGACTATAAATATATAGTAAATCAAAAGAGACATTTCAACAAATCCTTACTAAAAATGATAACAGAAAACCCCCAAAAAAATATATGTATATTATATTCTATTTTTAGCGGGAGAAAAAGAGAGAAAAAAAGGAAAAGAAAAAAAAGAAGAAAAAAAAGAAGAAAAAACCAAAACTAAAAAACAGACGAAAATTGGCTCCTTTTCCCTCAAAGACATATTTTTAGCTTTGCCTTATCATTTGTAAAAAAAAGAGTTATAAAAACAGACGAAGAAAAAAAATGAAACAATGGATAGCTATAGAATCAAGAATCGAAAAAAGAGATTTATCGACTATATTGAATATTGGGAACGTTACGTTATATTTTCTTTCTTTACTTTTTTACATCATTACAACTCCTTCATTTTTATTCAATTAGGTTTCTATTCTGAGAGATTTATTGTTATTTTATATGATTTTTTTGCATTGTTTCCATATTTGAGGGGAGGGGGAGTCATAGTGGTCTGAAGTAAATCTTTTAAACATGTCATCTTAATAGAAGCGTTATGTTTTCCGCATGTCCATAGTCACCATATGAAGAGTGTAAATAAAAATTTAAACTTTAACTTCGTTGAGAAGTTTTATCCAACTAAGGCCTAGTTATTCCCATAATTCAGTCCAATTTATTGCCGGTAGTAGTGAGATGTTTTGTGGCCCCACTGGTAACATCGAGCCACTACTAGTGCTGTTAACTTTCCGCACCCTACATTCTTAAAGACAAATCTTGAAAGATAATACTAAATGATAATCTAGAGAGGATCATAATTAAGGAGAGGGATTAAGGAGTAAGCATTAAGGAGAGGGGCCTGGGTTGCTCGGAGGCTAGAGCGCTTGCCTTGCGATAAAGCAAGTTAAGCAGCATCGAGCCGGGTCAGATGGTTACCGCAGCTCTGGGTTCGATTCCCGGACCAGGCCCCCCGCTCAATGTTCACCCAGCATTGTTTAAATAAACGGGTAACTGCTCGAAAGAGTAGCGCCACCAGGTTTCGGCCTGGAAACCATTAAATACACTCTCAGTTCGATTCACATCGAAAGACAGTCATGGTTAACGATTAGACACTTCACTCTAATGTGAAGAAGTTTGTTGTTACGCTATCAACTAGCACAGGAAGTTTAAAATTATGTTATGAATTAATAAATTTTACCTTCTTCTTTGGTTTGAGCCATTTCTTTCTCCTTGCCATTGATGTTAGTGTAGATCTTAGAGTGGGATTTTAGCACTGAAAAACTTCCTGCAATCAAATATATGATAAAAATTACCATTAGAAACAGTTACTTCAAGTAAAGAATAATTTTACTTAATGTAATCAATAGTTAATCGTTAACTTTATCCTTTGTTAAAACATAATAACTGAAAACAATAAGTGAAACATATATGTGAGTAAATGCATATGCAAGAGCCCGGAACCATGTTTTCCTTAAAGACTGATTTGATTCACACTAAACGCCGTAAGGCTGATTTCACAGTACGAATCAGTACCGCGAGTCGGGGCTGAGCAAAAGCTCAGATGGGGTACGGTGAGGTTTTCTCTAATGGGGTTTCAATAGACATACATTTATTCATAATATCCGATCCGGGACTGTGTAGGGGCCGAGCAAAAGCTCGTATGGGGCACTGTGTAGTATTGTCTGATGGGGGTTCAATAAAGTAATTTAACATCTGAGTCGGGACCGTGTCGGTGCCGAGCAAACGCTCGGTTGGGGCTCGGTGAGGTATTGTCTAATGGGGTTTCAATGGAGTCATTAACACTACCCCGAGTCGAGACTGCGTTGAGGCTGAGCGAGTAGAAGCAAACAGAAACGGCAATAACACGAGAATCGAGTATGTCTAAACTGTTTGTGAAGACATACTCGCTTCTCGTGTTAACAGAAACGGCAATAACACGAGAATCGAGTATGTCTAAACTGTTTGTGAAGACATACTCGCTTCTCGTGTTAACAGAAACGGCAATAACACGAGAATCGAGTATGTCTAAACTGTTTGTGAAGACATACTCGCTTCTCGTGTTAACAGAAACGGCAATAACACGAGAATCGAGTATTCCAGACAGTTAAGTTACATCAAACCGACTAAAGTTAAATGTTTATTTTAATTGTTATGAGTACATTTTGAAATTTATTTTGTCCAAAAGTAGCTCTTAAGGCAGCCAAGAGCTATTACTTACCAATGTTGTTAAAATTTTTGTTACATGATATAATATGTTTATCCCTAGAACGCTAACCATATTTTTTAACCTCTTAAGACTAACCTTGAGTCATATTGACTCCCAAATCTATTATACCCAGTTTTATTAGAATATAAAGGCCTAATATGTACAATATTTTTTTAACACGTTTTAGAGCTAGTTGAAGGGACACTTGGGTGCTTTGTTTCCCAAAAAAAAAAAATTTTTCCTTTTAATTCCGGTTTTTTAATCTGGACTACTATTACACATCCGGTATTGTTATCTACCGGAGTGGTTTTATTTACTTTTTTTTATGTAACTTTTTTCTTTCCTTTCCTTTGGTTTTTCTATTTCGTAAATTGTTTCAATTAATTTATCATTTTCCTCATCATCGCTGATGCGATCAAAAAAGGCATTTTCTATTTTCAAATCAGGGTCCAAATCACAATCGTCACCATTATTGTCGATACGCTATTTTTCATAATCGGTATCTGAATCGGTCATTTCCTTCATCAAGTGATAAATGTCGTTTGGATCATTGTATTTTTTCTCCATATTTGGCTATATTCATATTCTATTAACTTTATATAATTTAGACATATAACGACAAAAAAAAGATAACAATTTATACTTATAAATGAATAAATTACAATTATATGACCTTTAATTTGAAATAATTATTGAATTAAAAGTTATATAATATTTAATATATAAGATTTAAAATGCCAAAATAAACAATAACACGACATACTATTCTAAAAAATACTATTCTGCGTCAAAATGACCTACAAAAAATTTACGTGTAAGACTAAACAGGAGTCAAAATGACTCCGTGACTGCAGAAAAACAAACGATATGTCCTCTTTAGAATCTGAATGTGAAACTGATAGAAGTGTAGAAGGGTCATTCAAGGGTGGGAGATAGCATAGCTGAGATGTGGGAGTTCTGTGTTTTACAGACACCGTGCATTCGTAGTTGAAAAAAAATGGGAGTCATTTTGACTCCAGGTTAGCTTTCTAGGGTTATAAACGCAGAATTATATCCATCAAATCTCCATAAGGAATGATTGAATCTGCTTAAAAAAAGCTTAGATTCACAACTTCCAGTAACTGATAAAAATTTCTATCCTCTACACCCTCGAGAGGCTGAAGATACATCTAATGATATAAGTATGGACGAAATCGAAGATGAATTAATATAATGTTAATAATCACGTTGAAACAATGATTTTTGCGACTAGAGCAAATAAAGAAAACGGATTTATATGCTTTAAAACGGATCAATTGGTACAAAAACGAAACCAAATATATATTTGTCACCCTCTTCAATTTTACTCCCTACAAGAAGCATTTTCAATAACAAATAAATTTCAACCCCTAGTTTTCAAGAGATGATTTTTTTGGGCACCCTAAAATTTTCCTGGGATTTGCAGTAATACACACAACATAATTGCAAAGTTTCAATTTTTTGTGATGGGTTCTTTCGGAGATTAGGAGCGTTATAGGCACACAAGCGAAGGAATGTATAAGGATCCTTTTTTATATAAAAATACATGGTTTTACAAAAAATGTTCTTAAAAAAGAGAAAACACTTTCTTAACTCCAAAAGTAGTACGAGTGATCGCAGTATATGCGTATGCCACTAAAAATTCAAAAGAATCCACCTCTCCAGGCTGCTTCCAGGTCGGTTGCCCTTTCATTCAGTTTTTAAGCTGTCGAAGTATTTTGGTAAAAGAAAAAAAAGTCTAACCTGCTTTTTCTAAATCCTATGATTCTTCTCTAAAACACTAAATCTAAATGCTCGGCATATAGAATTTTTACAAATAAATATAAAGTTGTCACATGCGTTTATTGCTTCTGAGCTAACCGAAGGTAACGAAAGCTATGTGATCCTTCTGAAGAACAAATATTTGTTATGTCTCAGATTTAAAAAATTCTGAGACAGAACTCCGTTTCATCAGGGAGAATTTTCGGTTCCCTGTCGATCTATCACTTAATTTTTGCGAACTAACATATCTTAGAAAAACTACTCCTCAATTTTAATGAAATTTAGATGGTAGGTCAAAATTAGCCCTATGTTGGTCCTATATAAGTTTGAACTTCCTGCGCATATTTGCTTCTTTTCCACATGCGCTCAAACATACATTTATTTACATATTATATATCTTTAAAAGGACTTTTAATGAAATTTGGAAGGTTAGTCGAAAGCAGCCCGCATATTTTTCTTCAACCGTCAACTCAATTTAAATTTTGCTAAATTGATACTTAAATTCTTAGAATAATACAATATATAGAAGGAGGATAACTGATAACATTAAAGCAAACTTTTGGTTGTGTCCCTTAATCCGCGTTCTAAAAATTCATTTTTGAAATTTGTGACGTCATAACTCTAAAATTATTTGCCTTCGGTTTTTTAATTTAATTTTTAGTAAATTTTAATTATTGATAGTTAGTTTTATTTATTGTAATATTTTTATTGTGTTTTATCTTATTTTTAGCTTGAAATATGCTGAAAATAATGTTTATTATATCATGCCGTGCGAGGTGAAAAAAATGACGTCAGAGTGAAACGTGAACAATAACCAATGGCAGGGTTTGTCTTCTTGATTGTTTGTGAGCGGGCTTTGAATAGTTACAAAAGTATGTCCAACCTTCTCCAGTATAATGAAAAAAAATGAGTGTTGTTATGTTGGCATCCTGGTCTTAAGGACACAACCTCTCGGCAAAAGTTGGCTTCAGTCTCTTATGAGTAATTGCTTAGGATTCCGATTCTATGCTCCTTCTATCTATAGTATTATTCTAAGCTTAAATTCATCACAATCAAATATATTGTGACAGATTTAAAAAACGGGGGAAAATAAAATAAATTCGTAAAAAAATAGGTAGTAAAAGCATAAAATCATTCAAGTATCCGAAATAGGACGCGAGGAAGCTATGTGCTACACAAATTGGCAAACTATTGAAATTAATAACTATTGTTTTAGAAGTAAAGTTGAAGCATTGAATAATTTCTGAAATGCTATAATAAAAATAGTAGTAATATAAAGATCTCTTAATAAAGCAGTGGAAGGGGGCAATGGTAAGCTGCGCGTGTCAGTAATGAGAATTTTATTATTCTTCTTTTTTTTTTTTAATAAGTCCTTTTTTGTCTTTAATTTTATTAAATAACCAAGGGAATCATGAGACTGTAAAGCAGCTGTTGCAAACAATTTAAAATGTTAATAAAACATTTTTTATAGCTTTTTTGTATAAGAGAAAGTTTATTTTATGGGTTGTGGAAACAAATATTAAATACATCCTAATCCCTTTATGCACGTGCAGAAAATCAACTAATTATATAGTTAAAACTTGCTACAGCAACATTTAATACACGAGGCAGTTGACAGCCACCTGTAGATTGAAGGGTAATTTCCTATTAAACAAATAACTCTTGATCTTCTTTGTATAAATAGAGCATATTATTAGTATGTTTATGCATGTGCCTTACATATATACCGTTAACATATTATGCCCTTCAGATGTGTAGAGTTCTAGTAATAAGTAGAGTCCTTGTTTATGCAGTACACAAATAGATGTAGGGCTCTTATCGATGTAGCTTTATGTATGAGCCATATCCATATCTACTATGTATAATACCTTATCTGCGCCTAAGAGCAGTACTAGTTAACACAAATAACATACAATAACACATAACACGAATTATTTTTATCATTATCTATTTATATTTTAGATTCGGTTCTTGGTGATAATAATGAGATAGACTTCAGACTTGGCTGGGATGTTGCCTTTAGGTAGAATCTTGAACAATAACACCGACTAACATTTAACTATCTAGAAGGAATCCCCTTTAGACATAGTTTAAAATATATTATATAATTATTAAAGGGATAATTTATATTTTTAATAATACATTTTCCTAAGAAATGTATGAGTTGTTAAATAAATAATCTGCCAAATAAATGACACAGCTTCTTCGAGTCCTATGGCACATAGTTTAATGATTCTATGCTTTTATAACCCATTATTCTGAAATTTAGATTCTATGCTTTAAAACCCAATTATTTTATTCCCCCCCCCCCCCCCCCTACTTTGAACGAATAGTTTTTATGCCTCCAATTTCAAAAATTAAGACAGAAATCGGAAATATACATTTATTTACACCTATACAGTAGCTTATGTAAGGAATTCGGTTCCCCCTCTCCCCGAAACTTTAGATACTGTGCCCCTATAACTTACAAAATTCACCCCTGCCTCATTTGGATGATTTATCCAAAGTAGCCAGCAAATAGCCCCAAATTAATTTTAAACGTCTACGCTACTACGCTCTTTAAATGTTGCTCAAGTTGATACTTTAATTCATGTAAAAAATAATTAAAAAATGGACATTTAAAAAACAAGGAAAACAAATCAAGTAAGAACAGTACAATAATATTAGCTTGTAAATGCATAAAATAATTAAATTATACTATAGGAAGCGAGGAAGCTATGTGCCACACTAATTTACAGACTATTTTTTAAATTTGTTAAAATTGGTTTGATTTTTTACATGGATGGAAAGTAAACCAATATTTAATGTGAGCAGATGGTTAAAATTAATCTGGAGTTTTCTGCGGGCTATTTTTGACAAACCATCCAATTTTCTTAAAAATCAGATGAGTACTTTTAAATAATATACGAGTACATAGTACATAGGTGTAAATAAAGGTTTTTTGTACGTATGTGGAAGAGAAACAAATGGGCGCATAAGGTTGAAACTTATATGGAATCGACAATGAGCTAATTATCACCTACCATCCAAATTTCATTAAAATCAGACATATAGTTTTTAATATCTACATATTTGTGTGACAGACGGACAGACACGGGGCCAAAAATGTTCCGTTACCTTCGTTAAGCTCGGAAGCAAAATAATAATAAGCTTTTACTATTAATTTATGCTTCCACAAACATTCCAAATTCCACTAGGGATTCTAATCCATATCGGTGTCAAAAAAATATAAATATGACAAAATTATATTTAAATTTAAACTTACCAACAGGTTTGAGTCGTTCCAGATCCTTCACATCCTCATCCTGAAAGAAAGAAAAAAAAAATTAAACCTTAAATACTGAATTATTAATAATTTATCTATTGAGTTCCATGACGAGTTATCTAGAGGGGTTCCCAAACTGTGGTACGCGTACCACTTGTGGTACGCGGGATCGTGTCGTGGAAATATTTGTGGTTGTTATAGGAGTGTATTCATCCCTTATATACCTCAAAACCAAGTATAGAAACAGGATGATAGATGATTTGCGTTTAAAACTCAGCCCCATCACGCCAGGCATAATTAGTTTGAGCCAATTATTGCATATCCATCCTATTATGTATGTATGTTCTTTATGATTTTTTTTTAATATTCTATGTTATATTCATGTTTTTTATGTTCTAATTCTAATTTGATGTTCTTTCATTCGTTTTTTTTTTTTTTTTTTTTTTATTAATACAATTTTTACTAAGTCCTTTTTAATTTAACAATCATCCTCAACACCTACTCTCTATCCAGAGGATTGAAGGTAAAACAAATAATGATACATTATTATGGTCTGGTACAACTTAAATTTTAAAAAGTTATTGCATTAAAAAAATGTGATATGCCTACCCTTTTTGAATTAATGAATAGTCCTACGTTTTTGAACCTTAAAAATCAAAATTTTTCCAGGGGAATGCCCCCGGACCCTAAGGACGGTGCCCGGACCCTTTTTCTTTTGTAAAAACGCCCTGGTTGTTCCTGCATAAACATCTGTGGTACATGAAAAAGTCAAGACATATTAAGTGGTACCAAAAAAGTTTGGGAACCCTTGATCTAGACAAGGATATAGGACACCACTCAAAAATCAACTACTGCTGATAATAATGATATGACAGCTTGTGAAGGCGGGAAAGTTGGTAAAATAGCGTTGCCAGGTTTAATTTTTTGACAAAGTAGCAACAAAAGAAAATCCTACCTCCACGGAATTATAATTAAACGAGCCTGCAGGCCCGTGACAACAGGCTTAATTTTATATACTTAAAAAGAGTGAAATTAAGTAAATTAAATTACATAAGTTATTATATCTATTTAAAGCCAACATAATAACAAATAATTTCAAGATGAGCCATCGGGACACTCAGTTATATGAAGGAGTTTCAAGGTACATAACGTTAGTATAGGTTTGTAATATGAGGTTTTTTTATAGGGTGGTGATCTTAAGATGATGACGCAGGAAAAGTATTTTCTTTGCAATGGTTCAGGTGACCAAGGTTTTCTGGTTCCGTTCCCTTAGTTGTGATTCGTGCTCTGTGATCAAGTCATTCAATTCATCTGCAGCAATTTACTGTTTCTGATATTTATATTTATTTAAATAGTGAGGAAATATTTATGTTTTTATAAAATTGATGAAAGTTTCACGTATAGGTAATATTTAAAATGGTAGATCATAAATACAAAGGTTTAAGAGTCTTTTTTCAAAAATACAAACCAATAGTTCACCGGAGTGAAGTTGTTCTAGTGGATTGGTTTTTGTAGTTTTTACAGTTTAGCACAAACTGTAAATAACGTGGCGCTCTTATCTGTATTTGGTTCTATAATCTCTCTTTACGAAGCAGCCTTAATATGTGAATTCAGAGAGTAAATATATTAATAATTTTTGGTTCACGAAAATCTGGCCTTGCCTCAGAGATCCAACATGTTTTCAGATTGTCTGTCCGTGGTAAACGGCAGCATTATCTAGGTTTAGGAATACATTGGGCAAAATCATTGGCATATTCTGTACAATTTTTTTTTAACACTTTGACTGGACTTCTGGGATTGTACTAGAGAATTTTAAGGTGATAGAAACAGGAAAGGGTCCATGGAATTGTTAGATACGGGAAGGCTAGGCCTATCGAACACAGAGGTCATTGTGAAGGCTAAAAGTGACGTAAAAGCTACAGTTTGTGATTTTTCTACCCGCAAAGTTTTGAAGACCAAATAATTTATCTTCTGAAACATTTTAGTTTAGCTTAAATATTTATTTTTTAGTTTCTCTTTAATAAAATAAAATGTTGAAGAAGGGGAAAAAAAGAGAAAGATTTATTGTTTAATTTAAAATTTGGCTAATTGTTTGAATAAATTGGGCTGAATAAAGTTGTTAATTAGTTGGGAGAGTGAGCTGAATAATTTATCGTCTGTGTAGCCCGAGCACTTCCCACAATGTCCAAACTTATCCAGAGGTTTGTGTGACATCCAAATTTTCTCTTAGAATTGTTTGTTTTGTTATATAAATTTAAGTCGGCCCCAACTAGAAATGTTTCTACTTGCCTTTGTAAATAGGAATAACATTTGTGAAAATGTCTGTTTACATTAATGTGTCTATAGTCCATCTCACCCCACCTTATGCCCTTTTAGAATTAATTGTTTTTATTGTTTGCTTAATTCTTAATATTAATTTACAATTTAACTCTCTATCTTTGTGAGCCATTACTACTAAAATAAACTAGTATATGCTTGCAGTACACTGAAAGAGGTCTTAAGGCCCCCATACACGATCAAACATTTTGCGCAAACCTGATGTCAGGTAAATTTAGGCCATACACGTCAAACATCATGTTTGGGCAAACATCAAACAGCCCCATATACGGTCAAAATGTTCGCTCAAACATGACTTTGGCAAACATTTTGACCGTGTACGGGGGCCTGACGGCATTTTAACAAATCGGACGAGTTCTTATACCAGCATTATTGGTCTTACCATTTCAAGATGGCGACCATTTCAAAGTTTGTTTTAAGCCTCGTCTGCAAGTAACGTTTTTTCGTCAGTCTTGCATGATCATGCCAGATTTATCAAATAAAACGTTACGTATTGGATGAAGTGAATGAAGTTTACAAACTCGGAAAAGACTGATGGGCTGGAACTTTGTGAACAAGCAGGACTGCCGACAAGACTGAGCACGTAGACGCGCGTCAGTCTTGAGCGATAGCTCAAACTTCTTTTTCTTTCCGCTGGCAGACTATTCTCGGTGACACTAGAGGTTGCAACTGGTGTATTAGCAAGTGAGGTGGCGAAAGAAAATGGCAGACTTACGACCCTGGACTCGCGACTTTTTCACTGAGTTCATAGAGCTAAACCAAAGTTTTCCTTGGCTCTTGCTAGTAAAACCTAGAGATTACAGCAACCAAGAAAAGAAAAATTTGACATAATTTAATTTTAAATTATTTTATTAAACAAAAAGTTTTTCTTTATTTAAAAATAATTACAAGATAAAAAGAACGTTTTATATACTACGTTTTTAAATTTTCTGTCATCATTCATAAATTTGAAACAAGTCAAAATGAAGATCGTTAATATGGGTCATGTTAAAACAAATAAAATAACTTGCGGATTTTTTCCGAACTAACTTTCCATACTGCAAAATTTGCTGAAAACGAATTAAATTCTGCTGAAGTATGGCTAAATGTATTAAAATAATGCATTGTCATCGTGTTCTGAGCTATGCTAAAAGTTTCAAATGTCTAGCTTCTCGGGAAGTTAGTTAAAAATCGATTGCAAGATTTGTATTGGACAAACAAACAAGAAAGCAAGCTAATAAAAACTTAGTAAAAATAGTTAATAAGTTTAATCTCGTTAAAATTGAATTGTAGATAGTTATTATTTGAAATATAATACTAAAATCAGATGGGAGAATCAGCTGGTAGCTGAGTCATATATTGAACAGTATTGCTAACTGAAACATATGCATTAGTTTATCTGCATTTATAAATTATGATTTCACCTTGTTTGTTTTACTGATGAATCACCATGTGGCAATGACAACCGATGTGGAGGTTATACTGTAAATATGACATTATATCTAAATCCATAGTCATTTTCGCAATGTAACCAAACTGAATAAATACAGGGTGACTAGCGTTATATGTGAATAAAGGAAGTAGGTTGTTCTACTTCTCAGGGGCTACAAAAAACACTTATAAACCATGGGTCAAATATTAACCGTTCTCCCATAAGTTCAAATTTTATGTTTTTTTGAGATCGCATGCCTTTGCTCATAAATACACTAATTGCTCAAAAAGTATAAAAGCTAGAACAAAATTTTTGGTTTCGTTGTAAAGCTGACAAAAATTCCTATAAGGAAAGTGTAATTTTCAATTTTATTCCCCCAAATTACATGACAAAAAATGTATACAAATGATATTTTTAAGAAAAAATAAAAAAAATCTTTTTTCTTTGAGGTTCCATAACTTAGAATAGAACCGAGATTAAACTGTTCGGACTTCAGGAAAAACTGCCTTATTTCCTAAATTTTCTATCATAGGGCGGAATTTTTAGTCAACTTCGCTGAAAGTAAAACAAGAAACATGTTTATTGTTGAAATATTGGTGAGTATACTGAACCAGTTTTGTTTTTTTAATTATTTACTCACCTGTTTGTCAAAAATAGCAATAATAAACATGTTTCTTTTTTACTTTCAGCGAAGTTTACTAAAACTTCCGCCCTATGAATAGGTATTAATATTAATATTGATTAAAAATTTAGGAAATAAGGTAGTTTTTCCTGAAATCCGAAAAGTTTAAGCTTGGTTCTATTCTAAGTTATGGAACCACAAAGAAAAAAGATTTTTTTTATTTTTTCCTAAAAACATCATTTGTATACATTTTTTGTCATGTAATTTGAGGGAATGAAAATAAAAATTACACTTTTCATATAGAAAAATTTGTCAGCTTTACAACGAAACCAAAAATGTTGTTCTAGATTTTATACTTTTGGGGCAATTAGTGTTTTTATGAGCAAAGGCATGCGATCTTAAAAAAATCATAAAATTTGAACTTATGGGAGAATGGATAATATTTGACCCATGGTTTGTATAGTGTTTTTTGTAGCCCCTGAGGCGTAGAACAACCTACTTCATTTTTTCACATATAACGCCAGTCACCCTGTATAACCAAAGTTAATAAATATAATTGTTTATTTAAGGGTAACACTGAAGGGAATCATGAGAGTTCATGATTATAATTTTCCATTACTCCCTGTTCAACCTGACGGTGCAACTTTTCTCCCTGTAAACTAGGGAGAAAAGTTTAATTTTTCTCCCTTTTGGAGATAAAATAAAAAAACACTTTGCTGGAAGGGTAAACAAGTTTGCAACGCGTAAAAAATCATTTAAAGCAAGACATAAATAAGCTAAGAGTTTTTCAATAAGTAAATTGAATATTTTAGTTGGAAAACAATTTTCATTAATAAATCTTTTTAAAATAGCTCTTGAAAATGACAGCTAATTAATTTTTGACTTTAATTTTCAATAAAATAAAATGTTATCGAAAAGGTCACAACGCCAATATGATTGGTATAAGAACAAAACCAAATATATAATATTGATATTCAGGGCGGATTCTATTTTCATTTAAAATCTCTCAGGACATTACCGTTTTTCAACCCACAAATGTTTAACCTTTTTTTTTTTGAGAGATGATTTTTTTCTTAATAAGTTTCAAATATTTGTGTTGGGCATTTCTGGAGATACAGGTGACAAACACGTGCAATTTTAAAGTACCCGGTTTTGCCTAAAAAAGAATAATCCGGGAAAACATTTCTATGGTTTTATTGGTATTACAAATTTCACATTTACAATTTTGAAAATTCAATTCGTCGACGTTGTTTTTTGAAAACAAAAAAATATTATGATCAACAAAAATCGTTACGAAAAACACACATTGCTTTTTCAAATCCATCATAGTGATACTGAATTTAAGTTCTACTCTATCTAATTCAATTATTATTTAACATATTTTTAGGAATTTATTTTACTTCATATATATATATATATATATATATATATATATATATATATATATATATATATATATATATATATATATATATATATATATATATATGTATATATTTTGGACTGAAAGGACCTTAAAACGTGTTACTGAATCAAAATCTTATAATCGATATGTTTTTGGGCATTGAATCCACAAATCGATATTTCAATATTTTTCCATGAAGTCGAGAACATCATAGATGTAGTAAATGTATCTTAACGTGTGAAATTATGATACATTAATCTAAAATCCACTTTGGTTACGATTTGGTCCGCTAGAAGCTCTGATATAGGGTTGGGACATCGATAGCAAAACATCAATGTTTTCGATACATCGACATCGATGTCCCAACCCTACTCTGATATTATTTTATATCAAATTTTGAAAGTATATAGAGTGCACTCTATATATATTCTATATCGGTAAAATATAGTACTACAATGAATACAAGGGAAAACCAATCTACCTCCTATTATATTCTAACTTCCTGGCACGATATTTAACGTCACATTTTGAATGTCGTTTATTGAAACTTCAGCCCACCTATCGTCAAAATATTGTACTATAAATGAAAACCTATCGACCTCCTGTTAAATCTTCTGTACGATAATTAAAAGCGTCACTTTTTTCATGTTTTTTGCGTGACATAAATTTCTTTTCTCCCCCAGAGCTAAAACATTTCCATGTTAAAGTGATTAATAATTAATTAAGTATAAATGGTTAATATTATATAATAAAAGTTCTGATTCGTATACGGGTTTATATAAGTTAAATCGTGGCACGTGTACGTAACCTTCTTCTTATTCCTATCAAAACACAAGGGAATTTTATATATTGTATTTCATATTTTCTAGTCAATTCCCTGCTCTGATAAATAAACCCTTTAATGTGGACGCCACGTGCAAATAAAATGCAAGCAATGGAATAGAACAAGTAAACAGAATAATCATGAATACGTGGCCATTTGTTCACTAATTAAATTTTCCAAATCAGAATATCAAATCTAATAAAAGATATAATGGTTTAATTTAATCCTATTATTGTACAGTGATTCATTTGCGTGAACTTTAAAGTAACCAATAAAAATAGGGATCAGTTAAAAATCTTAGAATCAAAGCACGTGTAAAATTAATACTAATTGCCCTTTCTATTAATAATACTGCGTTTTCTACATAATTTAATTTTTAACAAATTTTATATTCAAAAGAGGGAAATTTCAGAATATTCACAATTATTTATATAATCGAGTAGTGTCCCGACGGCGACTACTCACCTCACAATGATTTATTATTGCTAAGCTAAGGCAACCACATTTATTCCAATATAAATAAAAATGTTTGTTTTGATTTTTTGGTCTTCAAATAGATAAAATAACCTATCTAAATAGATGTCTAAATTAATTTACTTAATTTTACTTTTTTTCCTAAATATAAAATTAAGCCAGTTGTCATGGGCTCGTAAGTAAATAAAACTCTACATACCTACTCCAAGGTTTGAGTAGAAACCATAAAATATTCCGCCAATTTCTGGGGCACATCGTTTCCTCGCGTCCAAATTATTGGACAAAAATGTTCACATGAGATTTGGGTGTTTCGATTCTCAGTGAAACCGCACTTATTTGTATATAATATTTAATGTGCACAGATGGTTAAAATAATCATTGGTCCATCTAACTATGGTCTAACTTTCGACACACCATCCAAATTTCTGAAAAATCGGATGAGTACTTTGAAAGTTATAGGTGTTTGTAAAAAATACGTATGTGCGCATGCGAAATAGAAAGCAATGTGCTCAGAAGGTTAAACATTTATATGGTACCAGTAGTGGACTAATTAAGATATTCCCTCACAATTAATTCAAAATAAAAGAGTATTTTTTTTAAAAATTTAGTTGTTCGCAATAATGTTCAACGACAGACAGACACATTATTAACGCGTTCTCCAGTGTCTAAAACAGATTTCTGTCTAGAAACGTTTGAATTTGGAGATAAAAAAAATTCGTTCTTCATAATGACCACAACGCTTCCATTATCGTGGGTAAGCTAAGAAGCAAAAAAATATAGATAGTATAGATTATTTAGTCTTATTTTTCATTTTCTTATTTACATAAAATATTATAAAGAGAAAGTATTGTGATAGCGTAGTAATTTTAGAGATTTAATCGTTTAAAGTCCCCAGAGTACAAAAAGTTCCTAGAAATTGTCTGTCAGTCGTCTGTGCAGAGGAGTTAAGCCTAAACGACAAGTATAATCCTTTTGGTGCCTGCTTTACTCAAATGTGTATTTGTTATCTAAAAAGTTTGATAATTGAGAAGTAGATAACGTCAACGACACAAGAGATAAGATAAAATAAACGTACTTTATTGGTCAGTCCAGAAGCTGCATACAGTCCAAGTCTTCTAGAGTCATCTGAAATCAAATAAAAATTATTTTAAAAATATGATTTATTATTTAATACAAGTAATTCAATAGCGTGTTGTGATAAAAAATTAATTAAATAATCATCTATCAATGGATTTGCGTATCTATATTTTTATAGACGCAAAACTGGCCGAATGGAAGCCATTTATTTCATTATATACAGTGAGGTGGGTACTTCAGTAGAAACACCATTTTTTTTTTATTAATATAAAAATATTGATTTTATTAAAAATGTTTTTATTAACATAAAATTTCGGCTACAAACATTATTAGACAACCTAGATTATTTACTTGATATTATTCCCGGAAGAAAGCTAACAAATTTGGAGAATATTAAATTCAGAATATTGTTAAAACTACAAGGAATAAAAAAAAAATAAAAATCATAAGTGAAACAATAGAAATGAATTTGTAAAATCTATTAAAGTAAGATATCCAAATTTTCAGAATTAAATTCAAGAAAACCAGACTTTTATACTAAAAATAAAGTTTTATCTTAATGTAGTTTCATAAATTATTTTAGGTATATAATATAGTTTTATCTTTTTAACTTATATGAAAATATGATTGTAAACTTAATTTTTAGCTATGAATACATTTAAAGTAATATTTTTCTTTATAATAAAAAAATACATAAATTGTGTATAATTATATGTATTTTGTATATATATTAAACATTTTATTATTATATGTATAATATATAAAAAAAAAATTGAAATTAAAATAGTTTATAATCTGTAGAAGAAAATGAGGAAAAAAAAAAGAAAATGTTCTCATATAGTCTGCAGTCATAAAAAATTATTCTTCATTTATTATAACATACATTGGACGTATTTTTTCATTTAAAGAATAGAGAGGAAGACATAATAAGAAGTAAAGAATAAAAGAGACAAGAAACGAATACCTTGCACTAATATCGAACAAAAGAAATATCAAATGAAGAAAATGAAATATTATAAAGAAACTTTTTCTTTCTCCGAGTTACTACGTCAGATGAAAGTTTAATGAAAAGTATACAGGGAATGATATAGTCTAGAGTGACGTTACTGCAAGACCGACAGCTCGTTTTTCTAACTGCCTACGGGTGAAAATATAACCAACATTGAAAACATCCTTACTTTGTAGTTCTAAGAACAAAAATAATACAGAAAAATATAATAGGAGAAAAATAGAAAGTATCTTTTCAAGCGATACATTAAATAAAACAACTGTGATAGATGTGGGAGTATTTTGTTCAGAACATATTATTTTCCAGTGGAGGATTGCGACTTCACTATATCAACAGATACATTTCAAAAACTTATGTGATACATTTTATAAAATGAAACCAGTTAAAGGAATGTGTACTTTTTACTGAATATAGTATATGTATGTAAGAATCGTTTTCTTGATAGAGTTGCCTCGCTTGTTGTATTGTCAGTTTTGTTGCTATATTGTTGCAAAAATGCAACTACATTGTATTATTTTAATGTTGCAGTTGCAGACTAGCATGCCTGAGAAAATCAGAAATATAAAGGCAAAAAAATAGCTAGACAGTAAGTATAAACTTGTATGATATTATGTAAGCCGTGCATTGCATATTTACTGTCAAAAAAGTTCTAGGTACTCAGGATTATGAAAATCACGTTATCCAAATGTGATTTTCATGTCAAAATGGGTGGGACGTGGCCACTCTAACCGGTCAACTGAGTAAGGCCAAGTCATGTCCCGCAAATAAACTTTGCCGACCACATGTTCTTTGAGGACACCATAAAATTAACTCATAAACAAAATTTTAGCTTGATGTTAGTCATTTGCTATGTGAAGTATAAAGATGCTACAATCTGCAGGGAGTTGTTGATTTGACTTATATCAGATGCGGAATAGAGAGATGCGTAAAGTATATTTAGGTTTGCAAAGTTAATAGACTCTGAAGGGGAGTTTATGGTGTCACCAAAGCTTCTTCACGAGACGGTGTTTGCGCTCATAGCCTTGGTCCTGGCTTGCCATCAAATCTCGTCCACAATGGTCCATCACCAGGTCCCTCTTGTCTCCCATGTGGATTTCGTCTTAGCTTTTTTCATCTCCATTTTCTTTATAAATAATTTTACCCTGACCACAAAAAATGCGTTGTTTGTTGTTCCAATAGGCCTCCAAATAACTAGGATGCTCCTCAAACACTAGTTAATAAAGATCTCCCCATGTCTTGCACTCATTTAAGAACCGAATTTACATTTGTTTCGAAGATTCTCAACTTTTTTTCCACACGGTAAGTCACTCTAAGTTGTGTGAATGCGTTTTTAGACTTCATTCGAGTGAAGTAACTTCAGGATCGTAAAGTAAGTAAGTAAATTTCGGTTTGAAAAGGAACACATGGATAGTAAAACATTTCTAGTTTGCAGATTAGTATTACAAATTATATAAATAAATATAAACACTATTTATCATTTGACTTTATTTCATTTTGTTAGCGAATTTTCAAAGAAAATTACGCTATTGCAATGGCTTCAAAATTTTTGTAATGCGAATTTTTGAAAAATTTTTCCATGGAAATCCGTTTTAGACCATTCTGAATCGATTCCTAAAATTTAACACTATTTTTTATGTATGTATGTATATATGTATGTATATATGTATATATGTGTCACTCCAGACGATATCTCCCCTTAGAATGCACTTAAAAATTTCAAACAAATTTTAAAATGTCAATAATATCAAAAGAAAGGATGAGTTCGTTGGCCAGAATTTTTGGAGCCCATTTAGGGGTCAAATTTTGACCATATAGGGTCAAAAAACGTGTTTTTTCAATTTTACCCCCCTTTTATGTGAAAATATGATAAAAGTGTAAATAACAACAATTACTGTACTCTTAAAGAGCTTTCCAACGACATGCATCTTGAAGGGTAAATACTATTTTGACTTTTGTACCCCGTACCCCTGTGTACCAATTTTTTTTTTCACCCGAGCAAATTCTAAACCAAAATTTTCCTATATTATCATAAGCCAATAAAACGCAGATTTCTTTGAAAATTCGCTCATTAAGTCATGGTGCATGACTGGACTTTTTATAATCATTTTGACAAAACTTTTCCAAATTATACATTTCTAAAGGGTCTTGTAAAAGAGACAACATTTTACGACAATAATGGCCGGGCTACATGGTAAATTGCTCAAAATTCAGAAATACTGTCGGCAATTTGTTTGTCTAACCCGGCACTATTTTTGGCAATGTAGTATACAGGTAATCTGTAGATTAAATTACCGAAAATATTACCGGGCTGTACAAATATAATGCTGGACTATACAAAAATAATGCCGGGCCATAAAACCATATTGCCGGTAATGATTCTGAAATTTAAGTAATGTAGCCATAAAAACACATTGCCGTAAAAACTTGCGTAAAATCATGGTGGAAAATTCGTTAAATATTCATAACATTGAACCCATTTTAAACAATGAAGAGAGGATCGTAAATCAAATTCACTCTCGTTGCATTGCAACCATTTTATTATTTAATGTTGCATGGAGGGTATTTGGAAGCCATTAATATTGCACATGAGAGAAGATTATTTGATGCTGTGCACTTTATTTTAACTGTCAATTCGTAAAGAGAATGAAATATGATTTAACTATATTTGCTACTGCACCAATGGTCGGTATTATTAATTTCCCACAGTTACAATACTTAACAGCTGCATACTGCATGTATTATACATATATTAAAAAAGTATAGAGACTATAAATATATTATAACTATAAAGTATAAGTCCGAGTCTATTTTGACTATAAAGCAAGACTTTTTTAGTTTAAAATAAAAGAGAGAGAAACAGTATTATCATAGTTTTGCATAAGGCGTCCGGGTATTGATTTATACAAAAGTAGATTAATTTTGATTGGATTGGAGCCTTTCTAGCTGGGAATTGGATTTCAAGTTCCTAACACTAAAATAAAATCAATATTTACCACGATATCTGGGAGCTAGCGTAGCCGTGTGAGTTAAACCACGTCTGCTCGGCCATCACTGAATCTCGAGTGGAACGAGACGGGGTTCGATTCCTCGCCGTGACACTCTGATTTATATGGCTCACTATTGATCACATCATACTCGCTTCGGCGGTACAAATGTACATATGTATGATGTGTGAAGTGGCTGGAACTCTCTACCGCGGGGCGTAAAAAGGGCCTGAATGATGGCCTAATTGCAAGGTTCGAACAAGTGGTTCGTCCTACCCGTCCTAGTAGAAAGTACTAGACTACTACTACTACTACTACCACGATATCTCAACGCACACTTCAATGTATTGGATTATAAAACTTTTAACTAGCATAAAACTAGCTTGAATGACTTGAAGATTGTCAATAATTTTTTGTATAGAAATCTTAAATAATGAAAGATCAGTTTTATTAATCAATCTTAGTAATTAATTGTCAATATTAAGCCATTTGTAATGCCTTTTATTTCTCTTCTTTTCGATGACTTTTCACTTTTTTAAGGGTCGTCTCTCGAATTGCACAATAAAGCCCCATCGTGAAACAGTTCGTCTTTCTCTGCTCTGGAATCTTCATGTAGGTTAATACATTTGGAACCGTATAATAAATGTGCATGAGGGCCCCCATTCGAAGAGATTATTATTGCCAAAAAATATTATTGGCAGCAAATAACGGTTATGTAAGTAATAAGTAGTAAACTTAACTAATAGATATAGATATAATATAGATTAGATATAGGCAACGTTTCATTTTTTTTTCTTTTTAACGAAGTTTTCATATGGCACGTTACATCGTCTGGACCCTGGGAGTGAATCCGAAAAAAAAACACCGTCACGAAATCGACCGATGACGATACCTTTAAAAGTTTACCAATTTAGTAGAAATTTAGTAAACATGTTCGTTTAATGCCCAAAACTAACTCGTTGGACAACGTAATCCGCCCAAGAGTTCACGCACAACCCTCGCGTAAACGTAAGCTGTAAATGTAAAATTAGGATTTTAGTACGGGAAATAATTCTAACTTCATCAATTCAATGAGACAAACAACTTTTATCTATACGATTGATACGAAATATAAAAATTGTATCTCTGTTTAGATGGGTAGGCAGTGATTCTTTTCGTAGTTGTATTCATTGCGCATGCGCGTTTCATAATTCTTTACCTTATCGCACGATTAGCGTGTTTGATTACATTTAACAGAACTAATTTTCTGTTTGTTTAATTAAAGTAACTGTTTTTTTTTTTTCTGTATTTATTATTGAAATCGTAGATAAAGTACGGTACGCAACTCGAGTGAAAACTGCATTTTGCTTTGCTCGTGTGGTTTTACTACCCTCGCTGTCGCTCGGGTGCAAATTCCACATGCAAAATGCTACTTTCCGCACTAGACGCGTAATGTACTATTTTAATTGTTTAGTGAAACTAACACCGACACCGCTAAGAAGTGTTAAAGATCGCTCAAAACATTAAAGCGGACCTATACGTTTAAAATAGAGAAAACAAGGTTTTTACCGATATCTTACGATTTAACGATTTTAATAAAACTTCATACAAATCGTCTAAAGTACAATTGAAACAGGCATGTAAAATTTCAATCAGGTACAACCAGCATCCTCTTTAACTATCAACTCACCATAAATAACTATTTTCTCAATATTTAATACATATTTATTGCAATAAGCTCGCTTCAATGAGAAAACAATTGATTTTCTTTTAATTTTGCCTAACTCCGCTAAATACAAATAGTATAGTTAGTTACTGTTAATTTTGTCTCTTTTATAACTCAGCCATGTATAAGTAGTTAGCATCGAATACGTACCAGTGGAATTTTATATTTAATATTTAATGAAAAGCGTAAGGAAATTCGTTCCTACCGGGTATCCCGCGACACCACACATATTTATTTTTGTATAATTTATTTATTTACATAGATCTGTGTGGCACATAGCTTCCTCACGTTATATTAATTGGACTAATTATCAGTGGTCACGCTTATTTTATGAAATATTAAATTTGCCCTGACACGTCTGCGCAAATGCAAACTGTCTAGACTCAAGACGGTTTAAATTAGTATGGGACACGTCTGCGCAAATGCAAACTGTCTAGACTCTAGACGGTTTAAATTAGTATGGGACACGTCTGCGCAAATGCAAACTGTCTAGACTCTAGACGGTTTAAATTAGTATGGGACACGTCTGCGCAAATGCAAACTGTCTAGACTCTAGACGGATTAAATTAGTATGGGACACGTCTGCGCAAATGCAAACTGTCTAGACTCTAGACGGTTTAAATTAATATGGGACACGTCTGCGCAAATGCAAACTGTCTAGACTCTACACGGTTTAAATTAATATGGGACACGTCTGCGCAAATGCAAACTGTCTAGACTCTAGACGGTTTAAATTAATATGGGACACGTCTGCACAAATGCAAACTGTCTAGACTCTAGACGGATTAAATTAGTATGGGACACGTCTGCGCAAATGCAAACTGTCTAGACTCTAGACGGTTTAAATTAATATGGGACACGTCTGCGCAAATGCAAACTGTCTAGACTCTAGACGGTTTAAATTAATATGGGACACGTCTGCGCAAATGCAAACTGTCTAGACTCTAGACGGTTTAAATTAATATGGGACACGTCTGCGCAAATGCAAACTGTCTAGACTCTAGACGGTTTAAATTAATATTGAGCTATTGATGGTCTATCTTTCGACAAGCCATTCAAATTTGTTCATAATTGGGTGAGCAGTTTTTAAGATATGGTGGTTGACAAAAATGTTGATCAGACCGAATACAATTCTCGAGACCAAAAATGTTTCCTGACGTCTAAAAACGGATATCTGTCCAGACATTTTTCAATTTTGAGATATAAATTATGAGTTCTCATTTAATTAATCAAACCACTATAAATAAATTGAATTCCCTCCCCCCTCCCAAAAAAGAAAATTAAATCAAAATATAAAGAAGCTAATTTGTTGCCTTAAGAGCTGTTCAATAAGTAAATTACTATTTTCATTAAAAAAACTTTTCATTAATAAATTGCTCTTGAAAATGACAGCTAATTAATTTTTAACTATAATTTTTCAATTAAGTATTTTATCTACAGAGAAGGTAGACATTTCTAAAAGTTATTCTAACTTCTTTCTTTTACAAAATAATATGGCAAAAATAAGTATAAATAAATTTTTATTTATAATTTGATTTATTGAAGTATTGCAGTTAAAAATAATAATAAATAAAGTAATAAAGATGCAAATTATGTACTTCAACATTTTGAGTGCACAAAAAGATTCGGTAGGCAATGTAACAAAAAGGCCGAGCCGTCTCAAAATAGCCATTTAAAAGTTTGTTCTAGCTATAACTGCTGTCCTGTTCATTATAATGACGTGAAACCAACGCATTTATATGCATTTGGATCGTCCAGTCGCAATGAAATTAGTCCGATTCTCTTGCTCAAACACTTCCAAAGATATTATTTTTTAGATTTTGATATATTTTGTCCTATAAAGCATGAAAAATTTCTTTAACTGTTTTTTTGTTTATTGACAAAAAATAGTTTCTTTGATGAATTATGATATTTCTTTCTTTTATGAAAATGCCTTAATGATCTCTAGATAAACGCAGGAAGGGGTTTTAGGGTCTACAGACACTAAAAATGATATTTTGAAATATTTTCCAATAAGTGAAAAATATAATTATATTGGTGATAAAACATTTAAGTGACATAATTTATGCTATAATATGTACAATTTCGGTTTCTCTGACTGTGTCAGGAACTACTTATATACATAATAATAGCACAAAGTAAAAATCGGTTTCTCAGAACTTTTCCTTACCAAATAATTCCAAAATGGTGCCAGATATTAAATTAAGATATAGAGAACTTAATTATCAATAGAAAGTTATAATTGGTGCAAGTTTTAGCTCAATCGGCGAAATAATAGCTCCTACATTATTCAGTGTTAAATTTTCAAAGCTCAAAAGTCGATATTTTCAAAATGGTGGCAGATTTAAAAATTAAATTAAGTAAAAATGTTTTTCTTGTAAAGAGGTATATAATTGGTGCGAATTTCAGCGCAATCAATTTTACAATTGTTTTAACTTTTCGCAGACTCAGCAAAATGGGTTAATAACGTCGCAAATTTATGATTTTCCAAGCAGCACAATTTCAACTTCATGTAAGGATTTATTTTTTTTACTAATACAAGTTTCAACTCTCTAGCTTATAAACTGTGGATGTTATGAGTGACAAAGACAGACAGACATCCAGCTAAAAATTCATTCAAATCTTTTTAAAAACACCTAAAAAACAAGGTAATTCTGTTGCAATTTCGGTTTTTGATTTTTTTTTTTGGGTAAAAACAATATTTTTCTTCTGTAAGGAAAAGTAAATATAAATATGATTCGTGTGGAAATTGTTATTTACTCTCCTTTTACCAATAATTAAATCGAAGTTATGAACAAAGTTTAAAATATCGATATCTCTTACTAACAACTCATTCGTTGTATTTACCATCACATGTATTAAATTCTATTTAGTAAATATTGTTTTATTAAACACATGATATTGAAAAGTAAATACAATCAATTTAAGCAAAAAACGAATATTCAATAGTAGTGAAGTGGATGAAGAAAGCAATTTGTATTGTTCAGGGAACCCGTGTAGGTTGCTAATAAAAAACATCTTTACGATATTCTGTAGAGCTATTTATATATAGAGACACGTGTGTGTCTCTGAATTTAGTTATATGTAATGGAGTTTTATGTATACACACACACACACACACATATATATATATATATATATATATATATGTGTGTGTGTGTGTGTGTAATCTTACAGCTCCTACGTCATGTTCTTCCATGTTACCCATCCAAGAAGCTATTACCGGAGGAAATGGAAGGGAAATAAGGTGGTAACAGGTCTAACCTTTTCTCACAGTTCTTTTAATCCTTTAGCTACCCTTTCCAAATTTTCAACCTAATACACTTTTCAAATTTATAATCAATGAAGTGGATAAAGCTGTTCATCATTTCAATAACTTCCCTTCAAATATATATATAAAAAAAAAAAAAAAAAATTGTCTTTTGGTGGTCTGTCATCAGTAGTTCCCGTCTGAACAAAAGAAAACAATCTAAACCTCTGAACTGATTTCAATAATATTTAACATCCATCTTTGGTTTGTATCCCTGGTAACTCATTCATGATTAGGAACTGGAAGATCCGGGTTCGATTCCCGACGTCGGTAAGAGATCCTACGCTCGGTACGAGATGCCAACCCCGTGGAGCCCATTAATATTACATATATATTTGTGTAAGTTATCTTTGAGACTAAATTGAAGAATAAATGTTAACGAAATAAATTGTATTCAATAAAGTCCCCCTAAAATAGTCTGTCAATCAGTGTGGAAAAAACTTGGATCTTCGAAGAATCAATTCAAATTCACGTATAATACGCACCTGGAATTCGGGGATAATTTTATGCTTTTTAGCATTTGTACACAAATTTTCAATACCTACATGTATATATTTATATATATATATATATAATATATATATATATATATATATATATATATATATATATATATATATATATATATATATATATATAGCGAACTTGTGTTTATTCACGTTGAGAAATGTCACTTCCAAAAACAAGCACTCAAGTCAGTCAAAAATGATTATGGATGAAATATTAATTCTGTGTAAACAAGAAATGAAAGCCTTTTCAGAAGTGAGAAAATGTTAAGGTCAAGTGGTTTAGGCTTTAGTTTTAAGTGTGCGAAAAGGCCAAATAACCGATAAAAATAATAAATAGAATTGTTTGTTTATTTGGAGTCTATTTGTTTCCAATTAAATTGTAATATTGCTTTAAGATTTATATTTTCTAATATCAGCCGAGACACAATATGAACAATGAGTGCTCAAGGAGTAATTGCGTTGAATTCCTAGATGTTTAAAGCTATTAATTGAAAATGTTTATTGTTTAATCATGAATGATTCATTAATCATTCTTGATTAAATCGTAATTTGATAAATTATGACTATAAAAATAGAAGTTAAGAAGATTCTACAGCAAAATTGAATTACAAATCTTCTTCCTCTTCGCTATTTATTTTTCATTCTGCTCCCTATTTTATTTCTTAAGTAGTTTTACATCCTTATTAAATGTAAAATAACGCTCGGAGACAACTCAGACGATAATATAGTCAAACCATAATATCTTATTTCATTGATTTTGGTTCCGAGCTTACCGAAGGTAAAGGAACATTGCTTCCTTTATCGTTCTGAAGAATGAAAATATTTTATGTGTCCGATGTCAAAAATTCCAAGACAGAAATCCGTTTCAGACATCAGGGCATATTTAAGGTTCTGTGTCTGTCTTTCGGTCTGTCGCTCAATTTTTGCGAACCAACATATCTTAAAAACAACACGTCCGATATTAATGAAATTAATGGTAGGTGGTAGGTCATAATTAGCTCATTGTTAGTCCCCTATAAGTTTCAACCTTCTTGCGCTCATTTGTTTCTCTTCCACATGCACGCAAACATACAATTATTCGCACCTGTACCTTCAAAAGTACTTATCTGATTTGTATGAAACTTTTATAGTTTATCGAAAGTTACCTGGAGATAGCCCCTGATAAGTTTGAACCGTCTACGCTCTTTAACTTTTGCTAAATTGATACTTTAATTCATGTAAAAATCAAAATAATTTTGACAAATTAAAAAACTGGAGAAACAATTAAACTAATTAGACAATAATAGCTTGTGACAGCATAAAATCAATAAAGTACGTGATGCTATGTGCCACACCAATTGGCAGTCTACTTTTAGAAACTAATATTTAAAAAAATATTTTTTCCGTGGTAGGCTGTGAAATAGTAACTTTAGAGCCTAAAAGACATAGCTAAAATCCATTTTTTCATTATGTGGACTTAAAAAATCTTTTCATTACTCCTAGCTGTAAAGAAAAAATCTTTTACGTCCTAGGAACTAAAAGATTTTTTATGTCCGGCGGGTAGTTGTCAAAACTTCCGTTAGTACCGCTGCAGTCTTTGTAGAAATGCTTCTAGTACGATTAAAATCCGCTAGATGTCAATGCGTTTTATTTATCTTTTCTTATAGTGTAACCTCTTTTTAAGGTTTCTTTTTTTAAGTCTTAAGTATGTACTAATATTTGTTATTATTATATTGATTATTTATTAATATTTAATGTTTTTTCATTGTCTGCTTCCAATAAAAAAAATAGCATATGCTACGCGACTGTGAAGTGTTTTTTCTTTACTTTGGCAATATTTACTGTCTCGCTTCGCTCGACAGTAAATGTCATTGCCGCGGTAAAGAAAAAACTCACTTCACAGCCTAGTAACATAATATACTATAAATCCAGTAACTTTGTCGCCAGAAAGTATGGAGTAGTAAGCGTTAAATCCGATAGTTCTGGTTTTTTGCAGACTTGTTTATGATGTTGGCCTAATGAATAATCCAAGTTTGTGACCTCGAGTGCCGAACGCAACTTTGTCAAAAATAGAAAAAATCGTTATATTTTCAAATTTTGACGATTATAACCCTAAAGGACTAGTTTTTGAAAAAACTTTTTTAGGACGTTTTTAAAGTATAATTTTTTTAAAGTATAATTTGAATAAATTTGCTGCAATATGATACTAGAACTGTCTCTGTAGACCCAATAGTTTCCGAGATTAAGCCTTTCAAAGTTTATCATTTTTTTCGAACTTTTTTAGATACTCGTTATTAACCTACCCTAAGTTTTTTGTTTTTTTTTTCATTTCAGTTGTTGACTAGCCTGCTGCCCATAACGTGAGTGCCGTTTGAACTTAAAATCTACAGAATGTCTGATAACAGTCCCAGCGTGGGTTTGTGTTTTATATGAAAGGAGACTTTAAGTGAAGGTCAAGTACGCCTAGTGAAGGAAAGAGGTGTAAAAACCCTTCTTGCGTCGAGTATTTCCCTTAAGAACATAGAAAATCAGCGTTTATTGAGGGGTGTAAATGAGATATATGTGCACAGTGATGAAGTTCATCAAAGCAGCTGTTAGCAGTGGAAAATCAAATATTACGCCATCAAGGGCAGCGAGATCAGCCTCTGAACAGTTCAAAAATTGCGAAGTTCGAAAGAAATGATAAACTTTGAAAGGCTTAATCTCGGAAACTATTGGGTCTACAGAGACAGTTCTAGTATCATATTGTAGCAAATTTAGTCTACTTTAAAAATGTCCTAAAAAGTGTTATCAAAAACTAGTCCTTTAGGGTTATAATCACCAAAATTTGAATAAATAACGATTTTTTCGCGGTTTTTTCGATTTTTGACCAAGTTGCGTTCGGCACTCGAGGTCACAAACTTAGATTATTCATTAGGCCAACATCATAAACAAGTCTGCAAAAAATCAGAACTACCGGATTTGACGCATGCTGTGATGTATAAAGTTACTGGACTATGTGAAGAAACAAAAATATTAGGAAAGCATTCAACAGGGTGTTGTTTACATTTTTTTTCAATTTTCAAAAAAATCCATCTTATCTTGATGAATATCTCAGATATTAGATTTTCCCGGAAAAATTACTTATATCGTTAGATTCATATATATAAATGGACTAAATTTTAAAAAATGTTTAATCAAAATCGTCGAAATAATTTTTCGCATAATTTTTGAGTAGCGCCCCCAAATTTAAAAATAAAATTAATATCTCACCTCGGGGGGTATGATTTTTCTGAATATGTGTACCAAATCAAAATCGGTCCAGTAATATAGGCTTTGTGAGTATGAACAGACGACAGACCGACGTTTTTTAAAATCAGCACTTTTTTGGACTCATCAGGACTTATCAGGAGTCTTAAAACGTATAAATCCTATTCTTAAAATCAAATTTTCGCACCACCTCAATACTTCCTCTTTATATATATTACGTATAAATGTAATTTTATATACTAAATATAATATGAGAAGGTAATTATAGAATATGAGAAAGTAATTGTATATACTACGCATATGTGAAAGTAATTATATAGACTACGTATATGAAAAAGTACTGGGTTGCTAACTAGTTTGTTTACTAACTTAGTTTGCTTAACCAAGGAAACTAAAATATGGATTCAATTTTTTTTTAATTTTGGTAGAGACCAGTACCTACCTAGTAATGATGACCATAATTTTCATTTTTCCTCTGTTTCTTCCGAACTAACATTTTACCTTCCTCGAAGAAATGCCAAATACAGGAGAAAAAGATCAAAATTCAAAAAGTAATATCCTAGTTTTGCTTTCTTACACAAGACTGAACATTTTAATCAGGGGCTCCCGGCTTCCGTAAGTAAACAAAGAACCGAGGAAAAATGGAGGTTCATTTGAAAAACTTAACAATCCAAGAAAATTGTATTTACACTTTATACGTGCAAAACCTTCATACACGTTTATCTAAATCCTCCTCTCAGCTTAGAGCACACTGTATTTCATTGTCACAGGGTTGAGCTCCGGCTGAGTCTGTGACAATGAATTGTGAATCTGGGATGTCACAGGGCTGAATTTTATAATCCCTTCCAAAATGGGATTCTCTGAATCAATGATGCACGACATTCCAAACAAAAAATTCTAGTGTATACTAGCTTTAGATACGTTTCATGGAGGTAATAAATCAATTTTGGAATATCAGTTATGTATAAATGAAGTAAAGTTTCTTTTTTCAATTTAAAACCACTATGCCCAACATCCCAAAAGACAATTCCAGTAGTAAAAGTGAAAATTCCAGGTCTTTAACAGAAAATGTAATGTATAATAATGATTCTACCTGAAAAAAAATAGGCATTAGATTGGAAGTCATAACTGGAGACTTAACGTTGGCTTTTTGACGCCCTGTCTCACTGAAGAAACAGCTGTTAATAAATTTTATGTTTTAACAGGAAATTCTTATTAACACCATTTTCATATTTGTCATTGAAAATAGTCGAAAGACAGAAACAATCGTCTCATTATTTTCGAGTAGCTGAACCTGTGTTTCGCTACGCAGTGTATTACATTTAATGTATTTTTTAAATTGATGGGTATGAAAGTTATATTACTAAGTGAGAGTGTCTAAATGCTATAGAGTTTTCTAAATCTCTCACCCCTTATTTCTCACCCCTCCTCATGGATAAAATAACTTGCAAAACTCCTTAATTATTAATTGATTTAGACTAATGAAGAAACAGTTTAATAAAGATAACTTTTCGGAAAAAGCAGAGGTATTTTCCTTTTGTATAGCCTCCCCCTCACTAGAGTCTTATCGAGTTTAAGGTTGGAATTTTTCATTAATATTAAAATGTAATTCTGTGTAATTGTTTTAAAGGAGATGAATTACATGAATATAGATTATCTTATCTTTTATAATATACGCTTACATCTAAAATTGAAGCTCATTCCCAAGTATTATAGTAATCTGCATGTTTCTCACTTGGTTCAAAAGAACCTTGTTTTTTAACCTTTGTTTTTAATTTGGAACGAAGAAATCGACCGTCACAAAACCAAGCGTCACGAAATCAACCGATGATGATAACTTGAGTAAAAGATGACCGAGCTAGTTGAAATTTGGTACACATGTTCATTTTACCAATGCCCAGGCTGAGTTTCTTAGGCCGCTCCCTAACTTGTCGGTACGACATCGGTGCGGTATCGGTAAGCTAGTATGCCGATGATATAGGCGCTCGGTAAATAATCTCACCGCATCGGCATACTAGCTTACCGATACCGTGCCGACAAGTCAGGGATCGGCCTTAGACAACGTTATCCGCCCAAGCGTTCACGCGCACCGCTCGCTTAAACGTAAGCTTCAAATTTAAAATTGGAATTTTAGGGCAGGAAAAAATTCTAACTTCATCTACTTAATGGGACAAACAACTTTTTTATATACATTTTTGTAGGAAAACAAACACCGACACAGCTATCAAGTGATAAAGATCGATAATTTATTAAAGCGGACCTATTCGTTTAAAATAAAGAAAACAACGTTTTTACCGTTATCTTACGTTCTAACGTAACGATTTTAATAAAACTTCATACACATCGTCTAAAGTACAATTGAAACAGGCATGTAATATTTCAACCTGATACAGATAGACGTTTTTGAGTATAGGGAAGAGATATATTTTATAATATTTTAAATTAGTAGGCCGGGTAGGAAGAAAACAGTCCTATTTCCTACCAACTAAAAACATACTCTTTAACTATAGACTCATCATGATTAACTTTTTCCTCAATATTCAATACATATTTATTGTAAAAGGCTTGCTTTAGTGATACAAATAATGATTTTCTTTTAATTTTGCCTTAACTCCGCTAGGTACAAACAGTTATTTATGAACTTTTAATTTTGTTTCTTTTCTAACTCCGCCATGTGTAAGTAGTTAGCAACGAATACGTACTTAGGAGTGTGATTTTATAGTTTATATTTAATGAAAAATGCAAGGAACTTCGTTCCTACCGGTGTCCCGCGACACCACACGTATTTTTTTTTTCATTACTTCAGCCAAAATCACGACTGATAATCAGCGACTTTATGTTGAAATACATTTTCCAGTGCATGAATACCATTATTATATCCTTGCATGAGATCCAAGTCGTTTATTAGATTGAATTCTGACTTCATAAAAATCCATGGTCATATTATTTCATCATGCTTTTGGCTCTCTTGTCAGGATTAGGAGGTAAGTTCTTAAATGATACAGCTTTCCTCATTTAATCCTGGTAAGCTTTGAGAAGCCTCTATCCTCTGAAAATGTGGTGCCGGCTAAATATTATGATAGTTACTCAAGACGGGAGGGGGGGGGGGGGAATTAATTTGCTTTTCAAATTTTCATTTATATTAATATTTATCAATTAAAATTTAAAATATTTCTTTTAGAAAATTGTTTTTTTATAGTTGTTTAAGTATTACCTTATAGATAACATGATTTTAAAAATTTCACCAAATTTAGGTTAAATGGTACACCAAATAGTTATAAAACGGCACTTTTGTAGACTGTTTTTCACCTTATAAAAAAAAAAAAAAAATACAAAAATACAAAAGGGAGTGACAATCTAAAGAAGGTATAAGGAATGTTCTTTTTTAGACTGTTACTCCAATTATACAAACAGAAGTGTGTTATCCCTTTGCCCCAAAGTACATTGGACTAAACATTTCTTTGTCTTAATAGTTATTTAGGCAAAGGAAAGTATAAATAATTATATTCATTTATATTCTAAAAAAAAAACATAGGGTAGTAACAATCTAAAGAAGTGTCCTATAACACAAAGATTTTAAGAACAATATAAGTTAACTACAAATCTAATACTAAGTAAAGTCGGAAGCTATATGTGAACGTTTTAAAGAACGAACATTTTTTATCTTTGATTTCCAAAATCCCAAGACAGGCATCCGTTTCAGACAGAGAATTTTTTGATGCCGTGTCTGTGTGTCGATATGTCGGTCTGTCACTCCACTTTTGTGAACCAAAATATTATATTAAAAACTATTCGTCCGATTTTTTTAAATTTCGATGGTTGACCATTTCGACGGTGCCCATTGATGGTCCCATATAAGTTTCAACCTTCTGCGTCCATTTCAGTCTCTTCCACATGCGCACAAACCTACATTTATTTACACCTACAGCTTCAAAAGTACTCATCTATTTTTTTCATAAAAATTGAATGGTTTGTCGAAAGTAGCCCGCAGATAACCCAAGATCAATTCCAACCTTCAGCGTCCTTTAAATTTTGCTAAAGTTGATACTGTAGTTCATGTAAAAAATCAAAACAATTGAGACAGATTTAAAAAATCGGTCCGAGACAACTCAGACAAACTTTCTCATATACGAGTTTATAATTACTTAACCCAGTATTTTCCATTTATTAGTTTTCAAATGTACATTTAAATATTATTGAACATTTCATCAAAATTTATCATAAAAATAACTTCTCCTGGGCGGGGAATCGAACCCGGGCTCTCTCCGTCCGCGTTTTAAGCTAATTTCTCAGGAACTAGATTTTTCCCGGGAAAACGGCTTATATCGTTGGATTCGTATTCAAATGGACTACATTTTAGAACTTTTTAATCAAAATCGTCGGAACCGTTTTCGAGAAATAATTTTTTTTCACGTTTTTTCAGAGTTTTTGGGGGGTAGCGCCCCTAAATTTGGAGCTAAAATTCATTTCTCGATTTCGCCTCGGGGTACGATTTTTCTGAACATGTATGCCAAATTTCTTCAAAATCGGCCCAGTAGTTTAGGCTCCAGGCGTCTGCACAGACGACAGACGACAGACGACAGACGACAGACGACAGACGACAGACGACAGACGACGGACAGACATTTTTTAAAAACCACTTTTTTTGGACTCAGGGGACCTTAAAACGTGTAAATCCATCAAAATCTCAAAATCGAATTTTCGCGCCATCACAATACTTTCTCTTTATATGAGAAAGTAAAAACGGGGGAAAATTAATAAATTTAAAAATAATAGGTTGTAAAAGTACAAAATCATTAAATTATACGAAATAGAATAAGAGGAAGCTATCTGCCAAACTAATTGCCAGACTATTTTAACTCATATTAATTATATTAATTAATTAATATCCGATTAAAATTTTACTTTTATATTATAAATGAAGAAAAGATTTGGAACGAAATGTTGGAAAGATCTGCTATACATGGGAAACGTTTTGGTAAAGAGTAAAATATTTATATTTTTTTTAATATTTATAAAAATGAGGAACTTAAATAAATTGGGAAACTTGTCTTTAGAGTTGCATATTCCACTTGGTTCAATTGAAAGTCCAAATGAAAGGACTTTCTTTTTACCCTATATTTTTTCCGTATAGATCTCTAGTTGGCAAGAATCTTTTATGGATTGGAGGCGGAAAAAAAGGACTTGGTTTGAAAGGAAGCGAGTTTATTCCCTTGAGAGAGCTGTAAAACCCCTTAGGAAATAACCAATTCTATAGACTTGATTCACAGAGTAGATGAGCCACGTGGGGAGGGTCAGTAAGCAGGCTTACTGCCTTCAACGTCATACGCCATTGGGTTCACATTAACTTCGAATAAAGCTAACAATTCATTCTACGGGGGAATATTACTTTCAATTCAATCATATCCTACTCTTGAAAGGCATCGAAATTTTTAACCTTTAAAATTTCAATCATAAATAGTTTTTTTTTATGATGATTAAGAAACGACACTATTATCATAGAAATGATCAGTTTCTAGTTAGGGTTTCGTTGTTAAAACCAAAAAAAGAAACCCTTATAGTTTCGTTCCTGTGTCTGTCTGTCTGCTTGTCACTCTGTTCGGTTCCAAAAACTAATAACTTATGAATAAAAAGATATAAAAACATGAACATTTTTAGTATTAAAGATCGTTTTGACGCGCACACAGGAAAATATAGTGAACTCAATATTATCAGCTGTTAAAATACAAAATGGCGGATAATTCATGTCACGTGGAAAAAAAATAAATTCAAAAAAGGAAATTTGAGTGGGGTATCAAATGAAAAGCATTGAAGAGTAGATTACAATTATATATAACACTTGTGGAAAGTTGTTAATTCCCCTCCCCCCTCCCCTTAAACTAACTAATTTTATATTCACAATACCAACGATACCTTTTTCTCATATATCATCCCCTATACCCCTTTGTCTTAATATGTTATTTAGACAAAGGAACATATACTTAGAGATATATTTTATAATCTAAATTAGTATTAAGACAAAGGGATATGTAGTCCAATGTACCTTGGGACAAAGGAATATCAAACTTGTGTATGTGAATATGATAATATCCCTTAGCCTTAGTCTTATTAACTATTAAGACAAAGGGATATTAAATATACTTTAAGAAAATTGTCTTACGGTTGATAAGACTAGATTTTAAAATAGTATAATATAAAACTGCCCCAGAAGTCTCAATGTCTTGGGGAGACAAACACACAAACCTTTTAGACTTATGTTGGTTGGGCAGACTATTGTTTAAAACCAATGAGGGTGATAATGTAAACAAGTGCCAGTTTCTAAACCTTGGTAATCATGTGTAGAAACAATAATTGTTACAGTGGAAACTTATTATTTAGTTTTATCTTTTTACAAGGTTAATTAATCTCAACTTCGAGGTTAGACCACAACTAATTATTGTAAACTACAATGATTGTATTAGAATACAACTTTGTTGTCGAAAGAATACCTAAATCATCATTTTTTGTAGTACCTAGAAGTAGTAGTAGTAGTTACCTAGTACTTCCTACTAGACGGGTAGGACGAACCACTTGTTCGAACTTCGCAATCAGGCCGCCGAAGCGAGTATGATGTGGTCATTAGTAAGCTATAAAAGCGTGCATCAAAGTGTGGGAGAAGAGAATCCCTCAGGGGGTGCCCTCGCCCTACTCCGTCCTCGAACCTTAGATCAAATCACATCTCATTACACGGATTGGACCCACAACAAGCGTGGGGGAAGAGAACCCCACAGGGAGTGTCCCTCTCCCTGCTCCGTCCTCGAACCATAGGTACAAATCACATCTCATGACACGGATCGAACCCACAACAAAGCGTGGGGAAAGAGAACACCTCAGGGAGTGGCCTCGCCCTGCTCCGTCCTCGAACCATAGATACAAATCACATCTCATGACACAGATCGAACCCACAACAAAGCATGGGGGAAGAGAACCCCACAGTGAGTATCCCTCTCCCTGCTCCGTCCTCGAAACATAGGTACAAATCACATCTCATGACACGGATCGAACCCACAACAAAGCGGATAGGAAGAGAACCCCTCAGGGTGTGTTCCTCGCCCTGATTCGTCCACGATTCATAGATGTAATTCAGAATATCATGGCCCGGGATTGAACCCACGACCTCGAGTTGCCTCAACTCAGTGATAGCTGTGTGGCGCCTTTAGCACCTCGGCCACCCTGGCTCCCTTGTAGTACCTATGTCTTTTGGTAGTGAACAATATATATATATATATATATATATATATATATATATATATATATATATATATATATATATATATATATATATATATATATATATATATATGTATATATTTTTTCTAACTGTATTAAAATATATTCTGCAAATTAGTGTGGAACATAGCTTCCTCGCGTCCTGTTTCGTGTAATTTAATTATATTATGTTTTTACAAAAAATATTATCAAAATTATTAAATTTTCCCCCGTTTTCTAAATAAATTAATTTTTTCATTCGTGAATTAAAAGTATCAATTTTAGCAATATTTAAAAAGAACAAATCTGGGGCTATCTGCGGGTTACTTTCAACAAACCAACAAATAAAATCATTTTAACAATTATTAGTGATAAATTAATAATTTTAAAATACAAACTTAAGTTGTGAGGTATTATTATTTAAATTTATGGTATTAATATCTATTTTAGCCAACTAAAACAAAGTTTCTAAAGTCAATTTATTAGTTGTGGTCTAACCTCGAAGTTGAGATTAATTAACCTGGACTACTAGAGGTCGACCAAGAAGTCATGGAAATGTGAGGAGTGCGCTAGTGTCGGCATGTACAGTCAGTTTTTATTAAAATAGACCACTGTCAAAAAATACAGTGTTGTTCTTTTGTTATTAATAATTTTATTTTTGATAACTTCTATATTTTTTGCAACAGGCAACACTGTACCTGATAAGAAATCACAATAATATACGATAATATCTTTATATTATTATTTATTGATTATTCACAATAATATTCTTTAAATCTAAATAAATTTTCTTCTTTCTTAATCGCTTTTTTTCTTCCTCTTTATTTCTGAGTTTGATTTGTTACTTTTTTATTTCTGTTTTATTTGTTACTTTCCTTATTTCTGGATTTTAGTTCTTACTTTTTTGTGAATTATTATTTGTACTATTACCTCTCTCGGATTGTTTTTGGCAATTTTCTCTTTGGTAAATTAAATTTCCTGGTATTATTAAAAACATGGATAATAACACGAATTCAAAATTAGGAATAAATTATAAAAATAATGAGATTCTAAGATAAGTTTTCCTTAAAATATAATGGGGAAAAGCAAACTAGAAATTCGTTAATATTATTTTGATTAATCATTTTTATAATAAAAAAAATAAATATTAGGTTTGTTCCAACCCCATTATTTGTAGCGTTCTTTGCATTTGCATCATCGCATGGTGAATGGTACAAAATCAAAATTGTTGTGTGACGTGTGACAGTTGTGACTATAATTCGTATTGTATAAAAACAAACAAAACAGGAAACCTAACAGATTGGAAACCTTCTTGTTGTTGTTATTCGTGAGATTTGACGTAACTGAGCATGTCATACAAACTAGAAATGGGTATTGTCTTAGCACCCGACTGTACTGACTTCGGCACTACTCGGAAGTTCCGATTTTAAACGAAGTTAAGCTTTCCGTTTCTCCCGTGTTCATGACTTCTTGGTCGACCTCTAGGAAGTTTAATTAAAAACTGATAATTTAAAATCTTTTAAACCTCATCGTGATAGATTAGCTTACCAATAGATTGAAACTTCTTAGAATAAGTTAAAGGATCTAGGTCTCCGAATTATACCTAGTTTGTTGTTCTCGCGTTAAGAAATATTAATTGATATTTACTGAATAAAACATATAACCTACATAACTCATTCTAAACGTTCACATATAAAATACTATGTCAAGTTTTTTATTTTTTTGTGGTTGAATTTTTCTAAAAATATGTATAATTTCATTGAAATCGAAAAGTAATTTGTCAATCATCTTTATACGTATACACCCAGTAAACGTGCAGACCACAGAAAACAGCTAGATTCTTTTATAAACCACTTTTGAAAGTAACCTTAGAAAAATTTTAAAAATCTAAAATTAATTTATTGTTTAAATCCGCAATATGTACTACAATATTTATATAGTAGTGTTAGTACTGACTTTTTTTTTAGTTGTGTATGTCTGTTACGAGCGGACTTTGGCTTTTCTAAAACTGATGTATTATTCCTAAATCCTTTTTGTGATTTCTAATTCATCCATAAATTCCTCTACCCAGGTTCCCGGTGTTGTTTGTATTTCGTTTGATGAACTTTAATTTATTTTTTTAAAAGATTTCCATACATTGGGATGGTGTATTTTTTGAAAAGTTTAAGTTTTCATAGTATTGTTTCCAACTTTCGTTTTGTTTACGTTTAATTAGACGTATACATTTTGTGTGTTTACGTTTAAAGTTAATAAAATTTGTTAAATTTGGATGGTTATTCAAATTTTTGATAAGCGTTGTACCGTTCATATTTTGATTGTTCACAGGTTAAATCCCACCAATGTAAAAGGTTGGGGTAAGGAGTGGACGTTCTTTAATTTCGGGAATTGAATTTTTAATGCTGTGTTTATATCATTTATAAATAATGATGACATAATGGATAATGGTTCGACCCTATATATATATATATATATATATATATATATATATATATATATATATATATATATATATATATATTATTGGGATTGTGGTCTGTATACGAAAAAGTAATAGCGGGAAAAGTAATTCAAAACTTGATGTTGGACTTAGAAGTAAAATTTCTTTCAGGGACGGTAAGTGTATTCTAGAAAAATGAAAATAAAATGCACTACATAGCACACATAGTATATGCAATTATAAGGGGCACTACTCAAGATTTAACTAGTAACCAGACACTTTTTTAAACAAGGCTTGACTCTAAATGTTTCTATGAATGTTGTTAAAATTGTAGTGGTTCATAACCATAAAAAATATTAAAAAATGATAAAAAAAAAAAAGTTATCCAATTTGTGGTGTACATAGTTTCCTCGCGTCCTTTTGCGTATACTTTAATGAGTTAATGCTTTTACAAGCTTAATTTATTTAATATTCCCCCGTTATTTAAATCTGCCAAAATTGTTTTGAATTTTCATGAATTGAAGTATACATTTAGCAAAACATTTTTTGCAAAGAGTGCAGATGACTATCTTCGGGCTATTTTTGACAAACCATTCAAATTTCATAGTAATTAGATGAGTACTTCTGAAGATATAGCTGTAATATATGTATATTTGTGCGCATGTGGAAGAGAAACAAATGGGCACAGAAGGTTTAAACTTGTTTGGGTCCAATAATGGGCTAATTATAACTTACTAACCAAAAATTGAGAGACAGACAGACACGGAACCAAAAATGTTCCCTGATTTCTGAAATGGATTTCTCTCTTGGAATTTTTGAAGTCGGAGACATAAGAAGTATTCGTACTTGAGAATGATCAAATAGCTTCTGTTACCTTCGGTAAGCTAGGAAGAATGACAAAGAAATTTAACCCGAGTAAAACGTTAAAAGAAATAATGGTTAAATAGATTATTTTTTAAAAATGAAAAAGGCGTCAGAAAACTAATTAAGTTAACACATTTTATAATTGAAGTTTTCAATAGATAGGTATATGCATAAAATAATTTGTTCCTTAGAAGTTGAAGCTAGATTGTGTTTCTGAAAGGAAGAGAATTTCTGTGGAAGTATAAAGAGAAGCTCTAAGAGATGAGACTTGATGTTGGAATAGTAATTAGAAGCCTAATAACTAAGCTAGACAAGTCAGAATATGGATTAAATCTCCAGCTACACTAATTGCGTGACGACAAACTTCAAACTTAAAAACTTAAGCACATACGATCTGTTACATAAGACAATTTTACTAATGAAGTTAATAATAATTATAAACTCAAAATTTAGGACAATGACAAACCGTGATTAAAGATTCAATATTTATGATCATTAAATTAGAGGAAGCGAAAAATACAAACATAATTGCACACAAACGTTGCAATAAAATTCCAAATCTATACGCTTGCACCGCAACCTTCAACCTTAAACCAGTGATTTTGTCTAAAGCATCTCAGTGGATTGATGTTGCTTCATTTTAGGCAATTTCTGTAAATATCAACTTCGAGGCTGTTGAGCAGAAACCCCAGGTACCTACAGTTTAATTTCCCATGGTGAATGTATTTGTATCTTTCTCCTTCCATTTTTAATTATTTGATTAATAATTGTAGTTAAATATTAATCAGTAAATTTGTTAATAACTTATAATGCCACTACTTGGAGCTACTTTGCCTCCTTCGAGGCAATTTTTTTAAATATCAACAGCAAGGCTGTTGAGCAGAAACTCTAAGCTGAGATTATACAGAACTGTAGTTAGACTGGTGCTATACGGAGTAGAGACCTGGTCGCTGACACGAACAAGTGTAGAGGCGAGGAGATGGAGTTGCAACGAATATGGGAACGGAAGGGAAAGTATTAAAAAGAATTTTCGGTGCTGTTTGTGCCAATGGAGAATGGCTTATAAGGACCAATAGAGAGGTAGTAGACCTTTATGAAGACCAGATCTGATAATTAAATCCATGAGGGTCAGACTATAAGATTGAATGGGCAGGATAATAGGACAGTCAAGAAGTTAAATAGGGGAAGACCAGGAGAGAAGATACACTATAGGCGAATAGTAGATCCGATCTGGTCACGGGCCACGGCCACTGATTTTGCCTAATGTATCTCAGTGGTTTTATTCAGCCTTAAAACCAGGTATCTATATAGCCTGAATACTCCCTCGGCCTAAAACCCTAGTTTTGAGCGAGAAACCAGACAGGGAAGTTGAATGAAAATCCCATTCGACGTAAGGTTGGGGAAACTCCTGGCCCCAACCACTTCACCCTGTGAACAGACTGTGTAATTCTCTTTGTCAGACAAGATTTCCCTGTCTCCTTAAGAAAAAACGCTATCGAGTAGCGGAGAGACCACAGACAGGGAAACCTGGAATAATGCCCGGACTAGACATCAGGGAACGGATCGTATTTGCCCCTTAAGGTCAGGCCCAAAGATGTTAAATAAAGGGGATGGAACGTTAGGTAGGGTTATAGGCAAAAAAGTGACCCCATAGAGAAATTAGAGAAAAAAATCATACTGCGCATGCTCACAACTTTAGATTGGTACACAATAAGTTCTTTGTTTATTTTGAATCAGGTTATAAACTGATTGAACTATAAATAAATTTAACTATAGACCAATTTAATCAATAATTAACGTACTTAGTATAGTTTTATTTAAATAATCATTCTAATTTACGAAAAAGTATTTTTAAAAATGAAGAAGGTTAAGTCATAAAGATAATTTTAAATTTAAATTATTTCAACTTACACTCTGAGATGATAAATAATGCAAACCAAGTCACTATAAACGGCTAAATATAATCCAAACATCAATAAAAGAAATCTCATAAATAGCACAAAATAATTAAAACCAAAAATATCAGGAGAATACAACACACGGGACTAGAGGACAAAAGTTAACACGCAAATGGAAGAATGCTCTGTTGATTCTTGATAACCTGCCGCACGTTTCTTGGTAAACTATAACCAAGAGGAAAGTAATGTGTCCCATTGGAGCTCCTATTTTTTATATCTTCATGGGCTAATTTTTTTTCCACAACGCTCCAACCCCTTTATTTAACATCTTTGGTCAGTTTAGGTCGGATGAATTCCTTAAGAGGATTGGTATTCCAGGATGGAGTAGAATGGAGACACGATATTGTTCAGGCCCAAAATTGCTATTATGGTTTAGCAGTAAGCAAATACTAGTTACTCTTTGAGCTTTATTCAATACCATTTTATTAGTAGATTTTATATTTTAGTATTAAATTTATATACCTAAATAAAATATTAAACAGCTGATGTGTTATTAAAACATTTCATAGCAAGATTTAACAAAAATGAAATAATGTTTATTATGAGTATTCAGTGCTATTAAAACGAACCAATTGACAGGATATGAAGTCTATCGACAGGATAACAGCCTGATGAAAGAAATCGAACAAATTTATCTGATGTGTAAAAATAAATATCGGAATTCGAGTTTTGAATTTCCTTCAACAGGATGAAGCCTGTGTTACGTACCAATTATCTGACGATTGGGCATTGGGAGTCCTCATGGGACTCGATTGCCCGTTCAATTTGAATTCATTAATACATAGCCTATTTGCACTTTAATTATTCATTGATTGTGATTGGGACCTACAGTCTATTTCCTTTAACATGAATACTCGGAGAGCGGATTGATGACCAGGCCATAGTCAATATACCTTTTTACTTGTCTCTTTTAAATATTTTAAAACAAATAAAAAATTCTTTCATTAATGAGTAAAATCCATTTCCTGGGAGTTTTAAATTACTTTCCAGTTCCACCTACTATTGTCAATCTATCTTTAGAACCTTTAGAAAAAATACTATGAGAGTTACGTCATACGCTTTGCTTGTTATCGAGATATAAAAAAAAATAGTAGTAGCGAAAAATGAATGAATACAATTTCATGTATTTTTATCCTTTTATCTAGCAATGATGGAACTTGCTTCTGGGATTATCAATGGGATGAGTATTAAGAATACTTACTAATAGTAAAACATGTAATCGATTAAAATTCACCGACATTAATTGTGTTGATTGAAGCACCATATATTTTGAGGTAGAAACAATTATTGAGTACATTGTTGCAATTGCAAAGTGGTATAAACATTATTAAAATAAGTAATTAAGTAAAGTACCTAATATAAATTTGATTGAAAATATTGTTTTAAAAATAGCATTGCATACTAACAAATTTGTCATATTCGTTTCTTTGATATAGAATATTCATTTTAAATACTTCAGCAAAATAAATTTTAAAAAATCAACACATTAAAAAAAAATTAAATAGACCATTATTGTGGCCTGTCTGCAAAAAGTAGGCGTGCAAGATATTGCCACAAGCTTGCATGAACAAAAGTTACATTATGCATTGATCTGAAAATATATATTGGTTTACAAAACCAAATTTATAGAAAAAATTACATGAATTTGTTTTCCTAGGTTAGTTGATAACGATGAAAGACAATGCTGAAAGACACAAAGAAGGATTGGATGAAGATATTAAAGTAATAGAGAAATAAAATATGAAATTATTTATTTCGATTGAAATAAGAAATGTCTGCCAATTAGTGTGGATCATAGCTTTCTCGCTTATTATTTCCTACACTTTAATGTATAATAAATTTATTTAACTAACCCTCCTCCTTATTTAAATCTGTCAAAATAGTTTTGATTTTTTACCTGAACAAAAGTACTAATTTAGCAAAATTTACAAAGCACAGACGGTTGAAATTAATCTGGGGCTATCTGCGGGCTAATTTCGACGAACCATCAAAATTTCATAAAAATCAGTTGTGTACTTTTTAAGATATAGGTGTAAATAAATGTATGTTTGTGCGCATGTGGAAGAGAAACAAATGGGCCCATAAGGTAGAAACTTAAATGGGACCAACAATGGGCTAATTATGACCTACCATCCAAATTTCAATAGAATCGGACGCGTAAATTTTATTTACTGTGTTTTTAACGCTTTCTTGTGTTTTTTAACGCTTTTTTTTCCCCCGTGTTTTTCAAAAGCTGTTTCTTTTAACTCCGTTTTTAACTCAGTGTTTTTAACGCTTTCTTTTTAACGCTTTCATTTAACGTTGTTTCAGCTCAGTTCAGAGGGAAACAGACGATAAGGATGAACCGTTGTTCTTGTCCCTCTCTACAGTGTGTAGAGAGCGGACCCCACGAACCAAGTTCCCATGTGTGTAGGTCGCTTAACGGTGTAAATTTCCTGAAATCGGAGACCTAAACATTTTTTGTTTTTCATTTTGATTTCTGATTTCTTAAATATGCTTAGGCCACATGAAAATGCTCATAATTGTTAATATATTTTCTTTAATGACATGAACAATTATTTTAACGTAAAAATACGTGTGGTGTCGCGGGACACCCGGTAGGAACGAAGTTCCTTACATTTTTCATTAAATATAAAATCACACTGCTAAGTACGATACGTTGCTAACTACTTGTTCCAATAAATATTTTTGACTCAATTAGAAAATTATTATTAGTAAAATTATTACATAAAACTTATTACAAAAATCCCTTGATCCGCTTATGAGCAATATTATTTTATTACATCAATTTATACTTATATATTTACAGTTTTACTGGTTAATAATTTAACACAGTCGACACTGCCAATTTCTGACGATGCTCTTGGTGGTAGAACAAGACGAGGCTCAATGATAGAAACAATAATTGAAAAAAGCGTTGTTTTGTGAATAAATAGCGAGTTTGACAGGAAGAAGGAGTAAGAGAGAGAGAGAGTATAGTGAGAGAGAGATGGAAAGATGAGTTGGGATTGCGCACGAAAGGATACCAAACGAAGGATAGTAGAGGGGGAATCACTCTACATTCTTAATATTCCACTTATATTAACTACAAACCCAACACTCGGGACATCAAATTTTAAAAATTGTAAAATATATCACGTCACTGTAAAAAAAACTGCTGCTTGTATCAGGTTGAAATTTTACATGCCTGTTTCAATTGTACTTTAGACGATGTGTATGAAGTTTTATTAAAATCGTTACGTTAGAACGTAAGATATCGGTAAAAACGTTGTTTTCTTTATTTAAAACGTTTAGGTCCGCTTTAATAAATTTAGCGATCTTTATCACTTCACAGCAGGGTCGGTGTTCGTTTTACTAAAAAAAAATATTTATAAAAGTTGTTTGTCTCATTAAATAGATAAAGTTAGAATTTTTTCCCGTCCTAAAATTCCAATTTTAAATTTGAAACTTACGTTTACGCGAGCGTTGCGCGTGAACGCTTGGGCGGATAACGTTGTCCAACGAACCTGTCCTGGGCATTGGTAAAATGAACATGTGAACCAAATTTCAACTACGTCGGTCAACTTTTACACAAGTTATTGTCATCCGTAGATTTCGTGACGCTTTTTGCGTGACGGTGATTTTGTGACGGCGATTTTGTGACGGTTATTTTGTGACGGTGATTTTGGTCGTTTTTTTCGGATTCACTCCCGGGCTCCAGAACGTGCCATAAGGAACTTCGTTCCAATAAATTTAAATGTCATAAAATCCTTCTAAAATTAACTATGTTGAGTGACTTTAACACAAGGCAAAAATAAAAGGTGATGAAGCATTTAAATGAAATGTAAACTGGAACACGAACGAAAGAGGTAAATAGAAAAAACAGATCTCTTTTCCTTTTACACCTTGTCCAGTGGGTAGAACTGTTGGTTCCACTCTGGAAAATGGATTCAATGTTGCTCCAAATGGAGTCGGCCCATTAGTGGAAATAAGGTCAAAAAGTAAAGCCGCTGTAAAAACTAAAGGCATACTTTGTATTACCAAAAGCCCGACGAGATTATGTGCCTTTAAGCTACAAACCACTCTACACTTGCTCTATCTAGGCTATTAACAACAAACATAATATTGCAAGCACTATTCTAATAAGGAATTTTCAGTCCGATAACCTCATGTTGTTTATCTTATAAATAGTGTTTATATAATATATATAAGTATGAATGCAAAACAGTGAATAAGTGGTTAATAATAGTTTTTTTTGTCAAAAATCACAATGTCTAGTGATTAATACAAACTAATTTTGACGACTTTAGCTGATCATCATTAGTATGTTAGAGACGCAGTGGAAGCGTGCTGGGCCCATAACCTCCTATATAGTAATCATTCAAGGTTAAGAATAGGCGATAAAGGATAGGTGGATGAACGACATAAAATGCTTGATTTAGCTAGAAATTATCAGAATTGCAGTTTTAATTATAAACATAAAATATTTCGAAGTGTCAAGTTTCTTTCATTTACCTCTTCCGTATTTACCAAAGGTAACGGAAGCATTGTGATTAATCTGAATAACAAATTCTATATATAATGTTCCCGAATTTAAAATTTCTTGACATAGGTGACATTTTTAATCTCATGTCTATTTTTGCGAACAACAATCATAAAAACTAATCAAGAGGCTTTGATAATTGGAATGGCAGGTCATAATTAATTCTCAGTTGTTCCCATATTAATTTCAACTGTCTGCAAATATTAATTTTTGACTAAAAATAAGTTTGACCCCATTGGGAAATGATTCGTTCTTCAGAAAGTTTTTATGTCTTTAGAGAAAAAAAGATGTTTCTAAAAACATCTTTGATGATGTTTTCTAAAATTCCAAGACAGAATCCCGTTTCAGACATCATGGAACTTTTTTTTTGTTCCGTTTCTGTCTGTCGGTCTGTCGGTCTATCGGCCTGTCGCACACTTTTTACGAACCAACATACCTCCAAAACTTCACGTCCGATTTTAATGAAAGTCTATAGTTGGTCCCATATACGTTTCAGCCCTCTGCGTTCATTAGTTTCTTTTTCACGTGCACACATACATTTATTTATACGTATATCTTCAAAAATACTGATCTGATTATATTGAAATTTGGATTCACTGTCAAAAGTAACTCACAAATCGTTCTATATTAGGTTAATCATCTGCTCACATTATATTGAACGAGTGTAGTGAGTTCTTCATTTCAGAAAACTGGACTGAAAATTTATTTGTGTGTTTTTTTGTCGTAAAAATTGATTGAATTGAACGAAATTTGGCACACAGGTGCCAAACAATCGCCAAATATCAGGAATTGTATCAACTGTGTAGTTTTTGGAAATTTCATACTATACATTTTTAATTTGGCAGCTAAATATAGGATGGATGACTAAACAAAACGTTTTTGGTCAGCATGACATATCAAACATCAATATAAAGGTCTTAAAGAGTTGAAAAATAATGTGTAACTATTACCAAAACAAAATCCATTCTTTGCGTTATTATGAAAACAAATATGGACAAAATGTGGATTTTGGAAAAACGTTGATGCTTACTTAGTATGTAAAGGCGCGTCCACACTATGCCACGCAATGCCAGTTGGCAAGGCCAAGCGGCAAAGCCGTCTGGCCGACTTACGACTTCTTGCCATCTGGCATTCTTTGATCAGGACCGACAATCGTCGGGTTCGGCTTGGCATGTCAAGTTTGGCAATAGCACTTGGCAAATAGCAAATGCCAAGGGAGAGACGTCCACATTACACTTGGCAATGCCATTTGGCATTGCCATTCCTTGCCGCTTGGCATAGTGTGGACGCGCCTTAACACACCATTTTAAAGCTCTTTTCAGGTATAAACAAAGAATATAGAAGTTTTCCCCGAAAAATGTTTCCAGGTAGCCATATTGGAAACAAATATGGCCAATGTAAGAGCATTTTTTTTTTTTTATTTCTACGCGCATGACTATAGTTTGGATAAAATTATAAAAGCTGGTTCAAACAACTAAACTTTTTATTATTTCTAGAATCACTTTATTTCATGTTTTTAACTAACAGACTATTTTTAAATAATTATAAATCTAAGAATTTTGTTACCCAAAGATGAAATAAAACATCGTTGTAAGAAATTTTAAACTTTCATAGAAGCAACCAATCTAAGTTAGCATACAAAAATAAAAAAAAATGCAAATTTTATGAGAGTTGCAAAGCTTGGATCCTGCTAATAATTAAAATGTTTTAAGAACTCTTTGAAGAGAGTCTCAGAGAGTTTTCAAAAAGATAACGGGTTGTTCTCTAGAGAATGAATATTATATAGAATCTCTTGGCTCGTACCTGAGGCTACGTCCTCATTAGACATCAGCTCCAAATCAAAGTAACTCTACCTCGTATAGTTTAAGTATGCTTTTTAATGTTCACTTCATGTATCCATTAATTTTTTCTCAAGAACGGAGATAGGGAGTTGTGTTCGTTTTAACTCCTACATCATGCCAGTGAAGGTCGTAGGTAGGTATTAGCACAGACAATGTTGATGAGCCGGCTATGTGTAGTTTTAAATTCTTAATATACGTAAGTAGAGTGTTGAAAAGAAATGAGCTTTAGATAAATATTAAATATTTCCCACTGAGATGTTTGTACAACATGTTGTGAAACAAATTAGCGCTAATCTGCAGAGGAAAAGAAGCCATGGAGACAATTAAGTAGATATATTTTGAGAGTTCTGTGGAATATAACCTTGAGTTAATAAATAATATAAAGCAATCAAGCGATGAGTGCATTTGTAATATAACCTTAAGTTTATGAAGAATATTACTTATGAAGAATGCATGTGGAATATAACCTTAATTGTATGAAGAATATTACTTAACCAAGTGCAGAATGCATGTGGAATATAACCTTAATTTTACTAACTGAAGAATATTACTTAATCAAGCGAAAAATGCATGTGGAATATAACCTTAATTTTATGAAGAATATTATTTAATTAAGCGAAGAATACATGTGTAGAATATAAACATCATTCAGTCTCAAACTCGTTTTGACTCGCGTTTGACAATAAATAAATATTTAAAGAATCTGCTAAATTTCAGTATATGCATGATTGTTATATTAAATTGAGAATAAAAATTCAGTCTTGGAGAAGAATAATTATTAAATAATTTAAGCAGTGTCAAATTTCGAAAGTTGAACTATTCGTATGTGTGATTAAGCATTCATTTACATAGTTTGTTATTTATTAACTTCATAGTTTAATGCTTATAACTTCATTAATGCAATAAATGTAAATAATAAATAAGTTTGGATTGATAAAGTTACCATAGTAATTATAAATAATTTTTGTCTTGATAACTATGATATTTATAATTTTGATAGGCACTAAATAGATTAATTTTATATTTTCGCTTAAAGTCTCAAACTTTCTGAAAATTATTAATGACATAAATTGACTGGAAAATGAAGAGAGGCGGGTTAATATAACGAAGTTAAATCGAAGTCACTCCAAGATATTTTTAGATTTCTCTCCTTTTTTTTCATAAATATTAGATGAGAAGCTTAAAATATCATCAGCATATTGTAATAGAATTAATTCTTGAGGAGATGCCGTCAGTTTGATGTTGATGCTATGAGAGGTCGACAGTGTTTCGGTCCAGTGCTGTGAGTAGATTCCCTGTGAAACCCATTCTCTTATCTAGACGTCCCTCTTTGTCCTTTGATGGCATTAATATTCATTTGGTTATTATTAGAAATAGCGTGTTGTGTTTGAAGGCACTGCAACCACCCATGGTTTCTATTAAATACCCCATGAGTCCAATGAAAATTAAACCATCGGAAGGGTGCAATCGAGCGATCTAAACCTAGCCCATTCTCTTGTTTTTGGGGCTTTTGAAGTCATCACTTGTTGTTTATTAGAGGCGAAGTATTATCGAGAATATTCCTCCCTTGTTTTTAAATGGAAATTTGTCCATTAAGTAGATCAAGTTCATATGGAAATAAATTTAGCAAACCGTGAAATTCATGAAATTGCAAAATTTACCAAAGCAATAGGATTTAAACGAAAAAGCTATCAGTAAAAAAGGTCATTAAAAAATAAAAATAAAAACATTTCTTTAAATTTTACGATTCAAAATTACAAGAATATCAGGTTAAATATAATCTAAAAACTTTATTAAAAATACTGCTTCTATATTTGTATTATTCGAGTTCGATAATATAAACAATTTACTCTATATCCTTAGTGGGTTGTCTAATCTTCAATTCGCATTTTATTTGTTGTACGGTATCTTACCAGTCATCATAATATAATAAAATTGTTAATCTAACCTTCATTTTAATTTATTAGAAGGTAGTTTTCTTTATGAATTTTCATATAAAATTTTCTAAAAGCTTTACTCTCCTGCTATTAAAGAGTAGTTAAGTTAGGGTTTAATATAAATTAAAAGACTTTTGTGATATTGCCCTCTATTGGTTATTTTTTTAAGCTGACTGTCTAAAATATTTAATTTTGATGCTGTTAACAATTTTTTTTCATTATAATCATACTTCTTGTTATTAAACCTTAATTCTGGTCATGTAAGTTTCAATGTTTAGGGTTCATAGGCAAAAAGAGAACACTTATACATTCCTACGCTTGTCTGTCTGCCTGTCTGTATGACTGTCTGTCTGTCTGTCTGTCTGTATGCCTGCAACGCACCTGATCTCCGAAAGTACCCAACACAAACATTTGAAACTTTGTTGTTACGCTGTTGAAGTTAAAAGGCATAGGATTTTTTTAAAATGAAAAATGCATCATGTGAGGTGTTAAATGGAGGGCGCCGTGAAGACATACATGGTGGGCCAAAAAAAACGAACTTTAGAACACTTATAGCTCAGCTTCTGTAATAGATAGATAGATGGGGTTTGCAGGGTCTGAAAACTACATTCTTCTGCTTTAAATTTCATATCTACACTTTACTAAAACTACAACTTTAAAAACTATTGGGTGAAAGCCATGCAATGACGGTTTGAAATAGGGTCTTAAAAAAGTCGTTGTCCGGGTAGTAATCGTTGTTTGGTATTATAGTTTTGATAGATTAAATTACCATATGCTGGAGGGGGGGGGGGTTCTTTGTAGGTAAGAGGTAGGAGTCACTCAGTGGTATGACAAACATTGAAGAAGTGTTAAGCACAATGTTGCCTGAAATTGAAGATCAAATGCTAAATTAAACGTTTATGCAAAATAGTGCCCCGTCCCATCGCTCCTTGCAAACAATTCAATACTTGCAAGAGAATTGTCCAGACTTCAGGCGACATTATGCTTAACACATTTTCAGTGTTTGTTATATTATAACACTGAGAGACTTTTTCCACTTACCTACAAAGAGTTTTTTTGACCCACCCTGTATATTTGGTTTAATTTTTGATAAATAAATTTAATATCTTAGCAGATTGTTATAGGAGGAAATGAACAACGGAATTAAGCAGATCAACATTTTTAACGAAGTATCCTGTCAGCATTTAAAACGTTTCGCATTGGCTGATGAAAATGTACCCCTTAAAATACGCCAGTGCCTAAATAAATTACAGCATTTCTTCAAAGATATTTCTCTTACAATTTTAAGAAGATTCTTAAAAACGCTCTACTGTAAGTTAGTACGTTATTTTTGCTACCGAGCTAAGGAAAAATCACTGCCAATTGGTGTGGCACATAGCGTCCTCGCATCCTATTACGTACTTTATTGATTTTATGCTTTTACAAGCCATTATTGTCTAATTTGTTTGTTTCCCTCGTTTCTTTAATCTGTTAAAATTGTTTTAATTTCTTACATGAATTAAAGTATCAATTTAAGAAAAGTTAAAGAGCGTAGACGGTTCAAATTAATCTGGGGCAATCTGCGGGTTATTTTCGATAAACTATAAAAGTTTCATGCAAATCAGATACCTACTTTTGAAGCTATAGGTGTAATAAATGTATGTTTGTGTGCATGTGGAAGAGAAACAAATGAGCGAAGAAGGTTGAAACTTATATGAAACCAACTGTGGGCTAATCATGATCTACTATCCAAATTTCATTAAAATGAGACGTGTAGTTTTTAAGATATGTTTGTTCGCAAAAATAGACCGACAGAACCAAAAATGTTCCCTCATGTCCAAATTTCTGTCTAGGAATTTTTGAAATCGGAGATCTAAAAATGTCCGTTACCTTCGGTGGTAAGCTCGGAAGCAATTAATAAAAATATTATGAATTTTTAATAAAGCGAAATATTAATTTGTTAATTTTGCTATGCAGTGGTCCCGCTGTGTATTTATTTAAAATAACTACTGTCTAAAAATGATAGAATAATAATGTGGAGTAACAATTATATTTTATTTTGTATAACATCGTAATTACATTAATTAATTAGTCCATACACGAATAGAGTTCAAGAGTTAATTTTACTTAATTAATAACTAGACCAATGATAATATTAATTACGAATCAATGAACTATTGAATCTGTTAATCTAAAACAGAAAAAATATCTCTAAATTATACAATGAAAAATACTAAAAAATAGATCAATTTTAAATAAAATGTTGAATATTTTTTTGAGTTAGAATGTATTCTCTAAAATTTTCTCTGATACATTGTATCGCGATGAAGTTATTGATAGTTTAGTTGACACTGATAGGTATCTAGATACTAATATCTGTCTGTATGTGTTCACAGTGTAAATAAATCTAATTTGATTTATAGTTAAGTGGTTACTGTTTGTAGCCTGCGTTATCCCAGTATTATTTATTAACTGCCGATCCGGTAATAAATCTTACCCATACTTACTCTATTCGTCCCCTACTAACATTCTGTCTTTTTCATTCATATGGATTATATATATATATATATATATATATATATATATATATATATATATATATATATATATATATATATATGTGTGTGTGTGTGTGTGTGTGTTCAAATGTTTAGAAATGTATCTGCAATACAATCAATCAACAACTTGTCAACATGCGAACGAAAGCAAATTTATCAATTTTCAAATTTTATTCGCATTCAATTCAATGGAAACTACTGGGAAATATACACAATACACAGCTATTAGTAATGTGATTTTCGCAATAATATCAGATAAACAAATACATTTTTATTGATTAATGATGAATCATAGAACAGCTTAAAATTACAACTTAGATTTAGAAAAAATGTTGACCAAGGACTAATGACTTTAGCATCACGGTTACACTGGACCCCTAAGTGCTGGTAATAATTGCTTACATCCAGGTAAAGGAGAAAGTGGACAAATCGAGAGGATAGATGTTTGAGAAATACTGGAATTCTTCGACCATTCGAAGGGTTACAAATAGACAGGTAATATCACTGTAAGTATACTGCACGAGGAATGAATTTGGACTTAAGCAATGGGATAATTATTGGAATACATTGACCATTGAAGGGTTTGCAAATATTTAGCAAGTAATCTGCTTGAGGAATCTATTTGATACGTAGTGGTGTTATTGTTATAATGCATTTTCCATTAGAAGAGTGCAAATAGACAGCTAGTACCAGTGCAAGTAATTTGCAAGAAGAATATACTTGATTAGTAGTACGAGAATAAGTAGTGGTGTTATTGTTAGAATACATTTTCCATTAGAAGAGTGCAAATAGACAGATAGTACCAGTGCAAGTAATTTGCATGAAGAATATACTTGATCAGTTGTACGAGAATAAGTAGTGGTCTTATTGTTATAATTTATTGACCGTTGGCGTATTCCAAATTAGTGGAGGATAATTTGTACAACTTGATACCTAAAACTAGCGAAAGGGTTTATTGCACTTCTAGTAATATTCTTTTATTGACTAGTTATTTTTTACTCGATTATTCTGAATTTTGTTGATTTTTATTTTCTTCTTATTAAAAAGAGACATGACCTTAATTTGACCCTGATCTATGAATTTAAATATAAATTAATGAACCACCCAATAAAATTAATACCAACAGTAATTTCTATTATGCTAGTATTAAAATTTCAGTAGCAATAAATTAGTTGAAAAAGTGAAACTAAAAATCGACATTAAACCGCGAAGAGAGACCCAAGAATTTCGATTTTTCCAAAAGATCATATAAGTTTATGTTTGCTCTGCATTTAATATGATTTTATAGCTTCTAACGTATTCAGTTCGAAAAGAAAAATGAGACGATGGATATAAGACGCAAAATCGCATAAAACTATATACACGTAGGTATATAAGTGGCAGAAAGGTTATAAACGTCAAGGAACAGCATTATGACATTTTAACAATATTTGAGAAAAAAAATCTAAAGTGTTTTTATATTGGATTAAATAACATTGTTCATATAATGTAAACTGTATTCGTTGTGATACAAATTGGATTGATTATCTCATTTTTTTAAACCTGCGTTCTTCATTGAACACCTTATATATAAAATATATATAAATATTTATATTTTTTTTTTCGTGAACTAGCTTAGTATTAAAATAATTGAATAAAAAAACGGTACGACAATATTAGACGAAACCTTTCTCATATATATTGATAAGGTTAAATTTATATCAAATTATAATTCATTTAAATATTTTATTAATCAACATGTTTTTCACATATTCAAAAGGTGATTATGAATGAAATTTTGTTTTCTTTAATTTTGATAACCACCTTGATTGGTGTCGGAGCTATATAAGAAGCGAGATATTAGGAAAAAACAAATTTGTTGACCTTTGCCCTTGAATATCTATTAACGCGACCACGATCTCGTTGCCGATTTTCAATGTTTTTCAGAACGTCAAAATGAAGCAATGAAAAAAATAAATTGAAGCTCCGGTTTTTGGAACAGAAAACCTAAAATGGCTGGACTATTAATATAAAGAACTAAATAGTTTCATAAAAAAATAAAATTATAATAAAAAAATAAAAAATATAAAAAAATAAAAAAAATAGGTCAAATATTATTTTAATCTTTTTGGCCACTGATGGAAGCTCAGGTTCTTTGGGCAAATGCTCTGAATGAAATAAATTTATAAATTACACTACGGACTTTAATTCCAGAAACTTCCTACCTACAATTTACATTTTGTTTTATATTTTCAGGAAAATCGATTCCTGCCTCTGACACTTTAAAATTAAATTATTATTTACCAATATTCTCGGAAAGGCGATTTTTCCCGGGAAAACAATTTATATGGTTATTCCAATTTAATTTATTACACAAATTTGTTTGTCGTTCAACTAATAAATTATACTATTTGAGTTTTATTCACTAATAATTTCATCTTTAATGAATGAATAGGAGAATAAATTAATCAATAAATAAATTAATCAATGAATAAATTAATCAATGAATAAATTAATCAATGAATAAATTAATCAATGAATAAATTAATCAATGAATAAATTAATCAATGAATAAATTAATCAATGAATAAATTAATCAATGAATAAATTAATCAATGAATAAATTAATCAATGAATAAATTAATCAATGAATAAATTTATGAATGAATGCCATTGATGGGTTAAAAATGGCTTAGTTTATACTTTAGCAAAATAAGCTATTTTCTGTGTCAAGTCATTATAAATACTTTTCGGAACAAAAGTAACTTATTGTATATTATTATCCCAGTGCGGTAATACCAAGGCTCTAGTAGGTATCAAAGCTTTAGTTTACTTTTCAAAACTATGAAAATAACGACTAAAAGTAACGAAAGTAAAAACGCTAATGTATAATATATCTTTTTAAAATTTACAGTCGAGCTGTCAAGCGGAAAATTCACATAAACCACAGAATAATGGCCCAACCTACATCAGGGTTTCTAAGAATAAATAAATGGAGTCATAAATAAAAAATATATAACATATTTTATAGCTAGTTAGTACTTTATAACTTTGTAATAAAAGCACGGTCTGACCTCCTACACACTGCTATCTCGTCACAAGGTAATATAGCCAGAAAGCTTCCAAATATCACAACTAAAGGTTTACATAAAACTTAATAATAATAATTATTTTTATTATTCTTTCCAATTTAATAATATTATATAGTAAAAATATGATTCTGGTTAAATTAATATTTTAACAACCAAGAAAAAAATTATAGAATACATTATATTTTAGGGTATATAACAATCAATATTCTGGGTGGTTCAAAAGTCTCCCCTCCCATCTCTTAAATTTTGAACGGTTTGAGATAAATTAATTAAACTTGGGGATCTGTACCATGCAAAGGGAGGTTTGTTATCATGCAATCGCGCACTGAGGGGCCCCCAGGCCACTCAGCTTCAAAATATCAAATTGGAGTGTATATTTGATTTAGATTCTATGATAAAAAATAAGAAGAATGTACATTAAACATTTTCTACCTCTAATATTTTGCCCCCTCTATGTAGGCAAAAGTAAAAAAATTCTAGATTCCAGTCCATTTGTAAAACAAAATAATCTTATATTGAACTTTCTACAAATTATTAATTGAATATTTGAGGTAAATATGAATAAACCACATTTTATTTAATAATTATGCCCTCTGTCTCAAAAATGAATAAACACTAAATTACTTGATAAATAAAAAGCCTATTATTTCCAATTTGCCTTTATGTTTGTTTAAACCTTTCAAAATTCACCTAGCTTGTTCTGGTGTTTTTAGAATAGTTTCTGTAGTTTTGTTGTCTTTTAATCCCTTTTTTTTGAACAAGTTTTGAGGACTAATTTTTGTCTTTATTTAATTTTTGGTTTTGTTAAGGAATTTTTCTTCCAATATAGGGTGAAAAATATTGGAGATAGAAAAACATCTTTGAAGTAAAATTGTATTATTTTTTTGCCATAGATTCCATATCTGCGGTTCAAAAATATAAAAGGTGGGCAACTGCAACTAGTGTGGTTTCCCCTAGTGCACAAGGGTATGAATACAATTTCCCTTCATCACATGGAACAGATGCCCTAAGTTTTATTAATTTATACCAAACTGATTAGGTTTTAATATGATACAAGGTTTTTTTTCTATATTCAAGAGGGTTATTTTTTCTACCTGTGTCCCCATGGGGGAAAAATATTGGAAATAGAAAAAAAGTTTGAAGTAAAATTTGCTTATTTTTGGCCATAGAGTCCAAATTCTGCTAACAAAAATATAACCCTTTAAGGCACTTCTTTAGATTTTTACTCCCCTTATAAAAAAACCAGAGGGGAGTAACAATCTAAAGATGGAGAACAGAATGTTCTTCTTTAGACTGTTACTCCCCTTATCAAAATAGAAGTGGGATATTCCTTTGTCCCAAAATACATTGAACTAAATATCCCTTTGCTTTATAGTTATTTAGTCTGTCATTTGTATACTAAAACAACATAGGGGAATAACAATTTAAAGAAGTACCCACTTTAATTTGAAACTTTGAAGTTGAGTGACCTTGGAGCAAAATGGATAGTTGTCCCTAGTGCGAGATTGCATGGTACAGATCCGCCAAGTTTCATTATTTATTTCAAACTTTTCAAAATGTAAGTGGAGGGGGAAGACTTTTGGACCACCCATCATTATAATGATATTAAACCTTTATTCGGCTGAAAACTAAACCCATAATGAACTTTCCCCTCTCTATAGTTGTGGTCCAATGTTTCTCTGTAGTTGTGGCTCCATGATCTTGTTTTTCCTCCCGAGGAACTTGCTATAAATCCTTAGCAGTAAGTTAAGTCAAAAGTGGTTTTGTCGATGGTGCAAACTCGGTTTAACAAAACTTCATAAAGTATATTATTAACCTAGCAGACCTCCAAAAAAGTCTAAACGAACCAAAAAATAAAATCCCCCTGCAAATGATAGTTCAAATTCTGAATAATTTACCTTTCCATATTAATAAAACGAATGCCTTTGTGACAAAAATAAACCATCATTTAACTTAATTTACTAAGCAAAAACATTTTTATACATATAAATAATACACAATATGTGTAGTCTATTGCAGTGTGCAAACACGGTATTACATTGCTGTTATATAAATAATATATTTTTTTTTTTAAACTGTAAACTAGAATTATAATTTTTGTTTTTGACAGTCTGAAATTTGCTGTTACGTATAAAAATAAAGTAAAGGATGTAATTCTATTTTTACATCCAATTTAATAACAACCTTAAAAAGGATATGTGAACCGTGTTGAGTTAATTTTAACGTGTATTTTTAGTTAATTTATTCGCTTTGTACTCTTATGTAGATATTTTGAACGTTGTGTTTCTCTAGCTTAGTGAAAGAATTAACTTTGTGCCTTAGCACAAGAGTGGAGGGAGCTACGTTGTACGTATTAATCCGATGGCTTAGTGAAGGGATATACAAGGCTTAAGAGGTTCACATCAAGCATCCCTGTATTTTGCCCTGTTTCTTCAAAGACTCCCTCATTTATCTGTTAATGCTCTTCTCTCTTCATCCCCTCTTCTTTACTAAAAGCCAATGAACTCTTTATATAGTAAGAGTAGAATATAGCTAAGGAAATACTGCAATCAGGATACGACATACACCTGAGTTAATGGAAAATGTTGTTGAGCTTGTTTTAAATTATTCACTTCTTTAAGAATAAGAGGTGGATTTTATTTCATATATTTAGCAATAAAGCAACAAGAAACATATTAAAAAAAAAGAAAAGAAAAAAAAGTTAACTAAAATAAAAAATATTCTTATTTACTTCTCCTTTTATTATACATTAAATTTGATGTAGATAGATTTGTTCAACATGCTTTTTAGAACTTTCCTCTAAAACAGCGAGTAGTACAAACCGGACGTAGACGTACCCCCCTGGGTGGGTAAAAGCCCAGAGACATAGAGCGATGGTACTCAGAACTCGCCAACGCTTTGCTTAATGGACTCCCATTAAGCAACTCCTGACAAAGTGAAGAATTTCCTCTCAGATTACTCTGTTCCTTAAGCAGACTAAAAGCTCATAAATAGTAAACATCTTGCAGTCAGCAATTCCTTTAACTCTTCTAAGGTATATATCGGCATTTTAAAGGTTTGCCATAAAATGAGTACCATTACTTGGAGAGTTGCAGTTTCGTCATCATCTCCTTAGGTTGCGGTATACCTGATAGGTAAACCGGAGCGTGTGTGCTATAAAATCATGAGTATGACATAACTGCTCACTTATAATAATACGTGTTATTACTTTACTACGTACAGTTATAATACACGTGGTTTACTAGTTACTTATTTCTTTATTGCTTCGTGAGTTGCAGATTCGTCATCTTCTGCTTAAGCCCTACACGTTGCGGTATACCTGACAGGTAAACCTGAATAGGTAACCTGTACAGGTAAACCGGAGCGTGTGTGCTATCTTAGTATGACACAATTGCAGAGTTATGATAACACACGTTCCGGTTTACCTGTTACTTAATTTGTTGTTACTTGGTGAATTGCTGATTCGTCATCTTCTCCTTAAGCCAGCCATATACCTACGAGGGCGGTATACCTGACAGGAAAACCTGAACAGGTAACCTGTACAGATAAACCGGAACGTGTTTGCTATAAAATTATGACATAACTGCACAGTTATGATAACACACGCTCTGGTTTACCTGTTAGGTATACCGCAATGTGTATGGCCGGCTTTAGACCTTTTCTCCTTCTTCTTTCGTTATTCTATCTTCTTTTCTTATCCATCTAATTTCTTTTTTATGAAGTCTGCCCCTCTTCGGGCTTCCTGTTCAGCATCTTATTTTTTACTGTGACGTATTATTGCGCTTACTAAGGTGTATCTCCACCGGACCTGAGCATCTAGACTGCCTCTTGCTTTCTGTGGAGTTTACTCTTGCCTGTGCCTTGCTTCATCTGCGCCTCTAAGAAATGGCTTCATCTTCCCTTCAAAGAAATGGTGATACGTAGGCGTCTACGTATCTTCATTTCTGTGACCATTGAGACCGACAAGAAGGTCGCTCTTAGCATATTCACGACCTGTCCAGAAGACAAGGATTCTTCCTAAGAGCCAAAATTGTCCTAATGAAAACTATGAAACGGTTATTAAGTAAACCACATCTAAATGTACAATAAATTACTCATTCTTGGAGCATATCCTGATTCATTAAAAATAGTTTATCAAAGAACACTTTCGAATTGTCTTTACAACGCAGCGAATGCCTACCATAGGATCCGGAACAGGACAAATTGCAGTGAAACCTATCAGGGCCATTTATGACAAAAATAATTTAGAAACGACCACTACGCCAAGATGCAAAAACGTCTGCATTAAAATTAAGATGTTTTAGGTTTTATATACTTCGTATTCATTGGTTTTAAAAAGGACATAGTAAAGCCAGAATTTTCCACTTACAGCTTAATGATAATAAAAGTCCCTTACAATGTTAACACGAAGAAAAGCAATAAGATGTGTTGGTGTTAATATTTTCTATACACTATACACTTATGGCGACGTAATGATGTATCGAATATAGAATATCAATTCAGAAGAGTCTACTAACTTATGAGCTTTACAAAATATGAACAGTAATCTAGAATAATTGAATACCTCATTGCAGCTATACAATAGGGTTCAACGTGATTTATGTTTTAAGGTTATCTGCCGGTAAATATAAAGACAAGTCTTACCTACATTGTTTTCTACGATAGTATTATTAATTAATTTATATTCTTTCCAAAATAACCATTCTGTTTAAATTTTAGCTGACAGAGAAAAAATACATCAAAGGTAACGAAGAAAAGACTCATCAAATTAATTAGGATCAATATAATAAAATAGCTGAAGGTGCTCTACTATATAACTACTAAGTCTTTATTGTTCAACTTAGCCTGAGCATTTATAAAAACAAATTTCAACTGAATCACCAACATTTACTAAAGTCAATGTCATATATAAATACATTTATAAATACATCTATACTGTTATGTAGTTCAATAATTGTTATCCGCACAAAAAAAAGAAAAGTACTTTCATCTTTAGGGACAAACGCATAATGTGATCGCGCGTAGTACTGTGGCTGTTTAAAAAATATGTTCTCCTTTTTAGTGCATGTTTTTTAAAACCATGATTCTTATTTTGTTTTTGTTTTTAGGGTTTTGTAGATTCTTCTCAAAACCCTTATGCCGAGGGTGATGTGTCCGTCTGTCCGTCGCTCTTTGGTTCATAGGGCCCGAACCGTTTAAGCTATAGAGCTGAAATTTGAAATACTGGTGTAACTTTTTGACCCAACCACAGGAAAAATATACAGAAGTTCAAAATTAAATGTGCGCATGCGCAATTCGCAAAAATGTTGTAAACTCAGAAATTTATATTTTTTTTAATTTTCGAGTGGGGTATCAAATGAAAGCTGCTGAAGAGTAGGACGCAAATATATATATGCTTTTGTAAATTTTGCATTCCTTATTGGGTAAAAAAATCAAAATATACCCAAAAACAATTCCCCCCCCCCCAACCACTATACTTCGGCTGGTCCTAAAATTTTGAAATAATTCATGCTAATGCCTTATTGTGGGGCGATGAAAATTCCGGGAGTTCATCCCAAATTTTAAAAAATTGCCAATTTTGGGCACGAAAATTTGAAGTGCGCCAAAAATTTTATTTTTTCAAAATTTTGAGTTGGGTATCATATGAAAGCTGGTGGAGAGTAGGTTTCAAATATATATTTGCTTTTTTAAATTTTTCATTCTTTATTAATTTTATAAGTCAAAATATACCCCAAAAATTCCCCCCCTCCCCAACCACTATATAACGGGTGGTCCTAAAATTTCGAAATAATTCATGGTTATACCTTATGGTGAAGCGATGGAAATGGTCTGAAAAAATGAATTGTTCTAGTCGTTATTACCGATGAAAAACATTGTGACCCCCCGGGGGATCGAACCCGGACCCTTGAGATCGAAGAATAAAATCATAATTACATAACGGGCATGCTTAATCTTCTACAAAACCCTAAAAAGTACTTGGACGCAAGTACTTCCCTGTGATTTTTTTAAATAATATTTTCAATACATCTCTGCTCGCACAGGTCTTTCAAAGCTGCAATGTGGATCTTTTAATATTGCCTTTGCTTTGGTCCTATCAACATACAATAAAATTTAAACTTACAAGGGCCCCTTTTTTGAGTCTAATTTTACTAAAGAATTGAGCAATGGTTATAACTTTGACACAGAGCATTTTGGCAATATATTCTCGTATACATATTTATTTTGAATTCTCAAATTTCTTATTTGATTTTAAAATAATTGTATAAAAATAATCAGCCAGTTAGTGTGGTTCATAGCTTCCTCGCCTTCTATAACGTACATTATATTACATGCTTTCACAAACCATTATTATCAAATTTATTTAATATTATCCTTCCTATTATTTAAAATCTGTCAAAAATGTTCCCCGATGTCAGTCTTGGAATTTTTGAATTCGGAGACATAACATTTTTTTGTTCTTCGGAATAATCATATTAGCTATCGTTACCTTCGGTAAGCTAGGATGCAAAAGTTATTCTAATACTTTATTTGAATGCCTCACATCTTCCATTATCCACTCGTTGAAAACCATAAACAAATCAAGTAACCTACATAATCAAATAGTAATCCACTCTGCAATTACTTTAGGTGAGATATTCAGCATAATCCACATAACTACAGGATACTAATTTGAAGGTAGGAAAAGGCAAGGAAGGAATAATTAATATGGTTGGGTTGCCTAACCTTACCTTCTCTATCCAACAGGCTTGCCACAATCTAATTAGAAAGCACCGTGCAAAATTGGGTTAAAATGAATAAATCAAAAGGACCTAAGGGTTTAGAGTAGAGATCTGAGGTATGTTTACACTGAAGGTTCAACCCCCAGAACTTTTAAGTACTTGAAAATCCCTGTCTTAGTATCTGAGTCCTTGAAACCAGAGGTTAATCGAATTGTGGTTCGGCTCTACTGATAAAACTCCTAAATACCCGTTAATAACAACATTCAAAATTAGGGCTGAGTAAGAATTTCTAGTAAATGTGACCTTCGAACTGGTCTAAAAATATAAAAGTTGTTTAAGAGCATTCCGGAAGTGAGTAGTGTTTGCGATCTTCTCTCCAGAGATAGCACTGATTTTCCAGGTTTTTTTTTTTTTTTCAATCCATTGTTTATTTTAGGAGAAAAAGAATATGCCCGCATTACTCCTTCTAAATTGGACAGCGTTGGTCATTGCAATCCCCCCCCCCACCCAAAAAAAATTTATATACATATATATATCTTCTTAATATTTTCTTTTTAACATGATAAATGTAACCATGATAACACGAAACAACTTACACCGTTAAATTTTCGCGCATTTTTTACCTCGCGCACAATGTTTACCTCTTTTATTTCCTCTAAAATAAGAGTGCGTATTATACCTATTGATTTTTCCAACTTGACTTGGAATAAAGTTAAGTAGGTAATAAAAAAATAACTAAATATTTCTTAAACAAAGAATAGACATCGAGTGCATATAAATGTTAAAGGTGTAAATGTACACATAGTCCAGGAGATAGCGAGCAAAATAGTGTCTTATTAACATCAAGCTAGAATTTTGTGTATTAGTAAATGTTTTGGTGCCTTTTAAGAATATATGGTCTGCTTAGTTCGTCTGCGGGACATATCTTGGCAATAGGCATTTGAAAAAAAAAATAAAAAAAATACCAGTGGAGAGCGGCCATGTCCTGCCGCTTATGGTGGACAATGTGTTAGAATTAGTTGGTAGACCAAAAATCAAGTTGATACTATAGTTTGTCACTTAATAGGTTAGTTAGTCAAATATTATTCCAAATCCAAGTGTTCCCCTGTCAAGGGACACACTACCATCAACTTGATTTTTGGTCTTCTAACTAAGTTCGACCTTTGGATCATAAAAATCACATTGTCCACCAAAAAGCGTTGAACATGGCCGCTCTCCACCGGTTTGTTTTTTTCAAACGCCTATTGCCAAGCTATGTCCCGCAGACGAATTTAGCCGACCACATATTCTTAAAAGGCGCTAAAAAATTGACTTCTATAAAACATTCTAGCTTGATGTTAGTCAGACACTTTTTTGCACGCTATCTCCTGGACTAACATACGACCTGCACTAGAAATTTCTTTACTAAACCGTGAATGAAATAGATTTTCCATAATACCAAATAATTCTAGTCAGTTCCTAAGATGTTTATAGCAACATCTTACGACAGCTAATACATACATTTGATAAATAAATGATTGTGCATAAATATGTTTATTTTTTCCTTATTTTCTTTCTTATTTATTCTAAATTCTCGGATTATAAACATTCGAGGTCTCTACTACCTGAAACATGTTTATTAAATCTTTTAACAGTCAAGAGATGAAAACATTAATGAACATTAGATATGATAATAAATTACAATGTAAAACTTAATATTCATTAGGAACGGCAGATCAACTTAATTATTATCCTCAAAAGTGAATAGTGAATTAATGGATTGTCTCATAGCATTGTAAGAGTAAACTACTTTTTAATAGAAAAAGTTTTATCAGTGCCGGAAAGGTAGAGTCTTATGTCATTATTTATATATTATATAAATAATTCACACTATATTATTTATATATTATATAAATATATTCCCACTGAATCCCCCCTACCCCGCGTAGTTCACCCCACGTCCGGCGCTGACCACATTCGGTTGAAAGCCGCTTTAGTCTTATTAAGTTCACTAAATACATCTATGGAAAGACACTATCTTACATTTTTTCCTCAGTCAATTTAAATTACAATTACAAGTAAAACATTATAAAAATCACTTTCTCGTTTTTTAAATTCTGTGAGCATCAACGATTCAAACTAAGTGGGCCTACAAGTGGTTTACACTATCTAATAGTCATTTTTAAATAAAGAAAATCGTTTAAGATAAAGATAACTAAGTAAAAAATAAAGACCTTTTAATAATATAGCCTGAATATATATTATTAAAAACAAAGAATCTAAAAGCAATCTCAGCATAATTAAATACTCCATATAAAAGAGAAAGTAAAGGAAAATATATTTGAAATAAAACAAAGAAGAGATTAATTTTAAAATTAATTTGAAAGGCAGATTATAGTATAATATATGTGTATATATATATATATATATATATATATATATATATATATATATATATATATATATATATATATATATATATATATATATATATATTGAGCAGAAAAATAATTTATTCAATTTTATAAACCGCGATTGGATTTACTCATAACCCCAAAAATCCAAATTAAAGATTACATAAACAAAGTTTAATTTAATATTATTCAATTTTATTTGATAATATATATTTTGTTGTACAATTTAATTAATCGTTTATAGAGATTACATTTCGTAAAGTTTACTTAATAACTTAAGCTTATTTCGTTTGTTTCGGGATTTATTTAGCAGAGAGTTTACTAGTAAACTTATTGTTTTTGTTTTAGCCTGGTACTGGATGGAATGATTTTCACCAAATGAAGTGGTCTTACAATAAATCCGGTTTATTAATCTATAAATTCCCTGGGAGTAGGTATAATGCTACCATTCATGCTTTGAAAATTAAAGATTTGTATTAATCTACAGTAGTCCCTAGAAGTTTATTGTTACCATTCATGCTTTGAAAGCAGAAGATCCTGGTGTGCATTAATCTACAGCGGCCCCTGTTAGTTTAGTGCTACCATTCATCATTCATGCTTTGAAAATTAAAAATCCTGGTTTGTATTAATCTACAGTGGTCCCTAGAAGTTTATTGTTACCATTCATGCTTTGAAAGCAGAAGATCCTGGTTTGCATTAATCTACACTTGCCCCTGGTAGTTTAGTGCTACCATTCATCATTCATGCTTTGAAAATTAAAAATCCTGGTTTGTATTAATCTACAGTGGTCCCTAGAAGTTTATTGTTACCATTCATGCTTCGAAAGCAGAAGATCCTGGTTTGCATTAATCTACACTGGCCCCTGGTAGTTTAGTGCTACCATTCATCATTCATGCTTTGAAAGCAGAAGATCTCGGTTTGATTTTCGACACCGACAAGGGGTGGGTGCCACACTGGATGTTCACCTAGTATCTCGATAAATAGTAAAGTAGCGTTTATTTGGTTCCTATTGCCAATTCCTCGGTTTATATAAATGATCCATAACTTAATTATATAAGCTTTTTGGCAGCTCATTGCAGTCCACAGGCTGTTGCTCTACGGATTATTTATTAATAGTAATCAATTAAATATTTGTTTGTGTGTTTATCTATAACTGGCGTAAAAAAAATACCGATTTTAACGAATTACGACACTCAAGTGCATCTCAGTATTTGTGATAACTGTATAATTTTTGGAAATTTCACATTTAATATTTTTTTAAAATGGCGGACGACTAAAACATAAAAATTTGTTAGCATGACATGTTATACTTAGTTTAAAAGGTACTTAAGAGTAGGGAAAAGAATGTATGACTATTACTAATGATATTACGAACTCACGTATTTAGGGTGTACGGGGGAATAAAATCATTATCTACTCAAAAAGGCCTTTAATTGATAAAAACCCTTAATTTTTGTGTTTTCGGAAATTTGTGGCTATTTTGAATATAATGTCATGATATGTTTACTTTCTCTCTCTGCACATCAAAAGTTTTATAATGATATATGCAACAAGCCATATTAGCTTAAACTTTTTTTAACACTCTCATTTCGCCCGCATTTGTCTTCAAAATGGCTGTAAAAAATAAAAATTTTGTAATAGTAGTACATACACTTATCTTACTATTGGAGACCTTTAAAAAATGTATAACATAACTTGATAAACATAACATGATTAAAACTTTTTTAAACGTCCGCCATATTGGCCACCATCTTGAAAAGATTTGGTGTGAATTTATAACAGTTAAATATTTTTTTCCTACTCTCCAAGAACTCTTAGAAAATGAAGTCTCTGAAATGAAGACCTCGCTATATGTTGCGTTTATTTTAAATTTCATTTTTAGATTAATTAAGAACATTTAATTTAGTCACATTTAAAACAAATGCAACCAACATAAGAGAAAAATGCAAATTTTTCTACGTTAGTTTTTTATGCACCGCATCACTAGTAAATTTTATTACAGTTAATTATATATAATTATAAGGTTACCTTGAGTTGAAAGAGGAGACGGAGATACAAACTTCCTCTCTGCTAACAAGAGAAGAGCAGTAGCAGTCAGTTGAACTACCACCTTCATCTTAACACCTCCTTTTTACTCCTGAAACAGGTGTAATTATACACATATTATTAGTATGCAATATAATACTAGTATAAATTAGATTCAAGGGAGTATATTAGAATATTTAAATTATTAATTATAATAATTTTTTCTTTATTTTTTTTTTTCTTTGCAGTTTTAGTCCCGTTCTTTTATTGTTATTATTTATTTAAATTATTTTTTGAATATTTATATTTATCCTCTAAAAGGTCGCGTTTTTATCCTTTTCACAATAGGGTTCGGGGAAGCATGGCGCGTTCTACATTTCATTTCAAGAACTATTGATGGGAAGTGGTAGATTATGTTTAGTGTTTAGGTGTTTATAGAATAAATTAAGATTAACTTCAACATTTAGTATTTGTTTATCATGTTTAGTTTCTCATGCAAACAATTTATTAAGTAATTTTTTTTATTTATTTCTTAAAGTAATTTTTCATTAATTTACTCTCACTGAGCAACGAAAAAAAAAATTATAATTGTAATTGTGAATAATTTGTGTTATAATTGTAATTATTGAATTGTGTACTACTTCTGAAAATAAATGACTGAAGATGACCTTAAATAATAATATTACAATAAAACTAGCTCAAAAATTGTCCAAACCCAAACATAAAAAAAAAGTTCTAAATCACGCCAAATTGTTCCATACCCTCCTCGTAGTAAGTGATAAAAAGTTGCACTACTTAGAGCGTCGGGTTTAGCGGGGAGAGGGGTGAAAAAGGGGGTAGGAGGGTATGTTAAATTGTTTTTCGCAAATATCTCATTAATTAAATAAATTGTTCTAATACTGTTACTGAAGTCTGTTATTAGTTTATAATATGATTGTTATTTAGTTATACGAATTTATATAAAATGTTTGTTATTGAGTGATTATTTATACTATTCACGCATGTATTTGTACTTAGTATAAGTCTAATAAGATGGGTAATAATAATACTAGGTGTGCAATGCAGTTGTCTGCTTGCAATATTGAGCTGAGCGTGCATTTTAATCTTAACTAATAAACATTTGTATTTATTAACAGCTGAAATCGGATCAAAAATAGTAAAATCTCTATTTTTAATTAAAAAGCATTTTTTCCGGTTTTTCTATTTTACCCCCTCTTAAATGAAAATATGACAAAAGTGAACATAACAACAATGACTTTACTCGTAAAGAGCTTTCTAACGACAAGCATCATTAAGGACATATACTATTTTCACTTTTGTACCCCGTACCCCTGTGTACGAATTTGGGCCATTTCAGATTTATACCTTTCTGTGGTTGGTCACTATGACCACGCCGAATTTCGTGCGAATCGGTTCAGCCGTTCAGGAGGAAACTTTTGTACCCTGTACCCCGTACCCCTGTGTACCAATGTGGACCATTTCAGATTTATACCACCCTGTGATTAGTCACTATGACCGTGCCAAATTTTGTGCAGATCGGTTCAGCCGTTTAGGAGGAGTATGCGTCAGAAAAAAGGCAAAGTGTAGTATAAGAGCTTCGCTTCGCTCAGCTCAATAAACAATTTTTATAACGCATCAATTTATATTATTTATTGTCATTTGTCTCAAACCATTGTTGTAACTTAACCCAATCAATAACTTTATAAAACAAAAAGATAGAAACTTGTTTAGCTGTTTCCTTAAATTTTATGTTTATTAATTAATTTATTAGTTTTAACTTAAAAAAGTTATATTAAATATTTTCCAAATTTAGACCTTAAAGGTCACGACAGCTTAAGCTGAAGCGACGTGAATAAGAAAGTTATTATTATATGAAAAATAATGTATGTACTATATTCACTTCAATAAATGGTTTTATAATTACTATTTTATATATATATATATATATATATATATATATATATATATATATATATATATATATATATATATATATATATATATATATATATATTTGTATATTAAAGAGGAGTTTGAATTTAGTTAATAAGGAAGCATTACTGTAAATAAAGGGAACATAAAAAGTTTCGTATAATATAAAGTGCCTTTAGGTTTGTACCTGTTAAGTTGAGATTTTTTGTTACGTTGAAAGGAAGGAGAAAAGAGGAATATTTCATCAGATACTTTCTCCAGTAAGCTTCTTTTTAAGTATTGTTAAATGATAAATAAATATCCTTGTTAAATAAATCTTTGAAAATTGTCCCAAGTAGAGAAAAAAGGCCTAAAATTTTAAAGGAGAATTTCACTTAACGCTATACCCTGTAGCAAAAAGTATCACCCCTTTATTCCTAAAAGAATTTTTACATATAATGGGTAATAATGGGTCCGCTTTAAAACTGCTAGGATCAGAAAAATAATGCATTTTAAGAAAAAAAATCAAGAAGCTGGGGGTAGCCTCGTCCACTAAGACTCTTCCTAAGGATTAGCTCTGAACCGTTTTATATAAAACTCATATTTAACAAAAATTCGGATTTTGGTTCGTTAAATTAAACATTATAAACACTAGACAGAAATTTAGGATACCAAGAATAATTCAAAAGGAAAAAATCCAAAGTATTGGATTTACCACAGTTCTGGATTCTCTTTGCTTCTTCAAGTCCTAACACGAGAATAAATTCTTGCATTTAATTTTTTCCAAAATTTCGTTTTTTTTAAATTGTCTTTGGATTTTATATATATATATATATATATATATATATATATATATATATATATATATATATATATATATATATATATATATTATTAATTCTCAAACAATTTAATTGCATTTACTTTTGTTTGTAATTTTCTCATATTTATCATCTGACGCTCTTGATGGTTAGATTAGAAAAGAATTTTGTTTATTACTCATTAATTCATGAAAATAATTATTTATTATTTTTATTTAATCCCTTGGCCTGCATGATAATAGGAATCATAGCCACTGATTCTTAGCATGAGCCCTTTACGGAGCGTGGAGTAAAGGTGAGTGTTATATAAAGATGTAAATGCATAAAAGAGCTTATGTTTTCTCTCCACAACATGGCACGCCAAAAACAGGTTTCGGTGAAATCAAGGTCGCCATTCTACTCTAAACTAGATGATAAACCTAGTTATGTACGAATATAAATGTGTCCGAAATATCGCTCTCTAATTGTAATTGAAACAGTGGAAAAAGTTATCTTTAACAGAATAAGGGCTTCATATATCTCAAAATAATTACTAAAAACATCAAAGAGAGAATTATAACTAAATATATAATACCATCATAGAAACCCGAAAATCAGATTAGACATACGCTGTTTAACAAAATGATATTTCTTGTTACGCCATTTATAACATAGGTTTAGTAAAGTACAATTAGCGTTATCAGTTTGACAGTAGTTCAGAGTTCAGAGAAATTACAATTGCTCAAAACGTTTTGAGGTTTGTATTTACTTTATATCCCGTCATTACTGAGAAACCTGTGAGAACATCCCTCTGATACAAATTTGTTGAGAGAGGTTACTCAAGGTTATATCAAGATTAAACCTTGCTATAACCTATCTAAAAGTTGAGATAATGAGACTAGTTAGTATTAAACCTTGCAGGTATAGTGGAAGTGAAATTCAACAGGGTTAATCTAACGTCGAAACTTGCAACATTTCAAACAACATTCAACTTTGAAAACTTTGTTAAGATCAAGTTTGTACTTAGTTATTATTTTAATAGAAGCTCTAATCTTGTAACATAATAAAAACAATTCAATTTAATTAGCAAGTGTAAATAAAAAACTTTTTCCTACTAGCGGCAGCAAAATTACGCATTATTGAACTGTTTTTAGGCATGAAAATTTAATTTCTCTGAGGTTTCAAGAAAACTTTACAATACGCAGCAAAATACGATTTTGCTGCCTAGGCGGCAAAATCGTATTTTGCTGAGGATTTTTCCAGGCTAAGCCACTACAAATAAATAAACAAACGATGTAATCTTTAACCTAAATTATTTGAACAATTTACCTTAAAAATATTATGAATTTATAAAAAAACGTTTACAAATACTTATAATAGATTATATTTATAAAATAGAATGGAGTAAAAAGATAAAATGAAATTTAAATATTATAGAAAATAGTAGGTCCTAAAATAATCATAAAAAAATAAATTAATGGCAACACTGCAGCTCGTCTATTATCATCATTTTGTTTTGTTTTTACTGTATTTCTGTCAATTCATTATTTATAATTGTAATATTTAATATTGTAGCTTGCTTTTATTTTAAATTTAAATAGTTCAATAATAGTATTTGATAAGTAAGAAAGTATTATGAAATAAATATTTTTTATAGGAAACATTTTTCTGCCGCCAGTAGGAAAAATATTGTATGCAACAAGGCAGCAAAGGAAACATTTCTGCCTCATATTGATATATTGTCTGCCTCGGCTTCGCCTCGGCAGTCAATCAAATAAATTACCTGCCTCGGCTTCGCCTCGGCAGTTAATTTCCATAGCCTGTCCTCGCCTCCGGCTCGGAGGCTAACTTTTAATCATTCGTCAGAAAAATTCCATTTTGCTGCCTAGTTACATAAATAACTATTAACTCTATATTTAAATAAATATAAAAATACCTTGAAGAACATCTATATTCATATAGTTATTTCTTTTAGCAGCGAGGCATTCCCTAATGAATTAACCTTTGCTTTATATAGTTTACATTAAGTAAAACTAAGGCTGATACTTCTCTTTCAGTGAACATTCATCATATACGGGTACATAATAACTTGGTCAGTGTTTTCCATTTGTAATTTGTTTCAAGTTTTCGTGGTTACATTTAATTAACATTCAACATTTTATCTAAATTTACACTTTACAAAAGAAATCAAATTTTCATTTTATAGAAATAAGTTCTACCTGGTAAAGAACCCAACCTCTCACCTTTTGCGTATAAAGCTACTTTCTCATGGAACTAGATTTCCATAAGTTCCTTATGGCACGTTCGGGAGCCCGGGAGTTTTTACCGATATCTTAGTTCAACGTAATCTAAGTTCTAACGTAACGATTTTAATGGAAATTCATCCACATCGTCTAAAGTACAATTAAAACAGGCATGTAAAAAGTTTTTGTGTTATTGTAGTGATATATTTTATAATATTTTAAATGGAGTAATAAATATGCCGGCGGAGTCTGAGGGAACAGTCGTGTTCCGTCACTACAAGCATCTGATTAACTTTTTTCTCAATATACAATACATTATTTTTTGCAAGAGTCTTGCTACAATGTTAAATAAATGTTTTTCTTTTAATTTTGCCTTAACTCTGCTAAGTTCAAATAGTTAGTTACTTTTAATTTTGTCTCTTTTCTAACTACGCCATGTATAATATAAGTAGTTAGTATCGTAAAACTTACCAGTGTGATTTTATGATTTATATTTAATGAAAAGCGTAAGGAACTTCGTTCCTACACCACACGTATTTTTTTTAATCATAGTAATTTTCGGAAACGTTTTCAAAAATAGATTTTTCACGTTTTCAGAGTTTTTGGGGGGTACACAAGTAGGGTACACAAGCACCCCAAAGTTATAGCTAAAATTCATTACTCGATTTAACCCCAGGGTATGATTTTTCTGAACATGTATGGCAAATTTAATCAATATCAGCCAAGTAGTTTAGCCTCCTCATTGAAAAGGAAGCCAAAGCCCATCTCGGGCAGTAGCGCTGCTCAAAGTAAGTACGTCAGCATTGAATACATACAACAGACTTCAGATGGAGACTTTTTTTTAAAATCCAGTTTTTTGGACCCAGGGGACCTTAAAACGCAAGTTAAGATGGGTTTGGCCGGCATTTATACATATATTTGGTTTTTATTTACTTCCATCTGAGCATTCTATTTGAATATAACTCGCTTAAATCCATCAAAACTCAAAATCAGATTTCTGCGCTATCTCAATACTTTCTGTACATTATACGTGTATAAGAATGTAAAAAGGACGGTATTTCGATGGATTTAAGTTTATTAAGGTGAGAATCCAAAACGTCTAAGACGCCAGGACCGAAGCTACTAAACTAATTTCAATGAAATTTGATACAAATGTTCTGGAAAAAAAAAACCAGAACTATTAGCTCTAATTTTGGTGACACTGTTCTACTCGTAAGTATAATACATTGTAAAAAAGGATTTGTTTCGATCATTTTGATTAAAAAGAAATTGTAAAAGAAGTCACATTACGATTCCAATAAAACCATATAAAGTCGTCTTCCCAGCAAAATCTAGTTTCCGAGGTAATGGTGCAAAAAGATTGAGAATAGTGACTATTACAATACAAATATAATGTTTTTCTAAGCTTCCTTGGTCCTAACAATTTTTATTTAGTAAATTTAAATACTTATACCAAGTAAGCTACTTACCCGGGAATCAAGATTCTGAGGGAAAGTAACAAACAACTACATCTAAACATGTTGGTCTTAATTTTATGTCGAACCGAATGTTTATAAGCAAATAATAGTAGAAAGGTGTTTTAGCTCTGGGGGAAATTACGTCACGCAAAATCGACATGATAAATGTAACGCTTTTCAATATCGTGCCAGGAATATAACAGGAAATAGAATGGTTTTCACTTGTATTCATTGTAGTACTATATTTCACTTATAGAAGTGTAAATTTTAATAAATTGTCATAAAAATGGGTTAATGTTTCATAATTTTACACCTTAAGATTCGTCTACTATATTAATTAGGCAAATGAATACTATAATTTTTCCAAAAAAGTCACCACTTCATAAAAAAAAAAACATTGAAATGTCGATATGTAGATTCATGCTCAAAAACATATCTATGTTTTCCATGTAATGGAAAAAATGGAACATATTCATGTTCGTTTGTGCAATCACATGGACTAGTGATGCGAGTTAACTCCCGAACAGTTTTAATGCAATTTTAATTAAATGGATTAGTCGAGACAATATTAAGAAATTAATTTTAAGATATACTAAACATGAACCTTCACCAGATTCGTCATTTTTCCCCCCAAACACTATAAACCAGACCAGATGCATCACTTTTTCCCCAAAAAACTATGAACCCTTACCAGATTCGTCATACCCCCCCCCCCCCCCCCCCCCCCCAAACACTATGAACCTTCACAAGATTCGCCGGTCATTTGTTTTTACCCCTGAAGACATAAACCCCAAAACGTTCTGACCAACACAAAGGCGAAAGGAAATAAGCCAAAAAAAACTATGAACCTTCTCCCAAACACTATGAACTTTCACTTGATTCGTCACTTTTTCCCAAAAACTATAAACCTTCACCAGATTCGTCACTTTCCCCCCAAAAAAACTATTAACCTTTACCAGATTCGTCATTTTCTCCTGCAAACACTATGAACCTTCACCAGATTCGTCACTTTTATCCCCCCAAATAACTACGTACTTTCACCAGATTCGTCACTTTTCCCCCAAAAAACTATGATCCTTCACTAGATTCGCTGGACATTTGTTTTTACTCCCGAAGACATAAACAACGAAACGTTCTGACCAACAAAGGCGAAAGAAAATAAGCCACATTACACATCATCTTGATATGATTATCAGTGTTAAACATGTCTCAACTCTCTGGAATTCGAATCCTCACCAGATTCGTCTATTATTGACCTTGATTTTAAGTAAGTTACAAGTGCGCTATACACTCGGCCAGATCTTTGAACTCAATTTTTCTTTCCTCGAAATTAGGAGTATTTATTAGAAATTAGTAAAGTGAAAACCGATAAAAGGTGTTAAAAACCCAAAATGTTACGATACTAAGAAATTTAGACACGAGTGAATTAAAGATTATATATTTTAACAAATCTAGAAATGTTTTAGGAGAACTACAATATTACAGAACCTACTCTGCTATCGCAAAGAAAACTTTTCTAAAATAATGTAACATTTATTTTGTTACTACACTCTTCAATCAGGGCACTGTAAATAATGCCGAGATAATGGTCTGGAGATCTTAATACGGCTAACAATTTAAGTAAACTAAAGTTGGTTTATTTATTAAATAAACAACTTATTGTTGAAAAATCAGCCCCAAAAAACTTCAACAAATCTTTTTTCCATATGCATAGACATACCTATTTTAAGTCCCATAATATTATATTTAAATTTAGAACAATAGGTTACTGTTTACATTTCGGTGTTGTTTTCTGTAGGAACTAATTTTTTTTATTAGTATCTCGAAAATTGGATCTTCCAAGGTATAAAAAACTAATTTGATTATAAACGTATCTATTAGTTTTGAGCCAACGTTCTCGCGAGCTTTGCGCGCTATCATATAGCCGTGAACCAAATTTCGTTCATATCGATTGAATTGTTCTAAGTTATCTTCACCCACAATGAGAGACAGAGAGATCAAAGTGCATTTTCCTTTTAACCATAGAGAGCTCAAAATTTTACTTTTTTAATTTTTGTAAAATTAACAGCATGATTCGTCTTATACATTATTTCTGTAAGTTTTAGAGGGGGTGAAAGTTAGCCAAAAAGTTTAAAAGTCTTGTTTCGTGTTAGATCTTAAACGTTATTAAAATTTTCGAAGTCTTGTCAGCAGAAATAACACGAATTAAGTTTTTACAAGTTTTTGGTCATCTTTCACTTATATTTTGGTCACTAATATTAGTCTACTAAGGCAAATTGGTTCTATGCCATGGACAATGTCCATAGGGTTTTTGCAGGGAATTGCTATCTATGTTATTTTTGTATAAAGTGGACCTGACGCTAAACCTCGTCATTTTCGAGATATTGCAAAAAAAAAAAAAATCTAATTTTAAACTTCGAAATTATTTGTTAATCTCTTCAGTAACTTGGACTTAAGAAGTATCTACACAAAATCAAAAGTTTCGTCATTCGTAATAATTAATGGGTATATTTACAGTGGTCCAAAAATTGTTTGGATTTTTAGCGATCCTTAGCGTCCTTGCAAATTCCTGCTTTTTAAAATTTACTTATTCAAAATAGAGAAATATTTATTTATTTCTATATTAATGAGTAAATTTTCAGTGGTTCACACAAACATGTTTGGAACGAAGTTCCTTATGGCACATTCTGGAGCCCGGGGGTGAATCCGAAACAACGACCAAAATCACCGTCACGAAATCTACCGATTATAATAACTTGAGTAAAAGATGACCGAGTTAGTTAAAATTAGGTACACATGTTCATTTTACCAATGCCCAAGCTGAGTTCGTTGGACAACGTTATCCGCCCAAGCGTTCACGCTCAACGCTCGCGTAAACGTAAGCTTAAAATTTAAAATTGGAATTTTAGGACGGGAAAAAATTCTAACTTCATCTATTTAATGAGACAAACAACCTTTTTAAATAAATTATTTTGGTAAAACGAACACCGACACTGCTATGAAGTGATAAAGATCGCTAAATTGATTAAAGCGGACCTAAACTTTTATCAAAGAAAACAACGTTTTTACCGATATCTTACGTTCTAACCTAACTATTTTAATAAAACTTCTTACACATGGTTTAATGTACAATTGAAATAGTCATGTAAAATTTCAACCTGATACAAGCTGAAGTTCTTGTGTATTGGTGATTTATATTTTATATTATAATATTTCAATTACTCTTTGATAATTAAGTTTTTTGATGAATAGAATTATCTCTACTTAAACCATTAGATTTTTAAGAAGAAAAGTTTTTAATTGAATTTCATTACACTCTTGATCAAATTTCTAAAAAACAAAAAACGAAGCAGCTCCTTGTAATAATTATTTCTTTACACTGTTTATTTTTAAAAGCAATGCAATTAAGAAGACAGGGATGATTAAACTAAATGCTACATTTTTAAACTTCAATTCTGTTGTGATTAAATTAAAAAAAGTTTTAAATTGAAGGTTGACACTTTGTCTCTAATATATAATGTTCAAAGTAAAGAAGAAGTTTAGAACGGATTTCACAGTATTCTATACAAGGTTGAACCCTATCCTTGTTCAGTCATCCGCTTGGCTTGTCTTTCCTTTTACATCTTTTCCTTTACCACAATCTTTACAGATAATACTTAAGGGATGATTCGATTTACTCTACTAGAAATCACTATTCCTGGAAATATTTCTTGAGAAAAGATTTTAAGTACAACATTATTGTAGAATCCTTAACTAAGCAGCAATGATACTAGTATACACATAATATAAAATTTATTATGAACTCAAAATATACATCACAAGATAATCTTGACAATTTCATGTCAAGGAGTCATAAATAAATAAATATAAAAAAATATATATTATCACTCCCCTCTGAATCGACTAGCTAATATTTGATTAATATGCACTCTTAACCATCATCCAACATTACTATGTAGTGGAGTTGTCCTAACCTTCTGGTTACTTTTCCAAAAGCCCATCTCACTGCAGGATGTCTATAGTCCCGCACCTGTACTCTCTCCCCTTCTTTAAATTTCCTTTTTGCTTGAGGTTCCGGCACATTCTTTGTTGGTGGTTCTGATTTTGTTGAAGGTGGTGTTGGTAACATAAGATCCAATCTGGTCCTGATCGCTCTGTTAAAGATCATTGAATATGCATTCCCCCCTGTAGAATTTGGAGTCTTTCAAAGTTGCATTAGCAGTCTGCACAGCTTCAAGTTTATGTCCCCTCCTTCATCAGACATTGCTTTTAGGTTCTTTTTTATAGTCTGTACAAATCTTTCTGCTTTCCCATTTGTTGCTGGATGTTTAATACCATTATTTTTTAGGAAATTTTGAAATTTATACGACTTAAACTGCGGTCCGTTATCTTGACAATTTCATGTCAAGAAGTCATAAATAAATAAATATAAACAAATACATATATATTAATTACAAAAATATGGTTTGCAAAAATGTTGGAAGACAGGCAGAAGTGACACCAAAAATGTCGGAAGACAGGCAGAAGTGACACCAAAAATGTCGGTAGACAGACAGAAGTGACACCAAAAATGTTCCTAGTTCGTTTCAGATGGACGTCTGTCAATAGGATGTTTCCTATTCGGAGACTTGAAACTATTTTGTTCTTCAGAATGCTCTCACTGCTATTAGTCCAAGAGATAGTGTGCGAAAAAGTGTCTATCTAACATCAAGCTAGAATTTTGTGTACAATTTAATCTTTTAGAGCCTTTAATAATATGTGGTCGGCTAAGTTCGTCTGCAGGGCATAGTTTGGCAAAAATCATTTGAAGAAAACAAACCGGTTGAGAGCGGCCATGCCCCGCCCTTTTTGGTGGATAATGTGATTTTCATGAACCTGAGTACGAACTTAGTTAGTTGACCAAAAATCAAGTTGATGGTAGTTTTTCATACTTAATATGTGACCTCTTTAATTTGAAGTTATATTTGAAAAACCAACCTATCAAGGGACAAACTAACATCAACTTGTTTTTTTTTGTGTCTACAAACTAATTTTGCACTCAAGGTCATAAAAATCACATTGTCCACCATAATTTTCGGGACATGACCAATGACCGCTCTCCACCGGATTGTTTATTCAAAAAGTTATTGCCAAGCATATGTCCAGTAGACGAACATAGCCGACCACATATTCTTAAAATGCACTAAAAGATTAACTTGTACATCAAATTCTAGCTTGAATTAGACACTTATTTTCACTCTATCTCCTGGACTATTATTTATTTGTAAAATTAAATTATAAAATTCTCTTGATAAATTGCTCTTATACTCGTGGATCTTTGCCCTATATCTTCATCTTTTAAAATTAGTCTTGCGTTTTAGGCCTTAGACTACTGCCAACTCCCTTAATTTTATTCCATAACCTTATGTTAAATTTCCTGTCATTCAACATTTTTGTGGGCCACCTTATCTTAATAAATCTGATCCAATTTTAATAAAATTTTGATGGTAGGCCTGTTGTTGATCCTGTATAATGTGTGTAATCTTCTACACATGCGCAAGAACTTCTTTTATTAACACCAATATCTTTAAAAATTGTCAAAAGTAGTCTGCAGATGGGACCATATTAATTTCAACTGGATTTGCTCATTTAATGTTGCTAAATTGATAAATTTATTCAATTCATGTAAAATAACAACACAATTGAGGTATAAGAAAAGGGGGGGGGGGGGGGAGAGGATGATAAAATAAATTAGACAATAAAGGGTCGTCAAATTAAGACATAATTAAAGTACACGATAGAAAGCTATGAGTCACACTTATTTGCAGACTGTTGTTGTTATTCAAATAAAAAAGAATAAAAAATTGAATAATCATTTTTAAGTTAGTTGTCAGAAATTGCAGTTTTCCCAAACTTTTTGGTAAACTTTGTAAATCCCGACGTTACGGTGTGCAATACCAAGGGATTGCCATGGATTACACTGTTCCACTAAGGCTTGTTCCCTCCAGCTGGTAAATATTACCCTGGATTCACTTTCGTTCTGAAAAGTAAATCCCGAGTTTACTGAGGGATTTCAAATACCGGAATAAAACCTCGAACCTCCCCCACCCCCTTCTCTCTCACGCAGTGAATTATTGATTGGAATGACTTAAATAATTCACCAGTTTTATACTTACACCTGTCAGTTGTTTTCGACTATCTACTTTTATTAATCCGATTGATCCAATTAAAGTTATTAATTTATCCCATTAATTAAAGTAACTGGTTATATCGAGTTTTTAGTGAAAAATTGATTTTAAAAAAATATGTTTAATACAAGCTTTTATTCGTATTCTTCTCACCAAACCCTTTCATTTGATACCCATATCATGGGCGTGCTAAAAAAATAATTAGTCCGCCATCTTGGCTGTCCACCATATTGGATTTAGTATGATGTCACTTTGCTAACCATGTATTGTCATCCAAACTAAACGTGCATTCAAAATTTCAAATCAATCAGTTGAGGATAACTGCTTTAAAATTCAGTCGCAAGATTTGACCCAAACATACATACATACATACATACATACATACATACATTGCAAGTTAAATAAAAGCTTGTAAAAACAATGAGAGATTTAGTATATAAATATAGTTGATGGATCTTTAGGTGTGAAAATTAAAACATTACTCCATAACTGTTTTAAGAGAGATTTAGGTGAATATGACGAAAATGAGGAGAATAATACGCCTATCGAAATAATTAATTCGGCACAAAATACAACTAATGAATTAATGTCATCTTAATCAATAGAGAAATACGAACTTACATACAGGAAGTTTATTAAATTTTCTTTCTGTATTTATTATAAAAATCCACAATCAAAGTACGCAACTCGTGCGAAAACTGCACTTTGCTTTGCTCGTGTAGTTTTACTACCTTCGCTGTCGCTCGGGTGCAAACTCCACACTCGCATGCAAAATGCTTCTTTCCGCACTAGACCCATGCTCATGCTGTACTATTATTGTTAATAGGTCGTTTAATTAGTATAGTGGTGGTAAGTATAGTGGAATTTAAGGTCGATTTACACACATCAGTGACGTCAAAGTGCTGTGACTGGCCCGGGATCCCACCGACGAGGTTGAAAATGTTCTAAAATATTCTGTTTACACTCGCCCTTCACGTGAAAGTCAACAAACAATGCAAACAGTGCTTTCGACGACACCATAAACTAAATTATAATATATTCTTGGATTTAAATTAAGTCTTATTATGTAGGTGTATGAGAATGTTTTGTTCAAATCTGTAGTACCTATTAAATAAACAACGGAGTCTTTTTCCCCCATTTTTGCATTGCGAAAATCGGGATGCGTCTTTAAGGCGGAACCACACTACCATCACGTGACGTGACATCACGTGACGTGACGTGATGGTAGTGTGTTTCCGCCTTTTATATGCGGTTAATTCAAGAGAAATAGTATAATCTTCTGTAAGCGACGTTGCGTCAGCTAACAACCTATTTTCTACGAACTTCTCTATTAAGTATCGTTAGGACCGTGTTTTTACTTTTTATTTACAATTTTCTGGGATATTATAGTCGGGCACTCTTTTTTTTTACGTATTATATTATATTTACGTATACTTATTAAGCATTTATTTAACTTGCTTTTATTGTATGTATGTTCGGGTCAAATCTTGCAACTGAATTTTAAAGAAGTTATCCTCAACCTATAAAATAAAAAATTTTGCATACTCGTTTAGTTTTGGAAGACAATGCGTAGTTAGCAAAGTGACGTAATTCTAAATCCAATATGGCGGACAGCCTAAGATGGCGGATTAATTATTTTTAAGTACGCCCATGACATGGGTATCAAATGAAAGGCTTTGCTGAGAAGAATACGAATAAACGCTTGGTGTTTAAAAATGTTTTTTTTTTAATAAAGTTATTATTAATTTTCATGAATTTTAACATTTAACATGTTTAATTTCTGATGAGATTTTGCGAGGAGGGGTTTTCGTTGAACCTAAATATTCTTTGTTAACTCAGTTCTCTATCTATTCATCTGTTGTTTTTTCGTTTTCGTTCTCTATCACTATGTCGGGGAAAGAAAGAAGGGTTCGTTATAAAGCTGGCGATCTTATGTTCAATGCAATACGGTATATGGAATAAATAACGCAACTCCATTGAAAGTAACTTTATTGTATAAATGTGGTTTTTAAGTAGAATAATTTCAAGATAAAAAGAACGTTTTATATACTACGTTTTTAAATTTTCTGTTAAATCGTATGTAATGTTGATAGTACAATTGTTATTGTTATATAATATATATAATGTTAGTGAAAAAAAATAGTTCCGAATTTATTTACCTACTATCTAGAGATCTGATCTTAAACCTATAAAAGGATAAATCTTTGTACAACGGATCTCCCCAACACCAAATCTAAACCGTGCCATCGTATTTGAAATAATATAATCGATATTTCCTGTTTTATGGTCATTCAATGTTTATCTATCACAAATTCGAGACCCGTCAAAATGAAAATGGCGTAAATATGGGACATGGCAAAACAAATAATATAACTTGCGGATTTTTTCCGAACTAACTTTCCGTACAGCAAAATTTGCTGAAAACTAATTAAATTCTGCTGAAAGATGGCTAAAAGTATTAAAATAATGCATTGTCATTGTGTTCTGAGCTATGCTAAAAGTTTCAAATGTCTAACTATTGGGAAAGTTAGTTAGAAATCTATTGCCAGATTTGTACCGGACAAACAAACAAGAAAGAAAGCTAATATAAACGTAGTAAAATCTTGAAGAAGTATATATTTTCAAGCTTTCATTAGTGGTTGAAAGTGAATTCGTTTTTTTAAAGAAACAATTTTTGAACTCATATCATTGGACCTAATTCCCATCATTCAAAATATTCTTGTCAACTAGTTACATTATATTCTCTTTGTTTACGCTTTAAATGTTTGAACTAGTTTAGTATTGGAATTGCACAAACAGTCTCTCAACGTAAATTGAAATGACTTTATTATCAAAGCAGATTTCGGCCTTCAAAAGGCCAGGGGTGTTTCTCGTCGACCACCGACATGAAGTAGACTCGTCTCTTACTAAAGCTTTTTATTAATTTAACTCTTTTTCTTCATCAATAGCCACTGATGGCCTGATGGCACTGATGGCCTGATGGCACTGATGGCACTGATGGCACTAATGGCCTGATGGCACTGATGCACTGATGGCCTTTTGAAGATTGAAATCTGCTTTGATATTAAAGTCATTTCAATTTACTTTGAGAGACTGTTTGTGTTATTCCTATAAGATGAATATGAATGGTTTATTAATATTATTAATGCCATAAATTTAATGGTACTTCTTCTGATTGTTACTCCCCTATTTTTTTTTAAGAATATTAATGAATTTGACTAAATAACTATTAAGACAAAGGGATGTTAAGTCCAATGTACTTTGGGACAAAGGAGTGTCACTTCTGTTTTTATAAGGGGAGTAACAGTCTAAAGAAGAACATTCCGTACACCTTCTTTAGATTGTTACTTCCTTCTGTTTTTTTTATAAGGGGAGTAACAATCTAAAGAAGTTCCAATTTAATGTAGTGTGGCATACATAAGTTTTAGCATTAAAAATGTTTAAGAGGATTATAAAATTTGTTACTATACTTCAAATAGAAGTAAGAAAACTTTAATAAACTTGACGATATAACATACTTGACGGTTAACTGGAAAATTGCTAAATCTTATAAATATAGAATAAATTAAACTCTTTGATAGCTGAAAACCCATATCAAGTTCCTCGAAAAGATTGTATACATATAATAATGTTTCATTTACTCTTGTCAAGTGAGGGAGAGAGGGGGTAAAAAACGTCAAATTTCATTTAAATCCGCCTCTTCGCCTCTAAGCGTGTATATTCGTCCTTTTCAGTGAGATTCTGTTTGAAAATCTCTTTTTTCAAAACCGCTTGAAATCTGATTAAATATGCAATGCTGAGGGTTTTTTTATAACCAAGTAAATACTTCAAAAACCCACACATCTTCAATAAATACACGGTAGTTTAAATTAGGAAATTGCTCAGTGTGTGTATTAGTCGGGAAAATTGTGGGAACCTAATATCAAAGGAAAAACATTTAGCGTTATTAACGCTCTGTTTAACTTAAACAATTAACCATGCTTGTTATTTTTATTATTATTATTTTTAGTTCCGTTTTTTTTTTTTTTTTTTTTTTTTTTGTAGGAAAAGAAGAGAAACCCCCTTTTTAACACATTATTATAAAAAAAAAATTAATGAAATAAATTTAATTTAAAATAAATTATGTTAATGATAATATTTTCATTATTAAAACGCGTTTGATGATTATTAAAGCGTTATAATTAATTGTATTTAATTATGATCCACTTTTTGTCGCTTAATATTATTTTTAAATATGATTACTTTTTTGCATTTTTGTTTTTATAAATCCTTTTAAAAGTTTTAAATTGATTATGTTGGTTTATTTAATTTTCCTTTTTATTGTTTAAAACCCATAAAAAAGGAAATTTATAAAGATAATTTTTTTCTTTATAGATTTTATAAAGATAATTTTTTTCTTTATAGATTTTATAAAGATAATTTTTTTCTTTATAGATTTTAAAAAGATAATTTTTTTCTTTATAGATTTTATAAAGATAATTTGTTATTACCCTTTGTTATTAAACTGTTAAATATGTTTACAGGGGATTATGTAATCATCACTTTCGATTTTCAGCTAAATAAAATGTATATTTTTATCAATATTCTAGGAAACCAGATATTTCCCTTTTTGTAGAAATTTCTTGAGAAATTTGGCCTTTTTTTAGGGTTTTAATTTTTTTTATATAAACTTTTATTATATATTAAATATAATAAAAATAAAATATTAAACTGTTAAATATGTTTACAGGGGATTATGTAATCATCACTTTCGATTTTCAGCTAAATAAAATGTATATTTTTATCAATATTCTAGGAAACCAGATATTTCCCTTTTTGTAGAAATTTCTTGAGAAATTTGGCCTTTTTTTAGGGTTTTAATTTTTTTTATATAAACTTTTATTATATATTAAATATAATAAAAATAAAAAACTTCCACTCTTCTTTAAAAAATGCTATATTTCGCCATCACATTATGGCTTCTTCAGGCTTGTAAATTCCCTCTCATATGAGTCTTATTTTGTCAAAAGTTTCCTTTAAAAATTTCTAAATGTAACATTACATTTTGTCACTGTACATATGAAACTGGGAATACACTTTATAAAACCATATATATATATACATACACACAAATCCATATATATATATATATGAGTATCACATAGCACTACTACATATTTAAAATAAAAATAAAAATATAAAAATATTTCTGAATCCTCCCTGTTTAAATTCCAGGGAGATATTTCCCGGGACGCGACTTATATGATTAAATTTGTATTTAAATGGACTATATTATAGAATTTATTCATGTATTTCAATATATAACTATTTTCAAGATTTTTATTTAGGTTTTTGGGGGGGGCATAATGTAGAGCTAAAATAAATTTCTTGTTTTCACTAATGGATGTGATTTTTCTGAACATTTTTTCCCCTAAATTTCATTGAAAACGGTCCATTAGTTTAAGCATGTGTCGGTACAGACGACAGACAACACACTACAGATTTGTTTAGAAAGAAAAAACCTATCTTTTTTGACTATGTAAGTCTAAAGATTTCTTTTCCTACGACGGATATATTTGTTTCTTAGTATATATTTAATGAAAACTGATTCAGTAGTAGAGGCTCTAGAATATTTTTTTGTAAACATGTAAATCCAAAATAATCAAATTTTGGTGCCATTACAATACTTTCTCCTCATATATATTACGTATATGAGAAAGTAAAAAGAAGAAGAAAAGTAATTTTAACGAGCACTCTTTTTATTATAAAAATGTTATTATTTTTATAGAATAATGCCCTTTTGTTGTTTATTATTTAATGGAAACATTTTAAAAACAAAATATATAATGGTGTTTTTATGGAAGAATTGAAGAAATAGTATATTATGTTACAAGGCTGTGAAGTGAGTTTTTTCTTTACCGCGGCAATTACATTTACTGTCGAGCGAAGCGAGACAGTAAATATTGCCAAGGTAAAGAAAAACACTTCAAAGTCGCGTAGCATATGCTATTTTTTCCGAGGTAGCAGACAATGAAAAAACATTAAATATTAATCACTAATCAATATATAATAATAACAAATATTAGTACATACTTAAGACTTAAAAAAAGAAACCTTAAAATGAGGTTACACTATAAGAAAAGATAAACAAAACGCATTGACATCTAGCGGATTTTAATCGTACTAGAAGCATTTCTACAAAGACTGCAGCACTACTAACGGAAGTTTTAACAACTACCCGCCGTAAAGAAAAAATCTTTTAGTGCCTAGGACGTAAAAGATTTTTTCTTTACAGCTAGGAGTAATGAAAAGATTTTTTAAGTCCACGTAATGAAAAAATGGATTTTAGCTATGTTTTTTAGGCTCTAAAGTTACTATTTCACAGCCTACCACGGAAAAAATATTTTTTTAAATATATATGGTATACCATATTTCAGATGTATATAGATTTTTCAACCGCGTTCATATTTTAGTCAAGAAAAGCCAACACTATGGTATCCTTTTGTATAAAGGATCCAATGTATGAAGAAGACCTATGTAAACATTGGTATGAGAGGACAAAGAATGACTTAGAGAGGATATCGGAAAGGGTCTGTAACCTTTCTATCTATAACCACTAGTAGAGGTTTTTCCTCTTTTCAGAATCCTTTTGGAAATTCTACTAGAGTTCACCGTTCTACTAAAACCAGAAAAAAGAAAAATATATACCAACTTTTCGATCTTTGACAGAAACAAAACAAGGAGAAACAAAATAAAACGACTGAGACTACACATCCTCAGGGGAATTTTACCAAAAACAAATAGCAATGGACCAATATAGCAGAGGAGAAAAAAGAAAAATCACGAAACAGAATATAATGTGCAAACAAGTACAAAGAGTTTTTTAGACTTTAGCAAGAATAAAAATAGATATATTTCGATATTTCGAGAAAATAAACATTCTTTATAGTATGACATCAAGTTACGTCACCTCTTTTTTCCGATATATTTTTTAAACCAACAAAGAATAAACCAACTATTTTTATCTACTAAGATAAATCGACTCTTACTATCGTTAAGGGTCAGGTTATATATTCTTTTTATGTCCTAAATGTCTGGCAATGAAAGAAATGTTTTAAGTCACACCTTTTTTAAATCGAAATAGACGTTGCTATTTATATGTTGATAGCCTTTAAAATCAAATCAAATTTTAAGAAGATTTTTTTAAAATTTATTTATTTTATCTCTTTATTGAATAACACAACTACATTATTTATAAATGTCATATAGGTATTAATGATGCATAGTAAAAAGGTAATATTCCATTGACTACTCCTTTTGGCATGAAAACTAAATTTATGATTACAATAATAATGAGTTAAGAATGACACATTACGCATTACATTAACGGCAAGTGACACGCAAAATGTCATTCCTTTTTACAAAATGGCTTATAACAATTTACAAAAGTGTTATACATATATTTTTGTAATCTACTTTTAATACCTTTCATTTGACTCCTCACTCAAAATTTTAAAAAAATATTTATTTTTGCATGACATGAATTATCCACCATACTGAGTTCCTAGATAATCAGATCAAATTGCAATTTTTTCTATGGCCCAGCAGACCGTACATTTTGCATATTTTTTAATATTTTTAGCAACAGCAGAAATATAGTTTTTTTGGGGGGACACGCAAAATTTTTATGTTTTTTTGATAAAATGGGACGGAAAATTAACACTTTCAGGGCCACAATATTTTTTTATCGGTAATAACGATATGGTAAATTAATCTTTTTCCGGAAATATTCTTGTTTAGTTTGCCTGTGTGCGAGACAAAACTATCTTTTATACTGCAAAGTTTCATGTTTATATCTCTTTTAATTCAAAAGTAATTGGAATCATACAGATAAATGAACGAAATTATGAGGGTTTCTTTTGTTGGTTTTACTATCAAAACCCTAAAAAGGAGCATCTGTGCTTTTTCTTAGGATCTTGGATTGGAGAATTAGTATTCGACGGGAGTTGGAAGGCTTGTTGCTACCCCCACACTTCCAAACCACAGCCCAAGCTGGTTTTAAGACTACGCAAATATGTCAATAAGTTTATTATTCAAATTAAGGTTAGAATGACGATCCAGAAGATGTAGCAGCAACTTGTATCGAATTGAGATCCTCGACTTAAGACTTTAAGATTTTCACATTAATTTAGAGAAAGGAATGTATAAATAATTATATCCATTTATACACTAAAAAAATATAAGGAAGTAACAATCTAAAGATGTGCAGAATAATTTGCTGTCACAATCTAATATTGTGTTCAACTTTAATGTTTAAATTCCTATTTTGCTTCCGAGCTTACCGAAGGTAACGGAAGCATTGTGTTCACTTGTGAGAACGAAAAACTTTTATGCCTCCGATTTGAAAAATCTAACTTCATCTATTCTAAGAGACAAATATTTTTTTCAAATACAATTTTTTAGTAAAACCAACAGCGACACCGTTATGAAGTGTTAAAGATCTCTAAAACTATTAATAGTTTTTACACAATAAACAATATAACAATAATTTTAATGAAAATTTAACAATAAAGTACATGATAGGATGCGAGGAAGCTATGTGCCACACTAATTGGCAGTCTATTTTTTATATGTTCATTTTATCAATATTCATCCACATTTTTCATCGCCTTATACGGTTAATTAAGTATGAAGGTCTACAGACTGCAGCTTTTTATATAGCTTTATTAATTACGTACGATAACTCCCAAAATAGCTTATTTACTGTACTCTTGAAATTTGAAGTGAATCTTTGTGTGGTTAACGAACTCAAACTCTTGTTTTGAAAATGTGAGAGGTGTTTAATTTTCTATTTTTGGCATCCATTGCTTCTTTTTAGCATCTGAATGGGGTTTTTTGTTCCATTCTCCTCATAGTCATCTTTCAAGGGAGAAATTTTTAGGAGTTTGTTGTGAAAAAGAAATGAGGATAGACAGAATGAGAAAGAATTGAAGATGCTCGAGGTTTTTTTTTGGAGCCTCATTAAAGAGAAAGAGACGTTTCACTGAATAAAATAAATGAAAGGGAATCAGGAGGGTCTTATAGTGATCGAATAGCTTCCAAGGTTTTATCGATCAACCCAAAAGGTTTTTTTTTCTCTCCCTTAGGAAAAGTTCCGTTTATAAAACAAGGTCTACTAGAATGAAAAACGATCTTTAATTTTCCCTTTTTTTGCTGTTAAAGAGGTAACAGTGAGAATCAGTCTTTTCTTAAATTTACTACAGCTTTTATTTTTATACTCGTGTGACGGAAAATCCATCGAGAAAACTATAATGATTAAATATCGTATTACCCTTTCTTGTAGTCTGTGGCAACTCTATCTTTCGTATTGAATAGTAAGGTTAATATCTTTTAACATGAAAAGGCTAAAGGGTTTATTTTTATGAATGGATTTATCAACGAGGAGGTAAGAGGAGACATGAATGAATTTAGATTTTTTAGGGTGAATGGATGATGAAGAAAAAGTCAGTAAAAGTATTTATTTGAACGTAAAATTTATCACAGAGTCTGTGTTATCCTCTATTTAAAAAGAAAATAAAGATAGAAACCCAAAACAATCTTTTATTTACTTTATTGGTTATTTCTTCTAATAAAATACAGAGTGATCGAAAAGTCGGACACATCAAAAATGTAATAAAGTATATGTACACATTAATGCATTTTATTACGTATTACTAACGAATTGTTTGGCACTGCTACATCAGGATATTTCATACCAAATTGGTGTAATTAATTTAACACACGTGTTTAGAGAGTTAAATATAGGTAAGTATCATGCCAATTTATTACACCAATAAATAATATTATTATTATTTTGGATCTTCTTTAATGTATAAAATATATATAAAATACAGTCCATAGATGATATTAGGTACGTCATTGTAAACTGCACTGGTGGTTGGAGTTGGTGGCGCCCAACCGAGGCTTTTTAAACTATGTTGCTTGTAACAAGTAACAAAAAGTGGAGCCTGTCACATTTACTTGTCGAGACTTATGTAACTTTTACGTGGTATCACCTAAGTGGGCACTGACACTTAAGAGATGAATTCGAAAATAAAACCATCAAGCTTTAATAAAACATCATAAGATGTGGGCCGAAAGCCAAATATACAAATTAAAGTTTCATATTATAACTTACTTCAATATATATTATAACTACAACAGTGCAAAGGTTAATTCAAGTATGAAAAAAATATTTCTATTGTTTAATATGGATTTAGGATAGAATAATAATGCTTGTGGAGTTGTCTTGAGTCATTGAACTATGTTGTTTCAATGTTTATATTGAAAAGGAAATATTGGTTGGGTATATTGCATCAAAAAAAGAAATGCTCTCAAGAGGAAAGCAGAGCCAAGAATCACATTATATCTGAGAGTAACCTAGCTCTTACCCTTCAACCTCAACACCCACACTTGTTACTTCCTACTCCATTTTCTCCTGAAGTCATTTCGGCTTCACATAATGCAATTTAATCTGACTTTATAGACGAAGAGGAAGAAAAACCTTTACCCCATACCTAATTCTTTTATTTATAATAAAAGTAGCAACAGAAATAAACCATATATACACATGTTATTTACTTATACTCAAAAACAATATCTGATTGCAAGGAGGTCAAACAATACTTAACTTTTTTTCATATTTACATCCTGATATATATTTATACATCCATACCCTCATATACATATATCTATCAATTATTAATTATGGAAGAGTATAATTCTAGTAAAAAGGCCCTTATACGCGGTCAAAATGTTTGCGCAAACATTTTGACCGTGTATGGGGCTGTTTGATGTTTGCGCAAACATGATGTTTGACGTGTATGGCCTAAATTTGCCCGACATCAGGTTTGAGCAAACATATGTGTGCCAAAAATGTTTGATCGTGTATGGAGGCCTTAAAGGAAGAAAAAATAATAAACAAAACATATAATAGCAATAACTTTTGCTTCCAAGCTTGCCGAATGTTATTCCTAAAGGCCCCCATACACGGTCAAAATGTTTGTGCAAGCATCATATTTGCGCAAACATTTTGACCAAACATGATGTTTGACGTGTATGGCCTAAATTTGCCCGATATCAGGTTTGCGCAAACATATTTCAGCAAACATTTTGCGCAAAATTTTTGATCGTGTATGGGGGGGGGGGGCACTGATGATGGCCTTTTGAAGACTGTAAGCTACTATGACATTAAAGTTTTGTCAATTTATGTGGAGAGACAATTTGTGTTATTTGTTGCCAAAATAGTTATTATATTGTCAGCCATGGGAGCTTTGGTAGATATTTAATAGGAGTCAGTACTGCATGTTGGTTTTTCTATTAGGTGCTTAGGGGAAGGATATATACTACGTTTTCATAATGTTTCAATACGGATTGAATCCTGATTTGAGATTTAACAAGTTATAGCTGTTTCAATGAGTGATATTAAATCCGTATGCATTACACTAATCAATAATAATAAATAATTTTGAATCCTTTACCTTTTACAACCAAGTTTGTTATGTTTGTTTTTAAAAAAAAAAAACTAAAAATCAGTCCGAGACAACTCAGAAAAAATTTCTCATGTACGAGTTCATAATTAGGAGTTAGCAAGAGTTTTCCATTTATTAATTTTCGAAGGTACATTTAATTATTATTGAACATTTTATCAAAATGAATAGTAAAAATAACTTCTCCTCGGTGGGGAATCGAACCTGGCCTCTCTCCATCCACGTTTAAAGCTATCTTCTCAGGAACTTGATTTTTCCCGGGAATACGACTTATATCTTTAGATTTTTACTACGTTTTTATTAGCTTGCTTTCTTGTTTGTTTGTCCAGTACAAATCTTTGTTTGTTTGTTTGTTTGTCTAGTACAAATCTTTGTTTGTTTGTTTGTTTGTCCAGTACAAATCTTGAAATCGATTTTTAACTAACTTCCCGAGTAGCTAGACATTAGAAACTTTTAAAATAGCTCAGAACACGATGACAATGCAATATTTTAATACTTTTAGCCATCTTTCAGCAGAATTTAATTCATTTTCAGCTAATTTTGCTGTATGGAAAGTTAGTTCGGAAAACACGGGTTTAAAATTAGTGATTCTTTATTAGAGATAAACATTGAATGACAGCGAAAAAGGAACAGTAAATAAATTAATTGACGTGTGACAACCAGGTTTCTTTACACTTGTGTCCTAGGTATCGGTTTAATTTTTCTGCATCAGTACTTCTTTACTTGTACACATTTTTCGTTTTCTTTTCTTACTGTCCCTACACGGGGGCATATCAATGGCACGGTTTAGATTCGGTGTTGGCGAGATCCGTTGTACAAAGATTTGTCCTTTTATAGGTTTCAGATAAGCTCTCTAGATGGTTGTCATTTATGTGAAGTAAATAAATTCGGAACTATTTTTTTCCCTCACATTATATTATAACAATGACAATTATATTATCAACATTACATATGATTCAACATAAAATTTAAAAACATAGTATATAAAAAGTTCTTTTTATCTTGTAATTATTTTATAAATAGACTACATTTTAGAATTTTTAAATCAAAATTTGGGAGGTAGCGTGAGTTTTTTGGGGGTAGCGACCAAAAATTTGGAGCTAAAAAGTATTTCTCGATTTAGCCTCGGGGTATGATTTTTTCTAAACAGAATTGGCACAGTAGTTTAGGCTTCAGGCATAAAAAAAAAATTAAAAAAAAAAAAAAAAAAAAAAAAAACACTTTTTGGACTTAGGGGACCATTTCCAATTTTCGCGCCATCACATTACTTTCTCTTTTTATTAGAAAGTAAAAGTGACAAAAGGTTACGTGTTTTTACTAGTTTTACCAGAAAACCCGCTAGAGGCGCTCACACTCAGACTCTGCGCATGTCTGAATCGAGTTTAGTTGTTTCGACTCGATCCAGAATTTAGTGTATCGTATCTGGATCTAAATTTTATTCAATCCGTATTGAATCTAGGTTTCCACGGACAATTTGCATCCAAAAACTGCGTTCAATCCGTATTGAAACATCATGGAAACGGAAACGAAGTAATGGTATGTTTGGAAGGTGCACGTGAGACAACTATCTCAACTATAAAACGCGCACATAAGACAAATATGTCATTACTATTTACTTTACACATTATTTAGTTAATTGAAAATTTTATTGTGTCATATCCAGAGAAACGGATTACAAACTCACTGCACTCCCATCTTCCAATGTTTTAATTTTTAATTTTTCAGTTTCCAGATGATGGCCCTATAGAGGCTGAAAGCTGCTTTGATAATTTTTGAACATATTTTTACATGGATAGACCTTTTTATTTCAACAGTCCATTAAAATGTTTAGGGCACAAAATAATGCTGTTTAAATTTGAAAAAAAATAATATTCTTCTTTAAGTATACATATCTAACGCTATTACCAGTGCTAAATATGGAAGAAGAAGTTCCCTCACAAGTTACATATTTTAAATGAAAGCGAGATATTCATAAAGATATAGTTATCGATTACGATTTAAGATGAAAATAAAATGGAGTTTTTTTGGAGTGGAACTTGGACTGTGTTTTGAGCAAAAAATTATCAATATTTTTAACTTTTCGACAAACCAGTTGCCTTTCCCACAATTTTCAAATTGGTCCCTTTTTTAAGTTTATTCTTGCTTTTCAGAAACTTGTCAAATATCTCATCAAAATTAGTTGGTCTAAGTTTACAGCTTGTTTTTTGAGAGGCTGAGAGGGATATGATCCTTATTTCGGACTTACCTCTTTCACTTTCCCTTGCCAGGGAATTGGTCCTTCGACAAATATTTCTTCAACCAGTCTACTTAAGAGTTAAAAGTTTCTTTTACCAAGAATCTTACAAGTTTAATAAGCACTGAACCCTCTGTTACAGAGAAGAAGAAAAAAAAAAACTTTAAATAACTTTCTCTTATCATTTTGAGTGGGATGTTCAATTCATAATTTAAATTGACTTTTACTTACCCCCCCCCCCCCCCAAGTTAATTTTAAACTGCTTTATTTTAAGAATCACCTTTTTGACACTGTTAAGATTTATTCGATCATATAAATCTAGATTTTTCGGACGAGATCGCGTTAGAGGTTTCTTCAAATGAATGCGGAAAAGAAAAAGTTTTTTTTTAAAAAAATCCATTACAAGAAACCTTATCAAGGGAGTTCCTCATGACAAGAATTATTTGCAACTGAGAGTCAGTTGCAAATGACTTATCAAACTAGCCGACTCTAGCTGCGAAAACCAACGCTATAGAATTATTCGACCATACTTATTCTAAAATGTTATTTCTGAAATTATGCACAGGTTGTCTATAAAAAGTCTTCACAAAAGCCTACCGCAGAAGGAACATACTACCGCTAAGAAACATGCCTAAAGCATGTTCCTTAGACCGAAATTAGCCGATTTAAGTAAACTTACCTTAGTCCCTAAGGGGCAAAAAACCTATATCAAAATTAATATTAATAGCAATCCATGAGTGAAGAACATAGGTTTTTTTTAGTAATTGCATATTTTAAATTTCTACGCTAATGGAGAAAAGGGGTTTAGGTATAAAATATTGAATAACCAATTTATTTATTATACAAAAAAGATACTTTTAATAAGACCCGATTACTCTTATGGTTTTTGAAAAATTTGCATTTTAGTAATTCGCAGTGTTTTACAAAATAGACTGTCAATTGGTGTGGCACATAGCTTCCTCGCATCCTACCCACGTACTGTATTGGTTTTATGCTTTTTTTACAAGCCATTATTGTCTAATTTGTTTAATTATTGTTTCCCCCTTTTTTAATCTGTCAAAATTGTTTTAATTTTTTACATGAATAGAATTAAAGTATCGATTTAGTAAAAGTTAAAGACCGCAGACGGTTCAAATTAATCTTGGGATATTCACGGGTTACTTTCGATAAACTGTAAAAGTTTCATACAAATCAGATAAGTACTTTTGAAGATATACGTGTAAATAAATTTATGTTTGTGCGCATGTGGAAGAGAAACAAATAAGCGCAGGTAGAAACTTATATGGGACACGACAATGAGCTAATTATGACCTACCAGCCTAAATCCATTGAAATCGGACGTGTAGTTTTTAAGATATGTTAGTTCGCACAAATCGAACGACAGACCTACAGACAGACACGGAATCAAAAATTTTCCCTGATGTCTGAAACGGATTTCTGTCTTGGAATTTTTGAAATCGGAGACCTAAAATATTTTCGTTAAACGATCACATAGCTTCCGTTACCTTCGGTAAGCTCGGAAGCAAAATTAAGTTAATAAAAATAGTTTTTAAGTTCGAAATTAATTTTGAGTTGAGAAGTTCACAACATTTCTCCTGTTATTGGGCAAAAACGTTTGAGTTATACAAAAAAAATTCAAATCTTCAGCTACAATAGGTCCGGAGATATGATGTAAGATGCGACGGACGGACGGATGATCTACCAAAAGCATAAGGGTTTCTAGAATGACGTCGAAACCCTAAAAAGTATGTTTACAATTTTTTCGAATTTTACCGCCAACATTTTTTCCATGAAAATGTGGTAATTTATTGATTTATCGGCATAGCAAACGATTTTGTAAAAAACTAATGACTGTATGTTCTATTATTAATGACAATCCATAATCTGTGCTAGTTTCCACTTCCAAGATAGTCGGTAGGTGGGGCAAATGTAGATTACAAGATTTATCTCTGACATAAATATGTCTCGGACAGATAAGTGAAGCTAATTATTAAAAGTGTGAACAAATATCATGTAAACCGTTAAAGCTATGAATGAACTAAAACTATGATAAGTGAAGCTAATTATTAAAAGCGTGAACAAATATCATGTAAACCGGTAAAAGTATGAATGAGCTAAAACAATGATAAGTGAAGCTAATTATTAAAAGCGTGAACAAATATCATGTAAACCGGTAAAACTATGAATGAACTAAAACTATGATAAGTGAAGATAATTGGTTAAAGCGTGTCCAAATACCATGTAAACCGGTAAAAGTATGAATGAGCTAAAACAATGATAAGTGAAGCTAATTATTAAAAGCGTGAACAAATATCATGTAAACCGGTAAAACTATGAATGAACTAAAACTATGATAAGTGAAGATAATTGGTTAAAGCGTGTCCAAATACCATGTAAACCGGTAAAAGTATGAATGAGCTAAAACAATGATAAGTGAAGCTAATTATTGAAAGCGTGAACAAATATCATGTTAACCGGTAAAACTATGAATATGCATTGTGCAATTTGCGCAGTTAATAAGCTTTTAATTAGGAACAATCTGCTTTATTAAAGTAATCAATAAAAGCCAAGTGTAGAAGTGCATACTTGTAAAGTAGGGGTCAAAGTAGTAGAGCCGAGTGGCACTCTAAAAAGATCGTAAAAAAAGAAATCTTATACTTGTTATGTAATTTTATTTTTATCTCAGACTGTCAGTCTGTACTTTAACGTAAAAATATCCTTTATTTTCCTATTAACTGGAACGCCCTTAATAATATTATTTAAGTCTCATTTAAAAAAATAAAATAAATAAGAATAACTTTGAGAAAATCTTTGTCTGTTTAATAATGTAAAATTAAATGTCTGTCTAGACATGTTTAAACATTAATAGTTTTTTTTTGTGTGTATTTAATTATTTTTTAAGTCTTAAGAATCCTTATAATATCTAACATTTCTTTAATTGATTTTATCATTTAATTTAGCAAAATCATTATTTAATATTCCTGAATTTGATGAGTAAATGAAGACAATATTCTAAATGTTACAAACAAATTATAAAATGGATCTTGTGAGAATTAAGAGAGGTTTAAATGTCTTGTTTAGTAATTAACACATAATAATATTAAGAAATACATTAAAATCTTCCTGGAAGTAAACACTTCTTTCTTTTCATTTAAGACTTTTCCTTTTAAGACATCTCAGAAAACAGACAGCTTACCAGCGTAAAATAGTTTTATCTCCAGTGGGGAGAAAAAGTTATGATTTTGGATTAGATTAGAGGGACTGAAGTAAGTCTTTTCTTCCCTGAGCTCAAAAGTAGGGAGCAAAAAAGGATTGCCAACTTAATTATTTTTATAAATAGTTAAACATGAATAGCTAAAGTAATGAAGTTGTTGAAATCAGGTTGGCGACATTGCTTTTTCGACCTTATTTATCATTGTTTATAACCTGCATTTAAATAACCTTCTATTTGAGTTTAATTACAATTCTTGTTTGTTTTTAATATTGAATCTCTTATATCTGCTGTTAAAAGTGCGAACAATTATTGTTATTTATTAAAATAATAAATAAAAACCGAGCAATGCATGAAAATGTGTATTTTCTCTCTACTGGAGATAAAATATAGCGATAATTATCGTTATATTATTATTAACGCTAATTAGCGTTATTCGCTCGGCTGCGCCTCGGGAATTAAACAGTCAAATTCCATGGGCTTCGCCTCCGGATTTCGGGACCATGGTTCCTTTGGCTTCGCCTCAAGAACCAACTTTTTCGCTAAGGGAATAATGGCTTACTTTACACCCTCGGTGAATAAATAACTGTTATCACAATTTTGAATTGTACTTTCTCATATATACGTATTACACACATAGATTGTATTATAATAGTGTAAGTCTTAAATTTATGAAAGTTAACACGTTATAACCCTCCTTAAGTTCAATAATAATGTTTTTATTAAACGTCAGTCTGTGTCGACACATGTAGAATCCTACAATAACCAAGTTCGAATACATTAGGTATTCATATTTAATAATATCCTCCAAAGAATTAAATATTTTGAAAATAAAATGAAGATTATTGTTTATCTCGGACCTTGCTAATGTAGTGACACACAAACCCCGTGTCATCCATTATTTATATATATGTAGTTGTATAATACTTTTTGCAGATCCAGGCCCTTCACGGGCTGTTTCACCACAGAGTTAGATAGTTAGTTTATTTAGTTAGTTAGGTAGTTAGTTAGATAGTTAGTTAGATAGTTAGTTAGATAGTTAGTTAGATAGTTAGTTAGATAGTTAGTTAGATAGTTAGTTTGATAGTTAGTTAGATTGTTAGTTATATAGTTAGTTAGATAGTTATCTTATTTAGTAACTTAGATAGTTAGTTAGATAGTTAGTTTAGTTAGTTAATTAGATCTCGGACCAATGAATTTAATGAGTTATCAACACATTCTGCAGATTCTTGTCCTATGAACAAAGTTTACAAGTTTATTAAGTATCGAAACTTCATATACAGAGAAGAAATACAACTTTAAACAACTTTCTCTTATCAATTACTTCTATTCTATGGACATTTTCTTGACCCAATATCTCGTAATTTTTTTTTTCCTGGAAACTGACATTGTTTCATTGGCTCGTATATGGAGTACTTTTACAATTTTTAAAAAAAATAAAATTGTCAGACTTTATTCAATTAAAAATGGTTTTCATGTTTTTCTTTCTCCTCTGGGTATATTTAACAATTTATAATGTATTTATATTAGGTACATTCAAATCAGTTGAGTATCTTAAGCACGTATACTATATACGTGCTTACAAAGATAGAATGTCAGTGAGTGAATTGATTATAGACTGACATTTCTGTCGTTTAATTCTATATCCATTGCCGTTACAAGTACTATGTCTATGTAGACATGTTAGCTTATACTGAACGAAAACAGTTTTATTTATTGTATGTAGGAACATTTTATGAAATTTTGATAACAAGTTAGTACTTAAGAAATTAACATAAAAGTTTTGTTCACATATCACTGATTACATAGAAATTAATGGATAAATAAAGGGTCTCTTTTTAGACGCTTATTATTACGAGTAGCTTCACTTGCCTGTTATGGACAAATCTTGTAATCTATATTTGACCCACTTCCCGACTACCTCAAAATCTCAAAATAACACAGATTATGTAATTTTTTATAACAATACAGTCACCAATTATTGGTTTTACAAAACCATTTGTATTAGCCGATAAATCAATAAATGTCCACATTTATATGGAAAAACTTAATGATAAAAAAGAAAAAGAACAAAAAAGTGTTTTAATTTAGTATTATTATTCCAGCTAACTTATATTAGAATTGATAATAATATTTTATGTGATCGATGGACTGCAACCCTCCTCCCTCAGACAGGTGCTAAGGAACCAGGAGGACTAAGGGGGGTGATGGAAAAGGGTCCTCCCCTACAGACACTAAAACATTCTTAGTGGAGTAGCAATAGTGGAGGACCGACAAACTGTCCCGGCGCCAATAGCCGATTAATAATCGGCTGACGCGCCTTTGGGGGAAGGGAGACGGGTTTAGTCGGTAGGGCTGCATTGCAAACACCAGCGAGTCCGACACTCCACATACCGTGAAATACGTATGTGGGTTGGTCGTAAAATGACTTCCAACTCCATACCATAAAAAAAAAAAAAAAAAAAAAATATATATATATATATATATATATATATATATATATATATATATATATATATATATATATATATATATTTTATGTGACGCAAACTTTATAATAGCAAATGATATATTTAAAATAAATAAAACACGATTAGTGTTTTATTTCGTCACACCAATTCTAGTTCAAATAACTTAACGAAATAAAAAATTTTAACAATAGAAGAAAAATCATTGAATCATCATCACCTTAAATAGATATAGGATTCTGAGCACGTTTCCATTCATAATAAGTTGGTACATACGAATATTTGGAGTGGAAAAAACTAAGATTTCATAGAATAATATTTCTTGAAATTTTATGTTTTGGTTTGAATTTACAATGCAATTATTCTGTTGTTTGTTCTGTAGAAAATGGAGGTAATAAGAGGAAATATCTTTTACCCTACAAGAAACTTAATTTACGTCCTGGGTGCACCTTATTATTTAAATTGCATGTCATTTTTAAAATTTAAATTAGATTTTAAAATATTCATGAAATTTAAAAAAAAAAAAAAATACTGTTTTTATTGTTTTCTTTAACGCAGTACCAACACTTTGGTACAACTTTTGGTAGAATTGAGTTTTAGTAGAACCAAGTGAGTTTAATAACTTAAACTCACTTGGTGTTTACTCGGGATCCCTCCTCCTTCAATAAACATAGTTTAAGGTCATATCATGAGCTAAATAAGGGAAACAACAATATCAACCTCAGAGCAAGGAAGGGGTAGAGGGAACAATACTATATAATCTGGGTATCAAAAAGTGGTTTATTATGCTCTCCCCCGATACTAACAATTTCAAGCGGCATTTTGGTAAGACAATATCAATATCTCGATAAAAACTCGAATTTTATCTGATATCAGCTGATAAGAATAAGTGATATTTTCTTACGACATTTAATATTTTTAATTTTAATACAGTTTTCATTATAAATATGTACTTTAATGTTTGTTGTTAACCTTATTAATTATCTTAACGCAGTAACGTCGTTAATAAACATGTAACAGTTCCTAGATAACCAATAGCAATCTTTTTTGGGTGAAGTATCAAATAAATGCTCCTGATAAGGATTTGTTGACAAGCTTCTGTGGGGACGGAAGGAAAAGGAATAGACCAATAAGACAAGGACCAGAGACCACGTGATCGTGCTGTTGTCACATAAGTTCGGATTGAGCTCGCTTGGGAGGTTTAGTATCGGGGAGAGACTAATGAACCACTATTCAAATCGGATTGTTCCCTCTACCCCTTCCTGGCTCTGAGATATAAACAGTGGTGCCAATAATGCTAGATAATGCACTAAAAATCAGGCCAATTCTTGTAGCAATTGAAAAGATTAAAGAATCAACAACCTAATAAGCTAGTTTAGTTTCAACCTATTAAGTTTATTTAAATAGGTTACTAATGCAGAAGTATACAATTCATATAGAAAACTATGAGAAGAGCATTTTTTTGGCGCCGTTTAGAACATAGCGTAATATTGAAATTGCCAATTTTTTCCGCTGGTTGCACGTAAAGGGAAAAGTATTGAAGGGGGAAAGGGAAATAATAATAACTCGCGCAAAAGAGCTCTAGTTTTAAATTATTGCTTCCCGCTCATTATTTCCCGCCAGTTTTTTTTAATGAGACAAATGCCCGCTCTCCATATAATGCTTTCTTTTCTAACAATAAACAATTATTAAAGGAATTAGGCAGATGAATAATAATTGTGTTTCAATATCAATTTTGATGATAAGAAATTTACATTTCTTAAAGGAATTACGCTAACTTCAAACATAAGTAGAAAACTCGTTAAATATCTGAATAATTAAAAAATAAAAAAAAAAAAATAAAAATCTAATTTAAATTGTAAATTCCTTGCTCCATAGAATGTCACGCAAAATACACTTTAAACCCTAATTACTTGAACTATAATTTCTCAATTATATTCTATCCAAATAAATGTTTAGTTAATAATTAGTTAAATGTTGAAGATTTTCCTACTTCTACTTGAAATAAAAATTAAAAAATTCTTACTTTTTTTACACTTTTACTTACAAAAATGTTATCTGATCTGTGAAAAATATTAAATATGATTCCATGCAATAGATAAATTAAACGCTGTCACAATATCACGCGAACCTTTAAAAACATTGATTCTTTTTATCTTAAAATTTATTTAAAGAAGTGCGAAGAACTATAAAATATATATAAAGTCCATGGAATATTTCTTACTTAACCCGCTTTTTAGAGTAAATATACACTTACTCCTCTCCTATTTTAACTGACCGATTAGCTTTGTGTTTTTTAAAATGTTCCTTTTTACATTTTAAGAACTTCTGTCGATGAAGATTTTCGGTTTCCAATAGTTTTTTAAATAAGATTAACGTCTCACACTCTTGCGGGAAATGTTGAACTAAAGGGGTTTTGTGGTGGGGAAGTTATTTCATGCCTATTTAGTAATATATTATAGAGTAACCAAAATTATCCAAAAATGGATGCACAAACTTCAATCGAACAGTATTATTACTTATTTTATATTTGTTGTTTGGATTAAGATATTGAAATAATATCGTTATTATATACCAACGATATTATTTTCTCTTTGTTTTGTATTATAATGATAGTAAATCAGTATACAAAAGGGTAGTTGTTTCTTTGTATCACAGTTCTAAATTTTATTAATATCGGACGGTGAGATATTTTTACTACGTTTTTATTAGCTTGCTTTCTTGTTTGTTTGTTTGTCCGGTACAAATCTGGCAATCGATTTCTAACTAACTTCCCGAATAACTAGACATTTGAAACTTTTAGCATAGCTCAGAACACGATGGCAATGCATTATTTTAATACTTTTAGCCATCTTTCAGCAGAATTATAATTGGTTTTCAGCAAATTTTGCTGTACGGAAAAAATCCGCAAGTTATTTTATTTGTTTTGCCATGTCCCATATTTACGCAATCTTCATTTTGACGGGTCTCATATTTGTGATAGATAAACATTGAATGACAGCAAAACAGGAAACATCGATTATATTATTTATCGATTATATTATTTATATTATTTTAAATACATCGATGGCACGCTTTAGATTTGGTGTTGGGGAGATCCGTTGTACAAAGATTTGTCCTTTTATAGGTTTAAGATCAGCTCTCTAGATGGTTGTCATTTATGTGAAGTAAATAAATTCGGAACTAATTTTTTTTTTCACTAACATTATATATTATATAACAATAACAATTATATTATCAACATTACATACGATTCAACAGAAAATTTAAAAACGTAGTATATAAAAAGTTCTTTTTATCTTGAAATTATTTATATTGTGGTAGTTCGCAAAAAATGTTGACTTATAAGCCGAAAGACAGACACGAGACCACAAATATTCCCTTATGTCTAGAACGGATTATGTCCAGGAATTTTTGAATTCGAAGACCAATCGATTGACCGTTTGATCGTTTTATTTCATTTTTTAGAATGATCACAATGCTTCCCTTACCTTTGGTAAGCTCGAAAGAAAAATGTATAACAAAAAATAGTCAACCATTGAAATTGATTGAGCTTATTTTCCACACACACAAAAAAAAAAAAAAAAAAAATACAGAAGGTTTAAAATTTCTTTTTTTTCTCCTTCAATCCTCTTAAACAGAATTATAGCGAGAAAGAATTAAAAGTAGAAGCGAAAAGATAAACAAAAAAGAAGAAAAATTAATTTGAAAAGGGTATCCCCTGTACGGGGGAATTGTGAGGGTCTGAACCTTCACTTGTAATTCAAAGAGGCATAACATACACCCACGCAAAAAAAAACAAAAAACTCTAAAATAAAAATAAAAGTAAACTCGAGTTTAGATTTTGAATAACTTTTTTTTACTAAACTGAGAGTAGATATTTTAAAAAATTAATTAACTTGCTTGAGGCTAGTTATATTTATTTATAGCTTTATTTTGTTTACTTTCATACCTGTAAAAGAGAAAGTTTTTTCTTCAGATGAAAACTATATTGAGTTATAATATTATATTTATTTAAAAAATTGTTTTTCGGTATTTGCAATAGTTTTTACTTTCTCATAAATTTATTATTTACTCAATTCAAGTATTGTGAAGGTACAGGTACAACTAAAAAATAAGAAATAATTGCTGCATTTACGTTATTGTCATCAACATAGATAGCATAGGTTTTCTAAAACCTATTTATTTAATGATATTTCATCAAAACCCATCCAATTTACGAGGCATGTCAAAGTTAGTCATATTACCTTCAACAATTGTTTATTAGTAGTAGTATAGCCTTACGCTTATAAGCATACAACTCAAGCACACTCAATATAGGTAACAATAATAAAATGCAGTTTTAATAGTTAAATTTACGTTAATAAAGCATATTTATATTCCAGGATATAGCGTGCAAAAAAGTGTCTAACATCAAAGCTAGAATTTTGTGTATAAGTAAATCTTTTGGTGCCTTTTAAGAATATGTGGTCGGCCAAGTTCGTCTGCGGGACATAGCTTGGTGATAGGCATTTGAAACAAACAAACCAAACCGGTGGAGAGCGGTCATGCATTTCACGCCATTTAAGGTGGACAGTGTGATTTTCATGATCCTGAGTACAAAATTAGTTGGTAGACCGAAAATAAATTTGATATTAGTTTGTAACTTGATAGGTAACCACTTTGATTTGGAGACATATTTCAATAACTAAACCATCAAGTGACAAACTAACATCAACTTGATTATCGGTCTACCAACTAATTTTGTCCACCATTAATGGCGGGACATGGCCCCTCTCCACCGTTTTATATTTTTTTTTTTTTCAAAAGCTATGTCCCGCAGATGAACTTAGCCGACCACAGATTCTTAAAAGGCACCAAAAGATTTACTTATACACACATTTATAGCTTGATTTTAGTCAGATAAATCATTGCACGCTATTTCCTGGACTATTAGTAGAGTCCAATCCCAAGAGAATTATATAAAAAAAAAAAAATGTATATTTTGTTGTCTGTATTAGTTTACAATCGCTAAGCCTTCTTACTAAACAGATTTCAATGAAATTGTGTAACATCGTATACTTGATTAAACCAAATAAATTAATTTTCCCGAAAATACAGATGATCTTTTTTTAGAAGAATTCTTATTACAACTTTAACTTCATTTCTTCTATTTATTTTTTTTTTTTTTTCTTCTTCTTTCTTTTTTCATTATTATTATATTTAATATTTTTTATCTCAAGGTCTAAGGTTAAGAAGGTAATATAATACCTTTTTGAATTAAAATTTCCTGTTTCTATTTTAAACTCGTATTAGTTTTCAAAATAAATTACTTAGAATTTTTGTAGAAATATCATCCTTTGGGGAAATTTATAATTCAATTTCATGTTGTCTAATATCACACTAAAACTTTATTTTAATTGATAAACAATATTATAGCAATACTCAGTCTTAATTAAATCGATTAAATTTGTCTTTATTAACTTATATTTTATTATAATACTAATATGGGATATTAACTTTAAATATGTATATGTACACACACACACACATATATATATATATATACACAATTTGCGAGAGACACCAAGGGATGTGCCACGAAAGCGTGACACATAGGAACTGTTCCAACATCAGACATAATGTCATTAAGATGTTGGCTCGGCATTACGCTATGTCCTGCATCGTTTCAACGCGTCCGACTCATCAGGGGCCCGACGATGCTCACCCAACAAGAATGGCGGTATGAGAGCACGCTCGTCTCTGCTAAGTCCTATATCTGATCTTCTTGATCTAGTATAGGTCCAGAGTTGGGTGAGCATCGTCGGGCCCCTGATGAGTCGGACGCGTTGAAACAATGCAGGACATAGCGTAATGCCGAGCCAACATCTTAATGACATTATGTCTGATGTTGGAACAGTTCCTATGTGTCACGCTTTCGTGGCACATCCCTTGGTGTCTCTCGCAAATTGTGTAGCCTATTGCAGTGTGCAAAAACACGGTATTACTCTGCTGATGTGTTGTGCCAGCCAAGCAAGAATGGCGGTATGAGAGCACGCTCGTCTCTGCTAAGTCCTATATCTGATCTTCTTGATCTAGTATAGGTCCAGAGTTGGGTGAGCATCGTCGGGCCCCTGATGAGTCGGACGCGTTGAAACGATGCAGGACATAGCGTAATGCCGAGCCAACATCTTAATGACATTATGTCTGATGTTGGAACAGTTCCTATGTGTCACGCTTTCGTGGCACATCCCTTGGTGTCTCTCGCAAATTGTGTAGCCTATTGCAGTGTGCAAAAACACGGTATTACTCTGCTGATGTGTTGTGCCAGCCAAGCAAGAATGGCGGTATGAGAGCACGCTCGTCTCTGCTAAGTCCTATATCTGATCTTCTTGATCTAGTATAGGTCCAGAGTTGGGTGAGCATCGTCGGGCCCCTGATGAGTCGGACGCGTTGAAACGATGCAGGACATAGCGTAATGCCGAGCCAACATCTTAATGACATTATGTCTGATGTTGGAACAGTTCCTATGTGTCACGCTTTCGTGGCACATCCCTTGGTGTCTCTCGCAAATTGTGTAGCCTATTGCAGTGTGCAAAAACACGGTATTACTCTGCTGATATATATATATATATATATATATATATATATATATATATATATATATATATATATATATATATATATATATATATATATATATGTATGTATGTATATATGTGTGTGTGTGTGTGTGTATGTATATATATATATATATATATATATATATATATATATATATATATATATATATATATATATATATATATATATATATATATATATATATATATATATATATATATATATGTTTGTGTGTGTTTTCCATATTTTGGGGAGTTAATCCCATAATTTTAAGGCAAAATTTGATTACGTTTTAAGCTGTAATCCTACTAAATTATGAATACCAAATTCATTTGAATCAATTGACCATAGGACCTCAAACGTAATAATTCCAATTAGCCAAAAGAATATTACAATACTTTGGTTCTACTGTACCTATAAAATAGTAAACTTATTAATAACTTTGTTCATTGTAGGCACTTTCATCAATGATGATGAAAGAATTAAAAATTAAGCTTTTGAGACTTTTGTTTTTATAATACGATTGATATCATCTCAATCTGCGCGAAATTTCGTCTAGTAAAATTTGAAAAATATTTGCTATAGCTTTTATCAATATTATTAACGACGCTCAATGATTTTTTGCACCAATGTAATTAGATATTGTATACCTAATTTTACATTAAAAGAGGGTTTTAGGATGACGAATAATATGCGCAACCTCACCTATGACTTTGAGTCTTATTCCTCGTTTACATTCAGCCCACTCCGTGGAAGTGAGCAGGGAAGTGGGCATGAAATAGAGCAACGCGATTATGTAAACAGGTTACTCGCAATGCCCTTTGCTTTCCTCGTTAGAGGTTTTTCATGCGGAAGTTAAAATAAAGGCAGCGCGAGTGGCAGGTAGTATTTACACTCTGCTCTTCTACTTACTTGCGTTAGCCAATTTTGTTGAGTTAGCAAATATTTCAAAAATTCGCAAAAACTGTTCCGATTACGCTGAAATTTACAGTAATTATGCCTTTTTATAAGACAAACATCCCCACTGAATGTCGTTTTGATATCTGGCACCATTTTAAAAATATCGATATTTGAAACTTTTACGCCAAATAATTTCGGAACTATTTTTGGCAATATCAACGAATGAAATATCGATAGACACTGTTAAACATAAAGTGCAACATGTTGCTGAAGCTGCATTTTCTTCCACGTTTCTTATTACCCGAGGTAGAATGGGAAGCAAGTATAGAGGAGTGTTAACACTCACTGCCCTTGATGCTGCCACAGAAGTATTTTGGGAAGTAAATACAGCAGCGCGAGGAGCAGTGGCAGTGGCTGAATGTAAACGAGACAATATGATTTACAAAGAGCTCTATAATTTAAGTTTCTTGTTTGCGGAATTTAAAGAAAGTAGCTATAATGCCTAAAAGAGTTCGAGTTAGAAACTCCATGATAAAATGTTTACCTGACACCCCTAACTGAACAAGATAGAATTGAAAAAGATAGAAAACTTGAACAAGATAGAAAATGCTAAACTCTGGTTGGTATGTATATTGTATATATGAGATGAATGGGAGAGAGGTTATTGCTGAAGATTCTGAAAGCAAGGCGTTTAGAAAAGATGGGGAATAATAAGATTTACTTTGATAATAAAAAGATTATTAACCTTAGGTCACAAAGGTTCCTCTCCCAATGCAACAGGTTCATATATAGTGTCTATAGATAAGATATATTGAAGATCCTCGACACCCAACTAAAGGCGGCCATACAAATTATGGTATACCTTAGAGGTAAACCTTTATAGGTAAACTAGAGGGAGTTTGTAATCAAAACTGTGATATGTGTGTCCTAACAAACACACCCTCCGGTTTTCCCGAACAGGTTTCCCGCAACGCTTTAAGAGTTGGCCACTGTTCTCAAGCTACAACTTGAATTTTCTTAGCAACGTTTTTACCATTTATGAAAAACAGACCATCTGCTATACGCGGATGTTCAAAATTATTATTTCCGGTTGCCAACATAAGTAGATATATTGACAAATGGTGGACTGACGACCGTGACTTGACTTGCAACCTGCCCATAGAGCACCATGATCTGATAATCATGATGTCAGATGAACCTGCACGCGTTAGATCTTCCAGCTAGACGAACGTTGTTTGGATTTTTCTCTGAACAGTTCCAACAGGAAAGCCAACCGAATTGTTCACCTGCTTAGGCAACCAGCCTTCAGGCATATTGTTCAGTCTAAACTGACATTCAGATTTAATTCAAAAAGCTGTCATAATTGAAAGAATAAAATACAAATAGTCTCCCGATTTGTGTAACACATAGTTTCCTCGCGTCCTATTTCGTATACTTAAATGATTTTGTGCATTTACTACCTATTATTTTCAAATTTATTTAATTTTCCCCCGCTTTTTAAATCTGTAAAAATCGTTTTGATTATTTACATAAATTAAAGAATGAATTTAGTAAAAATTTAAAGAGCGCAGAATGTTGAAATTAATCTGAGGCAATTTGCGGGCTCATTTCGACAAACCATCCAAATTTCATAAAAAATAAAATAAGTTCCTTTGAAGTTTTAGGTGTAAATAAATGTATGTTAGTGCGTATGTGGTAGAGAAGCTCAAAGGTTTGGGTGCAGAAGGTATAAACATATATATTATATTAGATTAGCCCAACAATGGGCTAATTTATTTTTTAGATATGTTAGTTCACAAAAATTGAGCGACAGACAGACTAACAAACCCACAAACAGATACGGAACCAAAAATGTTCCCTGATGTCTAAAACGGAGTTCTGTCTTGAAATTTAAAATCGGAGACCTATAAAAAAATTCAAAAAAAAACAATTTTTTTAAAAATTTCGTTTCTTCGTAACGATCACATAGCTTCCCTTACCTTCGGCAAGCTCGGAAGCAAATGAAGAAGAAACAGGATTTAAAGCAAATAATGATTTATGAATGTCTGATACGGATTTTTGAAATACGAGACTTTTTATAGAATTTTTGTTCTTTAGAACGATCTCATAGCTTCCGTAACCACCTGTAAGTTCGGAAGCAAAACTGAGGAGAAAAAATTACAAGACAAAAAGAACTTTTTATATACTACGTTTTTAAATTTTCTGTCATAAATCATAAATTTGAAACCCGTCAAAATAAAGATCGTAAATATGGGATATGTCAAAACAAATAAAATAACTTGCGGATTTTTTCCGAACTAACTTTCTATACAGCAAAATTTGCTGAAAACGAATTAAATTTTGCTGAAAGATGGCTAAAAGTATTAAAATAATGTATTGTTGTCGTGTTTTGAGCTATTCTAAAAGTTTAAAATGTCTAACTACACGGGAAGTTAGTTAAAAAACGATTACAAGATTTGTACTGGACAAACAAACAAACAAACAAACAAGAAAGCAAGCTAATAAAAACGTAGTAAAATAAACAAAATTAGACAATTATGGGTTGTAAAAGCATAGCATTATTTAAATATAAGCGATAGGACGCGAGGATGCTATGTAGCACACTATTTGGCAGACTATGTTAAATGTTTAAATTGTTTTGTTTCTTTACATGAATAAAAGTAACAACTTGGCCAAACGTATTGTGCGCAGGCAGTTGAAATTATAATGGGTCCATTTGCGGGCTAATTTCGACAAATCATTTAAATTTCTTAAAAATCAGATGAGCACTTTTAAAGATATAGGTGGAAGTACATGTATGTTTGTGTGCATGTAGAAGACAAACCTATGAGCGCAATAGATTAAAAAGTATGTGGGACTAACAATTGGCTAGTTCCAATATCAAATATCATCTAATTCGAACGAGCAGTTTTTAAGATATGTAGATTCGCAAAAAGTTGTGGACAGAGAGATAGGCATGGAACTAAAAATCTTCCCCGTTGTCTAAAACGTATAGTACTGTCTTGGAAGTTTTGAATTCGGAGACATAATAGAATGTTTCGTTCTTCAGAAGGATCACATAGTTACCTTCAGAAAGCTCGGAAGAAGAAATAAATTATAATGGAATAAGCTCTGTCAAATAAAACATGATTGCCCTAGGTTCATTCTAGAGAAAATCATAAATAATTAATTTCTCTCTCAGAATAGAAATTATGAGGGAAGGGGAAATAACGTATTCATTTATACAAGCTAAAAGGTTACTATTATATCCTTCGATATAACATCAGTACAGAAATTTTCTTCAACTTTCTTTCCTTAGGAATTTTAAAAATAAGCGCTAAGAAGATTTCCTGGAAACGAAGCAAGAAGGAAAATATCAACCATAATTCTCTTTAAGAACCAAAAGAAAAAAAAAGATTACCTTCTTCAAAAACCGGAATAAATTAGGTCACGCTTAGTAATGCTTCGTACATTTCAAGGTAAAACAAAGAGACACAATGTTTTATTAAAAGGCTGTGAAAACCATGCTCAGTCAGGTAAAAGGTTCTTTGTTCTTAATAACAATATGGAGAAGGGTTGAGATTTATACCTTACCACCCTTTTGCTAAAACCACAAACCTTAATATTATAACTAATAACCTAGAAATTGTAACAATTTTTTAAAATAATTATTAATTAGAGTAATGTTTTTAAAACCCTTTGGTTTATTGAGTTATTTTTTAAATTAAAAAAAATATATAACTATGTAAATTATCGAATTGAATTGAATATGAATTAAAATGTATTTTATGTTTATGAATATGATATATGGATGATACGTAAGGAAATATATATATTATTCCGAAACATTGATTAAATCTATATATAGGATGTTATCGGTTTAATTATTCAAACATTATGTGGTGATTATAGAGATTATTTGTATCTTGTTCTTCATGTCACTTTTGTGTTCTTCTTAGATCGTTATTATTTGTTGTTCCGAAGAAAAAAATAATTATACCTCCAATTTTAAAAATGCCAAGACAGAAATCCGTTACAGACATCAGGGGACATCTTGTTGACATATTGTTCCGTGTCTGTTTGTCAGTCACTCGCTAAATGTTTGCGATTCAACATAATATCTTTAATAAAATTTGGATAGTAGGTCATAATTAGTCCATTGTTAGTCCCATATAAGTATAAACCTTCTGCGCCCATTTGTTTCTCCTTTACATGTGCCCAAACATACATTTATTTACAGCTACATCTTCAAAAGTACTTACCTAATTTTTATAAAATTTGGATGGTTTGTCAAAAGGAGCCCGCAGATAGCCACAGATTATTTAGAAATGTCTGCTCTCTTTCAACTTTGCTAAATTAATTCCTAGATTCATGTTATTTATTTATTTATTTATTTATTTATTCGTTTATTATTTAACCACAACTATAAAATTTAATTATGTCAAGCAGCTTATCTCATCACTTAAGGAAATTACAGCACAATTACAACTTAGATTCGGAGACCCCACCCAGTGGGGTACTCCAATAATTTTGATTACAAAAGCATTAGTCTCTAAGATGGTCACGGGACCATTTTATCTTTAAGCGTCGCCTCGGATTACCAGGAATAATCAAGTCCGTACGTCCAAATAGGTTTTATAATTAGATTATAGACAGATAGTTTGTTCGTTAGTGATAAATTAGATCTGTTGTCCAAAAGTCTGAGTAAAGTCTTGTATCGTCGCTTCATGTCTGTTCGTTTTAGTCTTGTATGTAAGTTCAAGGGAGTCTTCGGCCTAAATGAAGTCCCTATGTACCGCAAATGATTCGAAATTGGTGTTGATGCATATAGACTGGTGGAAAAGTAGCTCTTAGCAGAGTGAACGTAACATGTACAGTACACTTTTTTCTCTATTGAATTTAATACGCAATTTTTTGGACCAGTTCTCAATAGATTGAAGATGTTATTGAAGAATATCGGAGGCATGGTTAGGATCTGGATTTACAGAAAGGACTGCTTTGTCATTTGCAAAAGAGGAAATGGATGTGGAAGGATGTTCTGGAATGTCAGCTGTATAAATAGATTATAAGAAGGGACCCAGAATGCTGCCTTGAGGTACACCTTCTAGAATTGTAAAAGAATCGGAGTGACAGGAACCTTCTCGAACTACAAAATTCCTGCGTTATTATGATAGGAGCGAAGGATGAGGTAATTAATTAAGGTGTTAAAAAATTAAAACAAATTTGTTAGATTTAAAATAACCGGGGAGGGGTGGGGGGGGGGATTAAATAAATTTGACAATAATGAGTTGTAAAATCATAAAATCATTTAAATATACGAAATAGGACGCGAGGAAGCTATATGCCACACAAACTGGCAGACTATTTTTTAATGCAAAAATCATCAGCACCAACTGTTTTAACAGTATTAAAGTTTTTGAAAAATAAAAACTCTTAGATGGGAGCTACTTTCTAGTTTGAAAACATTGATTTGATTTTGGATATAGGTTGTATAAGTTTGGCTATAAATTAAACCTCGCCTTATTTTCACCTTCAACAAAATTCTTAAACTGCTTCTACAGAAATAGTTTAGTCCAAACTCTCATAGGATTTGCTTTCCAAGAGGTCTAATATTTCATATGCACGATACCATACATGCAACAGTGTAGATTTATATATATGCTTTTATATTACATGTAAAGCCGATAAAGAGAACCCATTAGAATAATTATGTTATTTATTCCATGAAAGGCAAAAAATATCTTGTTGAAAAATTTATTTTTAAAACTCACAGTATTACCCCACTCATTTATCCTTTCATAAACGTAAACCATTTATTAATAGTAGAATTAATATATGTATATATACTCAGTTGGTAATAAATTATACTACGTAATGTAGAAGCTGACTTCAGTTAAGGGCCCTACACACGATCTGACCATGTCGGCCCGACCAAGTCGGGTCTCGATCTAGTCGGTCGTAGACTCGGCTACACACGTTCCCGACTTTGTCAGTTGCCACCGCTCCTTCGCCGTGTTAACATAAAAAACAAAACATATATAAACAAACCAAATCGTAAATAATGATAGGCTTGAGCTGTCAAAACCAGCTGATTATTGTCAACTTGTCCGACGACAGCGCTACACACGGGCCAATCTTGTCTGTAGGTTGCCCGACCAGGGCCGTCCCTAGGGGGGGTCAACCGGGTCAAGCTGACCCGGGCGCCCCGTCTAGGGGGGCGCCACCAGGCCCCCGTCTTAAACTACTAGGTGCCTAGGTGCATTTACCAATAAAGGGGGGGGGGGGGCCACAGTTGCCTTTGACCCGGGCGCCTAAACCCCTAGGGACGGCCCTGTGCCCGACCTAGGGTGGTGCCCACCCGACAGCCGACTTAGTGCACCGACCAAGTCAGGCTAGTACCTCGACTACACACCAACAGATTTCTCGCCCCAACCTGACCAAATTGGCCCAATTGCCCGTGTGTGGGGTCCAGTCAGATCGTGTCAAGTCAGATCGTGTGTGGGGGCCTTTAATGAGAAAGTCTAACTTACTCTGTGGCGTAACAGCCTGTAGTGTATAAGGCCTAGGTCTGCCAAAGGGCTTAATTATACAACTATGTGTGTAATGAATGACACGGGGTAGGCCTACCAAAGGGCCTACCAAGGGAGGTTTGTATACATCAGCTGTATAAAGCTTATAATCGGCATTCACAACCATTTAAGCGCCCTATACATGTAGGAACCTGGTTCACTGATCTCCGTTCTATGAACCAAGATCTAACCTGATGGAATGCCAAGTTCGTCACGCGTTTGGCTAGTTCACCTCCACTTAAAGGCGAACTTGGTTCTTGTGAACCGAGACTAGCGAACCAAGTTTCCATGTGTATACCCAGCATTCGCATAACCCAACCAGCTACCCATTAATATGATGGTGAAAACCGTATAGGGGAAGGCTCCCCTGCTCAGCCTGGGCGGTCCAGGACTAGAGCTGTGGTCATGCAAATGTGGCGGTTTCCAAGATCCCAGATGGGGATCTAAGTTGTGACCACGTCTGATGTTATTTACCTTTGATAGGAAACCCAAGCGCTAAAACATATGAAAATGAAAAAGATATAGAGATAAACTAAAGAATATTATGTTATAATTTAAATTTTTTTATTGATAATAGTTATTTTATATTTTTATATGACGTGTATAAAAAGGATTGCATTTAACCATGAATATTCATGCATTATAGAGAAATAAAAAATTCAGTCCTACAAACTCGAAAAAAACCTTTCTCATATGCATGGTGAGACAAACTTTAAATTCTGTAACATAAAATATATTTCAAAAATGTTCAAATGGTGACGGTTTACATTTCATTTTAGATTTTTCGCAAAATCAGATTTATTTTCATTAATTTGTGGGAAACTAGATTTTTCACTGGGACTCCACGTGTATAGTTGGCATCGTATTTAAATGGAATACATAATAGAGTTAAAAAAAAACAAAAAAAAACAACATATTTTTAGGGGGCAGCGTGGCAAATTGAGAGCTAAAATGCATTTCTAGATTTCGATCCAGGGTATGATTTTTCTGAACATAAATGTCAATTTTTTAAAATCTCAGTGGCTTAGGCTCCGTGTGGTTTTACTAAAAATAGACTTCAGATAGACATTTTTTGGACTAATAGGATTTTAAAGTCTGTTTTAAGGTCGTGTAAATTTATCAACATCTCAAAATCGAATTTTTTCACCAGATCAAACTTTCTGCCAATAACACTTGGAATATTTTTCTCAAGTATTATACATATTTTTATTTTAGTATTCTTCTTCTGTTGCTTAAAGGCTATATTGCTTCCAAACATACCAAAGGTAAAAAAAAACATTATGATCATCTGAAGAATGGTTTTTTTTTATCTTCGAAATCAAAAAAAATTTGACAGAAATCCGTTTTAGACATTAGGGAACATTACTGCCGTTCGGCGCTTCTGCAAATATATTAAAAACTGATTTACGATTTTGAAGAAATGTTGATGTTAGGTCATAATTAACACACTGTTGTTTTCATATTAATTTTTATCTATCTGCACATATTTAACCCTAGACCATCCCTAGGGGGATGAGAACCAAGTATTCACTGAAGCCCATCTGTACAGGTCAGCGCGTCACCAATGACTCAACAGCCAATAGTGGGCGTCGGCTAGTAAGTAAGTAAGTAACATATTGAATAACCAAACTTTATATTCCCAGTAAAATTACATTATATTAGCTCATGTGACCATTTTTCTAAAATAAGACACGAGGAAGCTATGTGCCACACTTATTGGCAGACTAGTTTTAATTTTCTTGACCACCTTTCTCCATCTTTCAAATTATTACCTCTGAAATTATTTTTTATGCAAAATGAAAATTATATGATTATTCTTTGGTTAATCCCTCAATTTTCTTATTTTTCTTTTTCTTCTTGGGCTACATGGGATAGTCATTAAAAAACTTAGCAATTTTTTAAAAATCATTTTTATATTTGATGCAAATTTTCGCCCATGCCTGGGCATCATCAGGCCTTTATCTGAGAATTAATGGTGGTGAATTAAGTAGCAATTTCAATCTCCATTTAGCAATACAATATAATATGCAGAAAGGGAGTAACCTTTTCATACAAGTAATTACCAGTTACTCTAAAAAAGGTATCGCCAAAAATTTGCATCAAATATAAATATTATTTAAAAAATAGCTAAGTTTTTTAATGATCATCCCATGTAGCTCAAGAGGAAAAAGAAAAATTAGATTATATGGTTTCATTGGTATTGAAATGGAATACAATATCAATTTCGTTATAACATTTTTTAAAAAGGAAATAAAAAATGCTTTAATTCCACGTACCGAGGTCAACACCCTCAAACAAAATAATTTAATTGGTAAAACTAGTCCAGTTCATACATACAAAAAAATGAATTTCCTTGAAAAAGTTCGAGTATCTATGGTTTTTGGGTATGTTGAAGGGACTAATACCACTAGTAAAAAACCAAACTAGGGGAAACAAAAGCCCTGTGCAAGCAGAGTTATATTTAAAAAATGTTTGCTCAATATCTCTGTTCCAATATATGCATCTGACAAATGTACTCTATATATTATATAGAGGGCAAAATTTGCTACAGTGAAAACTTTCTTTCTGTTTCTGTATGCGTAACGTTTTCGTATGTGACAATATCTTGAGTAGAAGATGACCGATTTAGTTTACATTTGCTCAGGCTAAGTTCATTGGATAGTTTTATTTGACTAAGTGTTTATGCAGAGCTTTAAATTTCAAACTGTAATTTCAGGAAAAGATTATATTTTTATCTATTTAATGACACAAACCTTGATTTATTAAAACTAAGAGGGATACCACTCAGAAGTAATAAAAATGGCAAACTCCATTAAATCGCCATTTAAATGTTTTATCTCGAATGAAAAAGTAAAAATAAAACGACAAAAAGCAGTAACAATAGAATGAGTTTCCGGGCGGCTAGAGTCGAATAACCGAAACAGGGAAAAAATTATAAATCAAAAGTTTTGAAATTTTTTTCTTCTGAAATGTTGATGAACTATGTTTGCAGCCCGATGCATAAGAACAGAGATTTTAAGCAAACACCGAAAAAAATGAGAATGCTTATGCTTTTTTTTATTTAACTCTCTAGGGCTTTTGTTTCCGTAAACTTGTTTTTTGTGACAATGGACCAGACTTCATATCAAAAAATTATAGGCACCCGACCTTTTGCAAGGGACTTTGTATAATTTGACTGGAATAAACAAACGGCACGATATAAAAATAATTCATGACTGTGCAACAGGTTGAATCAAATTAAGCTTAACATTTACTGCTACATAACTAACTTTATGGCGAATCTAATAAAACTAGAATTGATGGACTACATCTATCAAATTAAACCATTAAATAAACATTAAGGGGACTTTTAATCTTACAAACTGTATCAAATACTTATATAATGTGATGTCTAGCTTGAACATCGCAATGTTTACATTAGAACGTTTCAAATAACAGTTTAAGCAACAAAACTATTTTTGATTATCTAATAAAAAATACATTTAATATTTTAAAGACTAAGTAAACGAACGCAATTGTTACCAAAACAATTGACTCAAAAACGAAGGTTTTACATAAACATATTTAAAAAGGCCGCTTTAGACGATCAACTTGGTTGTCAACCTTGTTGTCGATATGTCATGTTGAAATTGAAGTCAATAGGTTAGTTCCAACCACACTTCAAACTGGTTTGGAACTGTCCGACGCATGCGCATCGGACCAAATTTGAACGTTTTTTGCTAATGTACATCACATGCGTCGTACAGTTTGAAACTAGTTTGTGGTGTGGTTGGAACAAAACCTATTGTTTATCGTCTGTGGATAGATTGGTGGTTGAAATTAATTTTATGTTGGTCTACAGGTTGGAGTAAAATTAAAAATTAAAATATTTCATGTGGGACGAGCCTCTTCTTAACATAATTCATGATAATAACGAGGTATAATACAACTATGTTGACAACCATGTTGATCGTCTAAATGCTGCTTATACGAGCCGTGAAGCCCATGGCAACGGGTTTAATTTTATACTTAGAAAATAAGTAAAATTAAGTAAATCAATTTAGATATCCATTTAGATAAGTTTTATATCACTCCTCGATTATATAAATGATTCACTTATAGTTTTTAACCTATTCATGTATGGGCTATTTCACATTCAATTGTAATCCGTTTTTCTGGTAATTCTGTAATAACAAGGTAATGACTTTGGAAAATCAAGGTATTAATAATAATGGTTAAATAAGGCATTAACCACTTTTGGCATTGGAAGAACATATTATCCAATTATAGATAATAATTAAATATAACTCTTGTCAACTCATAAATCTTCTTCATACTTCTTAAAATATTTATTGAAACCTCAAGGGAAATTAAACGAAAGATAGTTTCTATAATTTGATGCAAGGTTTTTCAGAAAAGAAGTCTTCAGGTATTTGTTTATTAGATGAGTGTAACTCTTCTTTTATTTGTCACTAGTAGAAACAAATTCAATATTAAGAAGAAATACATTTTAAACAATTTAACAATTTTTTAATTGTTTTGTTGAAAATGTGGATTGAAAGGAGTCGATGCGCTAATTGAGAAAATACGTTTTGAAATGAGCCAATGTTCTAATAGAGAAAATGCAGGTTGAAAGACGTCGATACGCAAAAAGAGAAAATGTAGGTTAATTGTAGTATATGTGCTGATAGAGGAAATGCAGGTTAAAAGCAGAATAAGTGATATTAGCGAAAATGCGTGTTGAAAGGAGTTGATGCGCTAATTGAAAATCTCTGCTCGAAAGGATACGATGCACTAATAAAGAAAATGCGTGTTGAAAGGAGTTGATGCGCTAATTGAAAATCTCTGCTCGAAAGGATACGATGCACTAATAAAGAAAATGCGTGTTGAAAGGAGTTGACGCGCTAATTGAAAATCTCTGCTCGAAAGGATACGATGCACTAATAAAGAAAATGTGTGTTGAAAGGAGTTGATACACTAATTGAAAATCACGGCTCGAAAGGATTCGATGCACTAATAAAGAAAATGTGTGTTGAAAGGAGTTGATACACTAATTGAAAATCTCGGCTCGAAAGTATTCGATGCACTAATAAAGAAAATGTGTGTTGAAAGGAGTTGATACACTAATTGAAAATCTCGGCTCGAAAGGATTCGATGCACTAATAAAGAAAATGTGTGTTGAAAGGAGTTGATACACTAATTGAAAATCTCGGCTCGAAAGGATTCGATGCACTAATAAAGAAAATGTGTGTTAAAAGGAGTTGATACACTAATTGAAAATCTCAGCTCGAAAGAATTCGATGCACTAATAAAGAAAATGCGTGTTGAAAGGATACGATGCACTAATAAAGAAAATGCGTGTTGAATAGAGTCTATGCCTCCACCTGGGCAATCAAAAGCTTTTCAAGACAAAGGCTGTGGTTCGAGCTCATCTAGGATCAGATTAAAGGATAGGCATTTTATCTTTATCATGTTAGTGTATAATTGACACTTAGATGGTAGCACTTGTTCTTTAACGACACTATTTAATTGTTTTTAATGATTTTTATGTAATCGTGTAGTTTCCCGACGACGACGCACCTCCAAATGATTTGTTATTGCTAAGATAAGCCAACCACATTTAGTCCAATAAAATTAAATGCTTATTTTCATTTGTTGGTCTTCAAATAGGTATAAAGGTCAAATAACACTTGAATAAATAGATATATATATATATAACTTAATTTACTTGATTTTACTTTTTTCTAAATATAAAATTAACGGGCTCAACGGCTCGTAATGTATAATAGTGCTCAAGAAATCGGTCTATTATTTCTACCTCTCTTACCAAAACAAATCGAGTTTCCCAATTACAAGCCACCAACCTTTCACTTTCAGTCATTCTTTAGTTTCTTTTACTGTTATAATTAACTAAATATACATTTTCTCACGAAATTTTAATTTAATTTCTTTTGTCAACTCTCACCTACAAAGTATACAGTGGTTATTGTCTAAAGTGGATGTTGAATTGCTACCTATAAATGTCTAAATAAATAGTATTAAAGAAAAGTCTGACAAGGTCTGGCCCATTGTGTAATGTTGCGTCACTGATAGTAATTGGTATAAGAAATAAGATACCCAAATTTCATTCTAATATTAGCTCCTCTTTGAATATTTTCTCCCGTAAAGTTTATTCTTTTTATAATACTTCATTTAAATATGTATTTAATGTAAATTATTATCTAACAAAGTGTCAAGTAAACTGCTAAGTCATGTTCAAGAATAATTTTTCTCTTCATTATAAGAAAGTTTGTAAAGGAAAACGGATTAAATCTTATTATTAAATTTACGAGTCTCTAGAAGATGACCTTTTTCTTTTCATTTCAAGTAGACCAAGATTAACTTTGGAAATCAATCAAGTCCTGGGAAATAACAAACTAATAAAATTTAGACCTCACTCGTCTCAGGGTTACTCCTGAGAACCTGTCCCATCCCCTTGTCTACTATATCGACACGAAAAATCTCATTAGACCGACCTAACTCTGAGTACAAATAAAATAAAAAATAAAAGAGAGAAAATCACTATTATATCTATACGCAACACTGTTTATTTTCCTCTTCAAAATACAGGGAGGAAAAAAAATATTTTGAGTTGTAAGATATTTCAAAGAATACGTTTTTATATATATATATATTTTTTTTTCCAGCTAAGTCAATTTTTCATTATAACATTTCTTCGTTTTTTCATCTCCACTATGATATATAAATATTTCTTTTAGAAATATATCTTTTCGACCAATCCGGTTTTACACCAGTACTGTCCAATAATATTTGTTTTTCTTATTTTATTATATACGTACTCTTATTATTATTGATGTGTGCTATACACTATAAAAATATTAAACTCACTAACTCTAGATATTTTATTTTGTTTGATCAAACAGATAACTATTTACTTATACTTATTTAATAATAATAATAATAATAATAATAATAATAATAATAATAATAATAATAATAATAATAATAATAATAATAATAATAATAATAATAATAATAATAATAATAATAATAATAATAATAATAATAATAATAATAATAATAATAATAATATAATTAATTATCAAACTATACTGATATTTGTGACTACAGGGTGTTCCAGTTAAGTACAGACACAGATAACAGATAAGGGGATAATTACACATGGAATTTTCAGGATCAAAAATCATATTAACCCATGGTCTATCGGCAATTGTTTTCGGGATATCGATTTTTTTCGTTTATTAACGGTTCTATGCTTTCATTACCTAATAACTCAACAACTATAAAATATTTAGAGATATGTTTTACGACACTCGAAAGGGGAATAAATTTGGTTTAGAATGGACTATTTGTTCAACCGTATCAGGGTTTTATCGCTATGACACAACCAATTAAAAATGTATATTTTGTTCCATCAAAAATTGTGATCAAACTTTGAGCGGCAATAAACGTGCTAATTTTTGTATGTAAAAAATTATTTAATAAACAACAAAAATAATAAGTAATGACTGATAGCTGCCACGCATACATTGCTTAATAACTCAGCAACTACAGTGCTCTTGAGTTGAGTTGTTAAGTTGTCAAGCAATGTATGCATTAAAATCGATATCTCGACAATTAAGGTCGATAGACCATGTGTCAACCCTAGAACGACACACATATTTTTTTTTTTTTTACGTAAACTCCCCACAGAGGTCAGTGAGACCCCAATTAATTAATGGGTTGAATTAATTAATTAAACATTTTTTATTTTCAATTATTTATATATTTTTGTAAATATAATTTGTTATACTAAAAATACCATATTTTGACCAAAACAAATAAGGATTTTAAAATTAAATAGTAGGGGAAGACGGGGCAAAGTGGCCATGCTAAGGTTTGCTGATTTTTTAAGCGAACTTATAATCGGCCTAGAGCTTTAAAACATTGTGTTTGTATATTTTAACCATCCTCTCATATAATGTATTTTTTAATTTAATTTAAAATTATTTAAAGAAACCAAATTGATTAATTTTCAAAAAGTATCCAAATGGCCACTTTGCCCCACACAAGGGGGCAAAGTGGCCACAGCAATATGTTCGTAATATGTAGTTATTTAACTTCATCCACTGTAAATATCTATAAAAATAATAAATTAGCATACTTTAGGTGTGTAGAAAAAAAACAAAAAACAATAAATAATAAAAAAAAAAAAAACCAAAAACAAATAGTAGATATGGGGAAAAGTTGTCATGCCTGGCCACTTAGCCCCGTTTGACGCCATGATACATAAGTTGTCATAACTCATTAACCAGACGGAACTATGTGACCTTTTAAACATGGTTCTGTAGACAAGTTATCACTACATTTTAACACTTTTTTTTTAAATCATAAAGTTTATTACTATAATAATAATAAATAATATAAATAAGCACTTAGCATACATCAGAGAGGTGTGAAAGTAGAAATCGGATAATAACTTCACAAAAAACACGTGGTTAAAAGTTTAAACGGTGTTTGAAGACTGACATAGTTGTCTATGAAAGGTTGCTGTAATCTCCGATTAACAGCAGCACTTTACAACCATAAAACTGAGGATGGCCACTTTACCCCCCCCCCCCCCCCCCCTGGCCACTTTGCCCCGCCTTCCCCTATACATATATATTTTCATAAAAATGTTTTTAAAAAAATTTGTACTTTAAAAAATATATATATATAACTTTGTGTTCGTTAGATTGGGTAAATATTTTTTATTTATATATATTGACAGTTGTTTTACAGAAAAAAAGAACAAAAATGATAATAAAAATTAAAGATTTTCTTACATACTCTGTCAAAGTTAAGCATTTTTGACCTTAAATCCTTAATGCGATCCACTAAACTTTAAACTTAAATGAAGTTATATACGTCTACTAATAGTAATAAAAGTTTTATTTTGGAACTTTTGACAGTCTTAAATATTTTAGCAGCCCAAAAAAATTCAACCAATAAGACGTTCTAGGGTTAAAATGACATTTTTCTTGGAAATTCGACATCGCGTCTGTGCTTAGCTGAACTCCCTGTATACAGAACTATAACCTTTTCAAATATTTACACAATTAAATGTCATTTATTTATTTGCCTCAATAATTACGTAATGTCTATTTTATTATTAAGAAATTCCTAACTGCTTATAAATGATATTTAATTTCATATTGTTTGTTTAATTTCTTTCGAACTATTTTATGGGATATAGAGGTTTAATGGGCATCGAGATCTAAATTTTATACTAGTAGACTCTAATAAAAAAAAAAATTATATTTAAACCAACCTCTAAGATAATATGTTCACTAAAAGCTTTTTAGTGGCAAATAATAGTAATATATGGCTAAGCCTGTTAATCATACAAGATATGCGTGTTTAGTAGATTAAAGATTAATTGAGAACAATAGTTTATTTTGTGCAGGTTGCCGCAGCCTAATCCAAATACATTTATTTATTAGGCCCGCACATTTTTAATATTATTGATCAATCTAGATTTGTCGATACTACTGTCAATCAACATAACAATACCAATAACATAATCAATACCGGTAATGGTTAATCGAATATTTAGATACACAAAAACATTCCTTTGACATCTCAAAGTTACAGGTAATATTATAACAATAAATAATACGGCTTAATTCTTACCACGTCGAAAATTTCGGGTGAACTAAGAATTAAATAAAGTATTTTTTTTTTATAAATATAGTCAATAATATTCTCAATATCCCCACCATTTCTAGTATTGAAGTCTGGAATTTAAAGAATTAAAATTTTTATCAATATTCGACCACACAAGATCAATAATGTCAATACTATGTACTGCAGGGCACTTTAGACAAATTAGGGCCTTAGCTTAGGTAAAATTCTCTATTCATAGATTTTTTCTTAACATCCCGATCAACGGCATTCGGTTATGAAAGGATGGGGATCAGGTCTCTATATTCATCTACTTGATAAGATAATCAGCTAAATTCTCTATTCATAGATTCTTTTCTTCATATCTCGATCAACAGCATTAGGTTATGAAAGGAACGGGATCAGGCCTCTATACTCATCTACTTGATGAGATAATCAGCTAAATTCTCTATTCATAGATTTTTTTCTTCACATCCCGATCAATGGCATTCGGTTATGAAAGGACGGGGATCATGCCTCTATACTCATCTACTTGATGAGATAATCAGCTAAATTCTCTATTCATAATTTTTTTTAACGTCCCGATCAACAGTATAAGGTTATGAAAGGGCGGGTATCAGACCTCTATACTCATCCACTTGATGAGATAATCAGTGTGGATCAGGTCTAAGTTTTGGGATTCGAGCTCATCACCAGTGTTTAGACCTAGGTTTCATAGGCGATCGCGCTAACCATTAGGCTACGGTTTCTTGCAAAAACATTTATTTTTTAAAATTATTAGATCTATCTGAATACTGCCAAAATAACCAAGGGAATAAATGTTTTTCTATCAATGAATGAGACATGTAAGTGGAAGGAAACGTAAGAAAAGAAAAGTATTATTTTTTAAGCCCTTTTTTATTCAGAAATGAACAGCAGAGTAATCATTTTCACTTCCTTCTATTTCTTCTTTCCATTATTCTCATTATTTATCAATGAAAAAAAAAAAAAAATGAGTTTTGCACAAACACTTTTAACTATTGTATTTCAGTCAAAACTAGTCTTCAATACAAATTAATTACGATATATTATATTATGAAGGTAGGTACTCTAGTTTTGACTAGTCCAAACGGGTTTTGACGAAAGTAATTTGGTAAAACATTAAGGCAATTTTCTACAAGTCAAACATACGTTATATATATATATATATATATATATATATATATATATATATATATATATATATATATATATATATATATATATATATATATATATATATATATATATATATATATATATATATATATATATAAAACTCAAAGATTAACAACACACGTTGTTAATTTAATGGAGGAAACCTAAATTTTAAATTAAATTTTATAAAAAATTACATTTTATGTACCGGTGAAACAAGTAGAATTGTGGAAGAAAAGAGTTTGTGTAGAGGTTGAGACTATAATGTTTAAATCTCACTAAAGCTCTATAGGAACTTGTTGGACAGTCTTCATGATAACAGAGACACGTTCCAGCCCTCGCCTCTATCATTAAGGGTGGCGTCATTATAGTCTTGTACGTTCCTTAGAATATCTTCGCTCTCTAAGGGCGGTATTCGTATACTATTTCCTACTATGTGGAGACATGCTATTTTATGATCCGCAAAATGTCCTTGAAGGCTTATGTTTGCTTATATGTTTGAACAGCCTCTCGTGACCTTTCATTTGTTCAACGTACTAACTACCACATAATATTCCCCATGTTATACTGTAATTTTGTTTTTGGAACGAAATTCCTTATGGCACGTTATAGCGTCTTGAGCCCGGGAGTAAATCCGAAGAAAACGACCCATCACGAAATCTACCAATGATTATAACTTGAGTAAAAGATGACCGATTTAGTTGAAATTTAGTACACATGTTCATTTCACCATTGTTCAGGACATGTTCGTTAGACAACGTTATGCGCCTTTGAATACCGGATAATTCGCCGGATACATAAAAATGTCGGGTACTTTTTACTTTAGCACCCTCCTATATCCCTTTGTGTTAATAGTTATTTAGACAAAGAAACATATACAGAGTAGCATGTATTCCTTACATGCCTAAATTACTTAGTCTAAATTACTATCAAGACGAAGGGATATTTACTCTAATGTACCTTGGGACAAAGGAATATCTCACTTGTGTATATAATTGTGATCATATTCACTAATCAACTATTAAGAAAAAGGAATATTAAATATAAAACAGCCCCAGGAGTCTCAATACCTTGGGGAGACAAACACACAAACCTGTGAGACTTTTGTAGGGCAGACTATTGTTTAGAATCAAGGGGGGTGCTAGTAAAAAAGTGTCAAATGTCGTTCTTCAGAATGATTAAATTGCTTTCATTACCTTCGGTAAGCTCGGAAGCAAAAAATGAGAGGGAGAAAATTAAATAAATAATAAGACAATGGGTCGTAAAAGCAAAACATCATTAAAGTACGCAATAAAGCTTCATGGCATACTAATTGGCTGACTATTTATTTTCTATAACTAGATAAATAACAACTCAGACTAATTATACATTCACTTCTGTAAGCCGGGCGTGAGAAAATACATATTATTTTAACCCTTTGCAGTTATTAAAGTGACACAGATGGAATGAATACATAACCATTTAAATACTTTAAATTCTTCTTCTTTTTTCCCCCTCTTTTCTAAAGCTTTATCTTGTTTTAAATAAACATTTCCCAAACCATTAGTGGTGTAAGGGCTTATCAACCCTCTTCAAATCTTAAAATAAAAATTCCTTATTCAAATTTTTACGTATTTGCTTTTCCTTTTTTAAGGTCAAAATTTATATGTACGGTGTTTTTACTGCTTCATTTTTGAGAATATTTCTTAATTTTTACATTGTGTTAATTTTGCTTCCGAGCTTGCCGAAGGTTAAGAAAGCTATGTAGTCGTTCCACCAAACGCAACATTTTTTTACCTCCAATTTAAAAAATCCCAAGACAGAAATTCGTTGCATACATCAGAGAACATTTTTGGTTCCGTGTCTGTCTATCGGTCTGCCGCTCAATTTTTGTGAGAATCAACATGACATTAACATGAATCAAAATTAGATGGTATGACATAATTAGTCTATTGTTGGTCCCATATAAGTTTCAAACGTCTGTGCCCATTTGTTTATCTTTCACATGGCTACAAACATTCATTTATTTACACCAATATCTTCAAAAGGACACTTCTGATTTTTATGAAATATGGACGGTTAACCGAAAGTAGCAAATAGCCTCATATTAATATCAAAAGTCTGCTGAAATTTATAATTTTACTAAAATGATACTAAATATTTTTTTATTTAATATATTTCTTTAAATTATTAAATAATTTAAAAGGAAATATTTAAACTATACACCCTTGTAATTCAATCAAAGCAGTTTAAGATGGCTAGAAGGTGTAATGACGAATAAAACTCAAGTTTTCATAGGAGACGTTTCGACCCTGTTAAGGTCATCCTTAGTCCTTTAATTACTGTAACATATAATTTATTTTCACAATTTGATCTTATAAAGTGGAATAAGTAAGATCAAATTGTGAAAATAAATTATATGTTACAGTAATTAAAGGACTGAGGATGACCTTAACAGGGTCGAAACGTCTCCTATGAAAACTTGAGTTTTATTCGTCATTACACCTTCTAGCCATCTTAAACTGCTTTGATAAAATGATACTTTAATTCATGTAACAAATCAAAACAACTTTGACACATTTAAAAAGTGGGGGGGGGGGAATTAAATAAATTTGACAGTAATAGGCTGTAAAAGCATACAACCATTTAAGTATACGAATTAGGACGCGAGGAAGCTATGTGCCACACTAATTGGCATATTATTTTGGTAATATGTATAAATAAAATAGGTGTATTTTTCATTAACGAAGTTCAAATATAGAGGAAGTATCCTGATGACAGCCTATTATAACTAGGTACATTGAACAATGTAGACGTGTGGAACTATTAAGAAATTTCGACTTTCCTCGGCCCTATGACGTGCGGTGGAGGGAGGCCCAATAGCTGGAAACAGACTGTGCACACCTCCTATACCTTTCTAACTCCTTGATAAACCGGGTAACGTTTTTTAGTAACGCTTTTCGAGTTATGTAGCACAGCCTAAACATGAAAATGTCAAAAGCTAAAATACTATAGACGTTAATGACGATAAATTTTGATTATTAAGTTGGGCACTTTTATTATTGATAAAGGTTTATTTAAAAATAAAAAATAAAAAAATAAATGAACTGATTATTTTACCCTAACTCATATTCACCACCATGATAAGATGTAACCCTGAATATTGGTATTTTCTAATTAATCGAATATCTTTGTGCCCAGGTCAGATTCGATGTAGAGGATTTAAAATCAATTTATCTGTTTTTACCAACGTTTCAAATGCTATTTACAAAGTCGGTCTATTTCTAATTTGATTTTACCAACTTTGAAATTGGATTTAAAAAGTTTGATAGCATTGGATGCATTTCGAGTATATACGGAGATGGTTTTTATACGCCGAAAATCCATTTTCGGCGTATAACAAACTTTATTTTTAAGGGAAAGTGTTAGAATTAACTAGATAGGTAGAAAATAGACCGGTGTTTTATAAAGGCTTGGTAAAACACATTAAAAAAGAAAAAATACGGAGAGATGTTTTCAACCTAACCCGAAACTAATAAATGTCTTTTATGGTTTTAGTCGAGCTCACTAAGCAACAAGATACTATAAATGGAGAACAATGTTCAACATTGAACCAAATATATATAAAATAGAAAACTACTCTATAATAAATTAGCATAACTTGGGTGTGTTTTAATTAATGTTATTCGTACTGTTACATTTAATAAAACCAATATGACAAATTATGGACTTATACTTTCATAAAAAAAAGAAACCATTAAATATGTAATTTTTAATGTTATTAATTCCTTTAAATTACCTTCGACTTTGTTTGTGTGTGCCTGTTGTCTGTCTTAAAAATACTAATTAGCCCTCTTCAGTCAAATATAGCTCAAACTTGCATCAATACAAAAACATTCTATCAAAGTAAGTACATACTACTTACTAAGTACAACTAATTACTAATTGAAATTCATATATAACAATATAAAACATTCTATTTTTAATTCAATCATTCATTAATTTATTTATTAACAAATTAATTTGCCGATTACCCACACAACTAAAGTCCATACATATAATGGATTTTTTTAAAAAATTATCTGCCAATTAGTGTGGTGGCACAAAGCTTCCCTAGTATACTTTAATGATTTTATACTATTGAAAGCTATTATTGTCAAATTTATTTCAGTTTCCCTGTTTTTTAAAACTGTCAAAATTGTTTTGAATTCTTACAATAATTAAAAGTGAAATATCAATTTAGCAAAATTTAAGCAGCGTAGAAGGTTGAAATTAATCTGGGGCTATCTGCAGGCTACTTTCGACATACCATACAGATATTATAAAAATCAGACAAGTTGTTTTGATGATATGGGTGTAAATAAATGTATGTTTGTGCGCATGTGGAAAAAAAAGAAATGGGTGCAGAAAGCTGAAACTTATATGGGACCAACAATAGGCTAATTATGATCTACGATAAAAATTTCATTATTTTGGAAGAGTAGTTTTTAAGGTAATATGTTGGTTCGCAAAAATTAAGCGACAGACGAACAGACAGACAGACTGACCGACAGACCGACAGACACGGAACCGAAAATATTCTCTGAAGTCTGAAACGGATTTCTGTCTTGGAAGTTTTGAAGATTTTTTTTTTTTTGCTTCCGGTAACGGAAGCTATGTGATCGTTCTGATGAACAAAAAAATTTTAGGTCTCCTATTTCGAAAATTCCAAGACAGAAATCCGTTTCAGACATCAGGGAACATTTTTGCTTCCGTGGCTGTCGGTCTGTTGTTTAAATTTTATAAACCAACATATCTTAAAAATTATAAGTCCGATTTTAATGAAATTTGGCTGGTAGGTCATAATTAGCTGATTGTTGGTCCCATATAACTGTCATTTCAACCTTCTGCGCTAATTTGTTTTTCTTCTACTTGCGCATAAAAATACATATATTTACACCTATTGCTTCAAAAGTACTTATCTGCGATGTATGGAACTTTTATAGTTTATCGAAAGTAGCCTGCAGGTAGCCCTAGATTAATTTGAACCACCTGCGCTCTTTAACTTTTTCTAAATTGATACTATAATTTATGTAAAAAATCCAACAATTTTGACAGATTAAAAAAACGGGGGATAAAATAAAACAAATTAGACAAAACGGCTTGCAAAAGTAAAACATCAATAAAGTACGTGATAGAATGCGAGCAACCTATGTGCCACACCAATTGGCAGTCAATGTTTTTGTTTTTTTATTTAGGAAATTCTTAAGGAAAAATAATATGAACAATAACTCGAGTAAAATACTGGAAACGGCAGCAGTAAATAATTTATGGACTATAGCATCGATACCTACCTAATAATCTAATATAAATTTATAGAACATTCTCATTCCAAATATATTTTTAAGAGGAATATATTAATGCATGTGATTACATTAATTCGTAGAAGGCGGGTGGGCCTTTGAGGACAATATTTAAATAAAAATTGTTTTCGGTATAGGCAGCAGTCTTTTAAAATGTTATAAAATCAAAATTTTTAGTTCATTTCTGAAGAAAAAAATACTTGTTTAAATTCCGTTTAATTATTTACATTGAGATTTTATAATTCAATGTAAATAAGATTTTTTAAATAAACAAACAATACTTATTTAACATTTCAGGCTTCATTTCGACTGTGTAACTGCAATACCTCGTAACCCTCAAAATCGAGATTTTTTTTATTGCATTTTTTTATAGATATTATTAATATCTACCTATGTGCAAAATAGTAAGCCTTAAGCAATTATTTTTTATAGATATCATTGTAATACTTCGAATTCATCATTTAACTAAAGTGTACAAAAACCCTCGTATACGACAAGGTTTCAAAATCTCGTTACCCCCCTTGCATTGTATGTCTTTAACTAATTGTGGGATATATACGTTTAAGTGTTTCAGTAAATTTTATTAACATCAAAATAAATATAAAGAAAATACAAAAATAAACTTTTTTTAAAACAACGTTTTTTGCTTCTCCTGAAAAATTTAGTTTTTGGGGTTACGAGGTTTTGAAGGTACACAGTCGATTTGATTATGAAAGTTTAAAGTAAAATAGAAATAATAAGACGAAATCAGGTGTGAAGAGTATTTTTTTTTTTTTTTTTTTTTTTTGTTAAAGAAACATTTACGTTGATATTAATTTTTGTCAGACTGTTTTGAGCAAAAGCCCCCAGTGTGCGCCTAGCCTTAAAGTTCATACACCCGTATGTTCTGATATTTGATATTTCCTATACAAGACCCGCCTTGATGGTTGTACATGTACATGTATGTTGCTCTGATAATAATAACAACGAGAACTGTATTGTGAATTATTACAATTATATACTAACGTGGACTACTAGAGCACATCTAGAATAGGAGGTGAAAATTAAAAACATACATCCATTGTAACGCTATCTTCACCGAAGACCTAGAATTCCATCTTAAAGGTTTCAATTCGAGACTTTCAACGGAAAATCTATATTGTTAAAGAATATTTTACTAACATATGTCACGGTGAATTATTTATTTCTAATAATTCGAAATAAGGAATTGAATAAGTTTAACTATTTACTGATTATGAAAAAAACATAAATTTGCTTAAATTAGAAGCGTGTAAAGAAACTAATATTTTCGGACAGATGAAAATCTTCGAAACTATTTTGGTATGTCATTGATTCTTATAGAAGGGCAGCACTTTTGTCTGATTAAAACACTAGCATAGGAGGTGAAACTTCAGAACTTATACCCACTATGATGTGGTCACCACAAGAAGATCTAGAGTTTAGAACTCTGTAAAGATAACCTTTAAGATGTTTATCTTCCACCAATAAAGTTCTTCTAGGGCTGGAGGACAAACATCACGATCCTGATTCGATCCTAAAAATCTCCGAAAGCCGCTGAATAATATAAGATAACTTCTGACATCACCAGACAACTTAGAATATGGTAATTTAAGTTAATGGTGAGATTTTGATTACTATAGTTACATTACGTTTTCTCGATTAAGTTGAAGTTGGACAATTGAATTTCGTATAACACAACAACTAGTTATGTTTAGCGGAAAAGAAGGGAGCAAATTGTTCAATAAAGTTATCATGAGTAAGTCTCACAGAACTTACCCATGATTAGGTAAAAAGTACAAACGCGGGTCAGGATATAACCCTATCAAAACTTCATTTTAAATGATTCCCTATAGAAAACTCTGAACTCAATAAACTCCTCAAAATAAATAAAACATAAAGTAGTAATAATAATAATCATTTTAATCATTAATATATTTGTTTAGCAACAAAGTGGTCAAAAGAAAAAAAGGCAAGAGATAATAAATTAATACTAAAAAAAAAAATGATATAACGTATGCGGATATTAGAATAATATGGTATATATAATGTATAATGTGCCGCGCTTAAGCTTTTGCTTTTGCGGACAGTTAACAATATAGAAGTAAATAACTGCAATTGTAATGTATAATGTATATCCAATTTCTATGTGTAATCTCTGTTATATTATCTTAAATAAATAAAATGATAGTTCTATAAATAACATTTCAGTAAATGTTACAGATCGACGACAAAATATAAACCAAATATATTTATTAATACCTATTCTTATGTATCAATAAAATATATCAATAAACAGCATTAACATTTTATTTTGTGCAAAAACAAACACTTAAACTAATTATTTATCATAATGTAAAAAATGCTTTAATTATTATTTTTCTACTTTATAAGTTATCTAAGTTATTAATAACGTTTGATGTACTTTTAAAAAGTGTATTGAGTACTTGCTTAAAATACTTGTTATAAGCACAGACAAATTACATGATTTTGTTGAAATTATAATGAATAACAAAAGTTAATATATTAAAATTGCCGTAAGTGTTGCAAATCCAACTTATTTTACGAATTCTATTTTATTTGTTAAAATAATTTTTATAGATATTAGCGTGCGAAATATTATATTATATAAAAAATAAATAAAGGATAAGTTTATAGTGTGTAAACGTAATATTTTAGAAGTGTAATATCTAGAACGTAATATTAGTATTTGTACTTATTTTTCAACTTTTTTTCTTAATATGGAATAATAAAATAATTATTTTTTACGGTTTTTTAAAAAATTAAATAGACTGAGTTAGTATGAATGATTTAGCAACAAGTAGATCAGTTTTTAGTTGTCACTCCATTTAAATCAAAATAAAATATATATAAATTAAGATAATTATATAATTATTTAAGACTATAGTATTAACAGACTATAATATTTATAAATAAATAAATAAAATTTCAATAAATTGATTGTTGTAGAATAAATTCGGAAGGAAAAAATTAATTCTCAAAACAAAAAAAACAAAAATTTAATATTAATCGGAAATAATAAAATAGAAGAAAAAATTATAAATATATGGTAAAAATGAAAAAATATGGTAAATAAATAGAAGATCTGGATTATATACCGTGAATATAAGAATATAAGCTTTACACCTAAAATATGTATACATAGAGTATTTGCTAAATTAGGAGACAATATAAATAGAATGAATATTATAAACTAGATGATAAGAAAATATACTAAAGATCGTACTTAAAAATATTAAATTAAGTATATAATATTTTTTATAAAATTTTAAAGAACCTTTATCATTTTATAAAAATATTCAGATATATAAATAAATAAAATTTATTATTTTTATTATTAAAAAAAAAATATATGCTGAAATACAAGTATGTAGTAAACATATTTTATGATAAAGTTTAATTCAAGAATATGAGTAAAGTACGAACTTACGGGGAGCTAGCTGATGTCGGCTGTGTGGTGTCGCGGTGAATGAAGCCTGGATACTGGGTGCGTGGGTGCTAGGGCATGCGCACCTACCTCCACATCGATTTATACATCTGCGAACAGGTGGAAATATAAGAGACTTCGTCAGCCAAACGCTCCATGGATCTCAATGATTTTTTTTTTTTTTTAAAAAAAGAAACATCGCAAAATGCCCTGAACCTTTTTACAGAATGAAATGTTGAGTTTCAAAAGAGTCCCTTTTTTAACAAATATAAAATAGATGTCATTTGGAAAAGGGAAATTATTCATTCATATACGTTTTTTTTAAAAATAGACTTTCATTTTGTAAAGATGAAGTTATTAATAGCAGAAAATATATTTTAAAATAAAACAACATAATATAGTAATATAGAATAACCTTGTGATGATTAACCTTTAGTGATGTTAATGGTACCATGGTGGACGCAAATTATACAAGTAAAGAAGCAGATGATGCGCCTACATAAAACCAATGCTTCATTGCAAATGAATGGGAATTTGTAACTACGAAATTTTTCTCATTATAGCGGGTAAATTTGCACTTTTTAGGTACTTTCAAACAAGATTCCGTCCATTTATCTGTGCACTTCTGAGATAGGTACTACAAAAGTCCACAGAAAGCTCGTTGTTAGTTAAGTTTGCTGAGCGCTGTACTATCTGCAGCATAAGAGGTAGGCTGTAA